>CM076607.1:2357303-2865948 GCA_038502775.1 Hippodamia convergens
ATAAAATGAAAATTAATCAAACTTTTTAATGCAAAAATAACTCCTAAAAAATATATCACTAAAAACATAACAATATAAAATTAAACAAAAAGCGTATTTAACCTAAAACGTTAAACTTTCTGATCTATCATCTTCCATATTGACATCACTCTCATTATCAGAGGCTAGAATTTCATCATCGTCCTCCTGCTCATCTCCTGCGAGATATCTTCTTCTATCTGCTCGCTCGTCTGGGTGTTCCCATGAATATCCTTATTCTTCAAATTGCCCAAGAAGAAAGCATCCTCACAGTTGTGGGACACCAGAAGGGCTTTAACCTTGTATATTAATGTTTCTAGCACCAGACGAAAACTAGGGATATGGGAAATAACAGACAAGTTCTTAAAAGTTTTCGATTGACAACAAAGATGGTGTAGAAACCTAGTACTAGACTGCATGGTTTTCAAAATCTCAATAACTGTCTCAGGTTTGGAAGAGAACATCATGTCGAAGACAGGTAGAGCCTGAGCTATGAAGAGTTTAAGTATAGGGATGGATTTTTTGAGGAAGGTGCACAGAAGAATGTTGTGCTTGGTTAGCTCGTTCCTTGCGATATTCATGAGGATGAACATAGCATTAGTTGTGTTTTTCCACAACTTCAGATGTTCCATTCTCGAACAGTTCTGTTTGAGAATCCATTGCACCTCTTTGTCCACATTTTCTTGGAGAGCCTTGCACAGACACACAAACAAAATGTGGAAATTGGAGTGGTTTATAATAAGTAGAAAGGGTAGGTGATAGTTTCTATCAGCTAAACTTGCATGTTCTTCCATCAGTTTACTCACGAATTCATGTAATTCGTTCACCTTTTTTTCTGCGAAATATTCCTCCAGAATGAATTTTGTGTCTTGATTCATCTGTTTCTCTGAATACAGGAGGGTTTTCGAACTGGACCACTTTTTCGTGACCATTTTTTCACAGAGTAATACCTTCAGCTTTATCGAATCTTTTGATGGTTGGTAATCGAGAATTTTATTGATTATCTGATAAATGAGAACGCTATGGGATAGAAGTAAGCTCTTGTGGAAATATTTTGAGAAAGTTGCTATTACATTTTTCCTCGTATCATTTTTTCTTTATCAACCTCCAAACACAGGTGGATTTTATCCATTAGCTGACAGGGCTGTTCAATAGGTGCGCTCAAAATTATAAAAAATATTTCTAAAAAGTGCCAGTAGCACATCATAATATCACAATGAGTTTCATTTTCATCATCGAAGACGTCAAGAGAATCTATCTCATGCACTATTTCTGTAAACCTTTCCACGATATCATTTAAGTGGTAAGATATATCATCTACTATTTTCTCCGGAGTTAGCGTAACTGATGGTTCCATTGGATTACCCAAGAGAGCCCTCAATTGTCTGACTAAGTACTTAAAATAAAAACCAGATGAAAATTATCTAACCTCACAAATGAATCGTCTTCATTACTACTGACACTATCTTCCAAACAATTAGGGAATTGTATTATTTGCATTAGCGCGGAATAGTCAATTTCCCTAAATTTAATGTTGTGTTCTACATGGTATCTCGAGTGACGACTTGCTACTTTTGGAGCCTTCGAGGTCAAAACTGAAAGGGATGAGGTATTATTAAGATCTCTCCCAGTCAGAATAGATGTTGATGCAGTAGTTTCGTCATGGACAACTTTCTGTTTCTTCATTTTCCTCCCTGCAGGCTTCTTCTTTATCTCATGCAGTTGTTTATTCTTCATACAATCATTGAAGTACGGTTGAGGGAATGTGTGTTCAGGAATTCTTCTCAAGACATCGTCGAACATGGTTTCAAATTTTATTAGGAGCTTCAATCGATTGTGGAACGTTTTACAAAGTATTTCTCCCCAAATAGTCGCAGCGACTACCTCTTTTAAAAAGTTAATTGTGTGGTATAGAACGTCGGCAACTTGTTTCAACTGGCTACAATTCAAATCGTCCAAATTTTCCATATCGGGTAGCATGAAGGAACAATTTAAAAATAAATATAGTCTCCTTTGAGTAATGATTCTAGGTTTTTTCCGAACTGGAGAGATCTGAAAAGTAAATTAAAATGAAAAATAGTGAAGAAAGTTAAGAAGATCATGCATAATTCGATCAAGTCTATATTTACCTGTATACATACAAGAGGGATGGCAACAGTATTAGCGGGTTATTCTCATATTTATGAGGCTCTACCGCCATCAAACCTATATTCATGACATAACATTGCCTTTCCCCAACTGCATATTGGGGCTTGAAAATCAAATTGTTTATCTCAACCATATTCTCATTTGAGACAAAAATATAATTTTTTAGAAGGTCATGTATTTTTCTTGTCATCCAACAGTTAAAATTCTTTCTGACTTCCGTTCTGCAAAAGTACGAGGCACATTGATCATAGAACATCCCAGTACATTCAGGGACTCCTTCAGTTAGAACAGAAATACTCTCAATTATTGAAGAAGCTTCTACAACATCAAGAGGTAGAGGATCCATCAATTCTAAAATGTTCTCTGAAAAATTGGTGAGTTTGAAATATTTGCGCAAAGGATAATTTGGTAATCTTGTACTTTAGGCATGTGACCTTGGGGCGGTCCCGTCTTGAAGCAGCAACGTTGCCAGATTGAACAATTTTTCTGGTATTTGAAGAGTTTAATACCAAAGAACGAACTAAATGTCTATTTATCGAACAGTTTGAAAGCAGTTATATAATAATAATAATAAAAGATCTTTTTTTGTACGTGGTAAGTACATATGTACAAATAATTGCAAAATTCAAACGCAAAGAGATTAAAGGCCGTTTGCATCAACATTCCTTAAAGTTAAGGCGCCCTTGAAGTTAATCCCTTGAATTAGATTGACAGTTGCACGATTATCACTAAAACAGAATTCTTATGTATACAAGGTAACTTTCCACCCCGAATTTTGAGGTGAAGTCATGGATGACCCACCCTGTATAAGAACCCTTAAATATGTTTGTCTAGTGATATTTCAGTTTTTCATGTTGTTGCACTTCACCCTAGTCATTGAGTATAAATATAACAAGAGGCGTAACGTCCTTATACAATTTGAAGCCGAATTTTTTGCCCGTCAAGTGGCGGTACATAGCATCTGAAATAGGAACTACAATCTGGCTGCTCAGTCATGCCCATTTTGGTAGCTATTCCTTTACAGCAATCTGTAGTAATATTTACTACCCTCGGGTACTACGATACAAAAGCAGGGTCGGATTTGTTGCGGTTCGTTACGAACGCCGAGGAACGGACGCAGAGGAGTTTGTCAGGACCTAGTAAACCAAGAAACTATCCCTATTGCTTGTCAGAAGTACCAAACAAACCAAGGAATTGAGACTTATTTAATTTTTAAAGCAATACCATTTGAAGTTTGAATTTATATATCCGAAAAAAATTATCAATTTTCACAAAGTAAATTGCTTTCATTTTTGTTCGTGATTGATCAATCAATGATAGACATATTCTATATGTGAAAATAGAAGTTTGAAAACCTCATGAGAACTCAAATTCAAGAAGGCTCTGTTTTTGAAAAGAGACTTTGAGTTACATTGCTTCTCAAACTATTAGTTTTTGCGAGTGAAATTCCCACATTCGTTCACGAGGAATAATTCAAGTGAAGCCAGTGACCTACTGAAATAGACAAATTGATTTTTTGCTTTCAGATTTCAATTTTTAGAATACGAAATCTTATACTCGTTTAGTTCACTGTTTCTGACAAACTCTCTGTATGAATGTATTTTAAAAGTTTCAATTCTACACAACACGTAATTACCATGATGAAAAATATTTATGGATAATTCTGCAAACCACAAACCCTTAACCTTTCGCGGCTGGCGAGCGGACTCTGACTCAGCATCTATCTTGAACACTCAGTAATTTTGAAACCACCCACTTGATTGTTTGGCCACCTTGTTTATCTTCTCACAGTAATAATATCTGAGTTAGGATAAAATATCAGTAGAATTGTGACAATGGTCAGAAATTTATGAGCAAAAATCCGAGTTCCAGCTGGAAACATTGAATTTTTTGAATTTCACATTCGTGTTGGAATAGGCGCTCATTCAGCAACCTTTTTTAGAATATACTATTATTTGAACGTAAAAGATAATTTCTTTGTTTCCCTCTTGAATGAAATTGATGTGGATGAAATGTTCATTATATTTTCGTGGTTGAAGCTTGAAGCCCCGGCGCTAATAGGTCGTAATTCTGCGGGCCCTCATATCTTGTACTGTCTTCACCGCTTTTTCGTTGGTTGATTGGATTTTGGATTTTTTTAATATAATATTGTGAAGACACATGACGAAAGGAAAAGTTCTCAACTGAATATAATGGACACTAGTGAAATTCTCAAAAACATATTAGTTCAAAATTGTAATAGGTGGGAAGGCAGCTATTTCCAGACTATTCCCTCTCGAGATTCTCGTAAGTTTACACCTGATGAAGAAGAAAACTTGCAAAAGAGTGAATAATTTTATTGCTCTATAACCCAATAAAGTCAACTTTGCGATAAGGAGAATATTGGAACACAAATTCTACCTGTTTTTCAAGTGCGTTACTCGTTTTTTTCAATCGCACAGTCAAAGTTTTTTAAAAACCGACCCTACATGTATTATTTTTGACTATTAAAATTCCGTTTTTTTTAATATTAAGGAATGTTGAGATTCACCTACTTTTATAAATCGAAATAGAATCTTTCAGGATCCACGGTAATTTGTTCAACATCTTGTTGAGTGCTTCCTTAAAATCCGACAAATATTACCTCTTTTGACTCGACGAAACTGCAGGCAATGAAATACAAGGGAAAGGGGACCAGCAATTTTATGACAAACGTTTTGCCGAGGTATTTAGTATTCGGGTTCCGAATTTTAGTCCAGTAAACGAAGGTCTGAAATCACTTTTTTGCGGAAAGAGCTGCATCTTTGATATAATGATTGTCACTAGAGTAGGAACTCATGGTCAAAAATGCAAGTTCCCAAATTTTCAGGAACCTTGAAAAATTCGTGAAAATTTCGAAAAAGTCACGTTTTCTCGGAAACTAGAAGGTTTTTGGTAAAAAGTTTCAAACAGAAGTTGTATAGCTGAAAATTCTAGTAAATATTATGGCTTCACGCATTCTCGTGGTGTTGATATTGACTAATTAGAGGTGCATTTATGTAATGGCGTCAGTTGCTAACTTCATTACGTTCGGATAGCCGAAGACCGAGCCGAAGACGCTCCAAGAGAGCTTGTGGTTTTACCGAGGGTTTTATTATTCCTTTTTATGATGTATATGTTTATGAACTGCAGGGCGAGATGCCAGCACCCTTACCCAATGCTATACTATGCGAGTTCAAGAATGAAGACAGCTTTCGTTAAGCAGCATTTTCTTTCAAATATGCACGAAAACTGCACTTATATTTGTTTCTCTTGTGATTTTACTCCTGATTTTTTTGATCCGATGTGACCGGGTAATCAGATGTTAGCATTCCATGCAAGAATATCTGTCATTTGGAATTTTGAAAATAAAGGAAATGAAAGAAAAATTGTTGATGGCACACCCTCAAGAATTTTCAGAAATATGTTGTGAGTCCAAGAAGCTCATTGTACAAGATGAAATTTTTTTTTAATTTTCACCAAGCTTAACACTGTAATAAAAAAAATAGTAATTTTTGGAAAAATTCAAAAGAAATATTCTGCTCTAAACAGAGCAGTTTTAGTTTGAAAGTTCTGCATTCAACGGATTTATTTAAAAAAAGGTCAGATAATGATTCCGATGTGAGAAGATCGTTAATTTTGTAGAAGTTTGAGTTGTTTAACTCCTTGATGAAGTTATGTATTTTTATATTCGAAGGAATTCAAACTCCTCCTAAATTTACCGAAAATGTCATTATTTATATAGCACCGGATAAAGATTAACATTCTACATTACTACAGAAAATATGCTACTCAACGTTACCTGAATTGAATGTGATATACCTATTGTGATATATACCTTATTCTTTTCTTCAACAGGATTTTCATTTTTGTTCGAGTCTTAGTCCTTCATATTAGATTTGAATATTTCGATATTCCGATTAATTTGATCAACCAAATATCGAGTGAGGTCACATAACAAATTTCTTGTGTTCCACGCTTTAGATTCAGTTTCACATATCCTAATTTATTTCGACAATAGAATAAATATATAATATATTAATACTCAATGGTTATATCAAGTTGAATTGAAATAGATTAGGTAAAATCTTCTCACGACTATCCATAAACGACGACCTTTATTGCGATAGTATACTGAATATCCTATGACGGTCCTGATTATCAACAGCTTGGAGTTCAGCTAGGGTATGAAATCGAACCTAATAGTTCATCTACCCACCACCAGATGTTAGGGGGTGAAATTTGCTTTCCTTGAAACACACAAGCGCCTCTATGAAGCAAAGAAGGAACTTCATCTGAAAGTAGCTTCAATTTCTTGAACTGGGTTGCGGCTCTAGTTATATTAATACTCAATGCCCTAGTTCAATAAAGCCATTTCATTGGCTGGTAGGCTGCAGATGATAGTTGTCATTTCCTTAACCTAACTTTCATTTTGACGATTTCATGCTTGTTGAAATTTCAGATTTTTTGCCATAAGAATAACAAATATTCTGCAGTCATACATGTGTAATTATCCCTTGTCAAAAATATTTTCAGGCGACACATTGAGTCCGAATCCGTTTCCAAGGATTAAGTTTTAGCACAATCTGGCAACAAAATTCACATACGGCAATGTTCGCGCGTGCGCAATTTGGTTCTCAATTTCCCACAAGCCGAAAGTACAAGATTAACCTGAAATTTCATTAAACTTGCACTTGGAAATTTACCTTCGTCATTTTCTGTGTATCCACATGCTGTGGTACCCTCCAATTTCTCCACCATTCCGCTCTGCAACTGCATACTGGACCCTATAACTCCTTTGCACTTCCTCGGCTCTTAGAACTCATCAGCTGCTTCCTTATAACCAAACTTATCTCACTTTTCATAACCTCTGATTGCGGATTATGAGGATTTACGCTTGATGAAATGTAGCACAAAATTGCGTAAGCCTACAGAAATAATTTTACGAATTTTTGAATAATCTCAAGTAAGATAATTTCGAATAATGCAACAGAATTCAAAATTCATACCAGTGAAGCAGAATAAAAATCGAAATCGTCCATTTTTCGTAAAAGTCCAGTTATCTTGCTCCAGTTATCGTAGAACTTCTCTGGATACTTGAGAACTAAGTCGTAAAATATCCTTAAAGCTTGGTGAACACATTTCACGTTGCTGTTGAAACAGGCCTTCATCAAACATACCACTATTTCTTTGGTGATCATAAGTGGATTCACACCTTGTGGTTTAACAGAGGAAACGGTGTTCAGTAAGCTAACAGTGAAGTTTTTCAATTTTAAAGATTGAAACCTCAATAAATAACCAGCTAATTTAATTAGGGCTTCCCAGCCTTCATTAAGTAAAGCAAAGGTGGGGTCTAAGACAAGGTTTCTCACCAATTCAGGGGTGAAATGACCAGCTTCAACTTTTTTTCTAATTAATTCCTTGTATTTTGTATCCTCCCCTAATATCAACAACATGAGGAGATCGAATGGTTTATGTTCTTTCGAATTTTTGATGGTATTAATCAAGTCCAAGCAACTCTGGACGATGTTTCCCTTGTTAGAGATGGTTCGTATTACGTTGACAATATTAACTTTACGTTCATGATGCTCTGTTTCCGTCATAATATTATGAATCATGTCCCTGATTTTGAGGTATAATTTTGGAGAGATTTTGCCTGGAAATCCACGATATAATGATATTAAATTAAGAATATACAGTTAGAAAACTGAAAAATGATTGGGTTTGTTCAGTAAAAAAACTTTGTAACAAGATCCTTATTCAAGAAAAAGAAATTATGCACATTTTTACATTTCTGTCAAAACTACTAACAACATTTCAATGAAACTACTAGTGGGTATGAACCGTGTACCCAGCGTCCTCTATGAGAGTCAGACATAAAAAAAAATTCATTGGATTTTTCAGCTTCCAAAACATATTTGTATAAAGTTTCATCACAATGTTACCAGTTGTTTGGGCATAAATGTAAAAAATGTGTATAATTTTTATTTCTTTATCGCCCTATACCTTGAATATGGATAGCGTTAAGAATTTTTTTTACTCAACAAACTCCAATTATTTTTCAGTTCTCTATCTGTCCTAGAGACAGAATGACATTTTTTTGGAACACCGTGTAGATAAAAAAATAATCAATTTAAATCCTCACCTTTGTGACTATTCAATAGCAGTTTCAAAGTAGCAGGGAAGCAATCAGGACGAATAGGAACTATTTCATCTAGAAGTTTCCCGAAAATGTACTCCCTAACATTCTCATTGAAGTCAAAGGCTCCGAAACATCCGATGATGGCTTCCCAATGGCTGTCTCCCGAATTCAAAATTCGCAAGAGTTGTTCAGCAACTTTATCATAACAACTATCAGGTATGATGTCAGGAATGCAATCTAACATTTCTAGTTGCAATTCAGATGAACCAAGTTCCAATAAATCTAATAAATTTGTGCTAAAATCTTCGGAGTTATTTATGTTGGGGAGGTATTTGAGAGGGTTCAGAAGAAGTCTCATCATGCTACAATCCTCGGTATCCGAGCAAACTTTGATCATTTCCTCCAATAACAATTTGAAAACAGGTTCTTGAAGCTGATTTACTCTCAAAAGTAACCTGAAATAGAAGAATTTTCATTGTATTGGGAATGAATTCATCTTAAAGCTTAGCAACAACTGAATGGACCTATACTACAAAATTTGTCCTACCTAATGAGACTTTCTTGTTCAATAGCAAATGTAACACCCTCTTTTTTGAGGACTGTGGGGAGCAGAGCTTTCTTCAGATATATTTCATTGGAGAATATTTCATTTACTCCATTAATTATCTTTCCGGTGACTCTTTTATCTTCATTCACTATTTTCTCAATATCCTTAACAACCAGCGATTGTTCTTTTGAAATGGTGTTTGGTTTCTCATCGAATTGTATCGTGAAAGAACATGAATTCTGTAATATATCCTTCAATTCTACTAGACATTGAGGTGGTGGCTCTGATAAATCCATTTTTCTAGTTCTTCCAACCAAAGGATCTTTTCTAAATGCCCGATTTCCTTCCAGGTATATTAGAAATTGACATTCAATAAGAATTCGATTACATCCCTAAATTCGAACAAACAATATGAAATTTATAGCTGGAATCAAAGGAAAACTATCATTTGAATAAAAATTAAATAGTTGAAAAATGAAGAGGGAAAATTCAAATATTAATCTAACCATAAAAAGTCAACGAATCAACGGTGTTTACCTTACACCATAGACTTCCATAAAATGTAATGATTGTAGTTCTTAAACCAATCTCTCAAACACAAAACATATGAAATATGTAATTCATATTCGTATTATTATATTTCAATCAGCCCAAAGGTGTGAAGAAAGATTGGAAGTTTTTTATAACCAAAAAAAAACTCTACTTCAGTAATCACAAGTAGTTTGAAAGTGAGTAGATCAAATCTAACGTAGTTCTAATAGCTGCTATTTTTGAACTACCGCTGCCTGTCAGTTTGACAATCATCAGTATTTCTGTCAAATTGAAGAGGATAGCAGGATAGTGTTCCCGGTCCCGACTGATAGACGATCGTTGAACAAGATGTGTGAATTCAAGTGCCATTAAATTGTTTACAGTTATGTGAACTTCAATCAATCATCAACATATTAGTAAACATGCGAATGCAGAGAATCGCATGTGATATTTTCTTTGAACAATAATAAATAATCCCAAACTGAATCTGTTCCCATATTTACAACAAACTAAGCTAAAAATAAAGTTTGACTCTCTTTGGGAATCCCAGAGCTGCGGTATGAATATTGTAAAAATGCTAATAGGCTAAAAAATTGCAGACGAATCTCTATTGATTAATTTTTCTTAGTGTGTGGAAGTGTGGCAAAAAATCGTTTTAGAACGATGGGTTCTTATTTCTAGCAGTCCATTCCTACTGAATGGGTTGAAATACATTCCGGGGGGTTCAGTTCCGAATGATTTTGTGTTGAAAATGTGTCCGATTCGTTGATGGAACAGCGGAAAAATGAGGAAATAGCATATGCTAAAAGTGGCCGATCGTCGTTTTCATCTGCGATGTTGTGTTTTCTTCATGGATTCAACGATAGAGATGAAAAAAACCCGTCCAGAGAGCAGAAAACCTTCAGATTTAGACTTCTGAGGAAATCGAGGTAAGCTGAAGAGCTTTTGGGTGTTGCTGTACTAGATTTTTAAGGAATTGGTCCACACCTTATAAGAAAAAAAATTCCCCGCTAAATTCTATGCAGGGTTGGGTGGAATGAGATTATTTTCTCAAGCAATTACTCAAAATGAAAACAGAAATCCGAACTGAAATCAGTCAGTTGATTTTTCTCTTTTTTTTGGGATATAATGGAATAATTTATTTTTTTCTTTAGCTGCTACCTCACTTCAATTCTACCCCACTTTCGAGCCAACTAAGCCTGACTTCTTTCGTTGGGAAGCTAATGAAAATCGAACCTTATGATTATATCGTCAGATTTGCTCAATTTAATAACAAAATAATGAACTAATCCGATCTGAATACGTTCTTGTTTTAATGTGCGAGGAGAATAACCAAGATAACTTTTATGTAACAGGTGAAGAGATTGGGAAAAGCTGAAAGAAATGTTGCATTTTCTGAGCCTACAGAAGACTCTTCAAATTTCAAGACACACTTGAGAGTTATACTAAGCAGTAGCAGTTTTTAAATCTTTAAATTTTTCTGTTGTATTTACAAAAATAAACCGAAAATTGCTAAAATTTCCACTGAAATTTCTTAAGTTTTTATGAGACTTTGCAGGATATTCGCAATAATTACAAGGGCACAATTTTGCCCTCTGTTTTGCCTATGCATGGCACAAGTTTTTGAACATCTTTTGAAAAAAAGAAAAGTGCTGGGCTTAATTTTTCATTTTCGGAATTTGCCAGAAAATCTGAAGAACATTCTTCTTGACATTTTCGATTTTGTCATAAAAAAGCATCTTCCATTCTTGAATGACCCTTAAAATATGTTTTATTCGACCTTCTTAATTTCTGTTCTACGCCAACGAATAATCCAATCATATTTTTAACAGCATTTCGGGGAGTCGACTTCAGTACTCGCCTCGAATTCACTTTTATGTCTTCTATCGGCTGAAAGAGGGTTTGTAGAAGTGTTAATTTTCATTTTAGAAAAAGGGAGAAGGCGTCTAAGACATAATCAGGGTATACATACTACGAATCTCAAATGTGATATTTTTTAATTAATTTCATGCCACATAACACTCGTAATATTCTTCATTTATTTTCTCATCTGATATTTCGAGAAAACAACATCACGTCATTAAAAAAAATCTGTTATCATCACCTCAACTTTTGATCGACTTCAGCTCTGGTTTTTGGTTCACTTCGAAGAAGCCATTTCGAAACTTTGTGTAGTCTTACCAAGCAATGCAAACTTCAAGACTCTCTTTCGGAAATTTTTTTATGGATTATGAAAATCGTAAATCATACTTGAGATAAAATGGCAAAATGCCGCAATGTGGACAAACCGAAGGACAGGAACAGATAAAACTCCGCGAGAGCATTGTGATATTTGCATCGAGATTTGTTGTTTCTTCTCATAAATAAACGCTGTTAAGTTTATCATGTTTATTCCTCAACATTCACAACCAAGAATTACATTTGGATCCTTTTTACTATGTATTCAAAACAAGATTCAACCTCAAGAACTCTCCAAAAACTTCCGAATTACTGCTTTATCTCATATGTCAACAAGACTTAATTCTTTTCCTTTAAATGATAACAATTATTTAAATTACAACAACAGTATACTGCTTCATATAATTTTTTTAATTCATTGATAAGTTCGAGTGTTCATTCATAATGGTGCCAAAATTGAGTAGGTATCTTCAAACCCTATGAACGTTTGTTCTTTTTCGTTCTATATGCTAGTAAGACTTTGTTAAACCAAGTTATGAAGTTGTTATTTCTCTCCGAATTATAAGGAGAATCTATATTTCACTTGATATTTCACCGTTCAATCGTATATCGAGAATTAGACGATTTTGCAATTCTGAGGTTAAAGCAATCTAATGGTTCAAATTTATCGATAGCAACCGCCTTTCATCTATTAGGTATCTCGCATTTTGGGGGATATCAATTAATTATATCGACTGCCTGAAGTTGAATCAATTTATGATATATATCATTTCCGAGATAATTTTCAGAATCACTCAGAAATACAGAGAACTGTCCCAAACGTTTACACAACCAATGTCTACGAAAATTGTGATGATTTTAACACCTAACCAGAAACATGTACATACTATATATTTTAAAAATAGATTCTTGAGGTCAAAATAAAAAAAAATCGTATACCATTTTTCCCAATTCAGCCTAGATAAAAGGCGAGATGAATGGTACCTATAGGCATTTAAAACTTTCATAATGAGCTATGCCAAAAAAATTTCTTGCCATCATAAAAATATCTGAAAGAATTTTCCCGAGCATTCTATGAAGAAATTATTTCTCTATGCAACAGAAGCTTATGAATTTCACTGTAAACCTCCCTAGTTTATCAGTTTAATTCATCCAAATATCGAACCGAAGTTCATGAAATGTTTATTAAATTGATCAACATCAGTATCAAATGTCAATAAAAAGCTCTGGTCGACCTTGCACTGTTTACGGTAAATCGATAATTTTTTATGCCTTCATAACTTATTGTATCTGGGCATCCACTCGTGTAATTCGTTTGTTGCATAATTTAAATGTAGGGAAACATACAGAATATCAAATTCGTTCGAATAATCCGCTTTGGACTACACTCCTCAGCAAAAATAATGACGCAGGCATTGAATATACTCATCGCAGAACTTCAGGTATACAGGGTGAATCTTTGACTCCTGAGGTAAAAAGAAACACTTATTGTCCTCCCCATTTTTTCAATATGCTTAGACCATTTTCTTGAGTATAATAGTCCCCCCTATCCATATTGTGAACTAAACACTTCAAAATGTGAACCAACATAGATTTGGACCCAAAATCTGATAAGCTCAATCGATTCACTGAGAAAAATTACTAACGACCTCAGTATTTTTGCATCCTGATCTGAATGAACGTCCCTGAAGTTTTGAATGAAATGGAGCCAAATATAGACAAAAAACCAATTCGAATGAAGAATTTCCCGCTAAATTCGCATCTGCAATAAAAAAGATGGGATATGAGAATATAAAGCTCTTTTGGACCCGAAATCTGATGGGCCCATTCGATTGCTCGGGCAGAATTACTGAGAACTTCGGTATCAGAATTCAGGTTTTACAGCTGTGCGCTAATTATATTCACCTTTTCCAGACTTCTGAACCACCCGGTATACCACTTCATCTGGACGAAATGAACTTATACGAACGTCATACTTACGCTCGTACTTACGTCTCCAAAACAATAGCATTCACTCCAACTATTATTTTCTCCTGTAATTTAATGAAAACAAGCAAAGGCAGATAATATAATTTTGTGGAAATGTTTCAAGACGAATGCTTTGCTGTTGTTATCAAACATTGGAAGCAGTAGATATTTGTTTATACTTATTACATTGTTGGAGTCGTGTACGTTTATAAATACGTGATTAAATGTTGCTTTTTGTTTTCATATTTTTTATCTCGTTCTTATCCTTCGGTAGCTGTGGGTTATCCCTTTAATTACCTTCATTAATTAGGAATTTCGCTTCCTCACAGGCGATCATTACAAGAAAAACTCCTCTAAAAGCAATATGTAATGAAATTTAGAGGGAATTTGAAAAAACAGAGAGAATCCTGGACAGAATATTTTTTTGCCTGGACGAATTACAGGGTTGCCAGCTTTATACAGGGTGTGTGATGATAGAAAAAAATTTATATCAACATAAGCGCACTTTCATTGTGAACACGTTGATATAGGGTTGCAAAAAAATTGGTCCTAATAGGGGTTGCCGAGTTTTGAAGATGAAATTTCGACGCGCCAGGAAATGAGCGACAGAGAGGTCCGAGGTCAGAATATCTTGTAATAATAAAGGACCGAACATCGCAGTCGTATCTGATTGTAAGACAGTGCGAATGCTCGGTTATATACTATGGAGAGAAGAGGTACCCCAACTACCCTCCATAGTCCATATTGTAAAAAGTGTTATTCGGTATTGTTGTGATGAAAAAATGGTGAAAAAGTGTTTTTTTTGTGGCTCGGACGATTCTTCAGGTGAATTTACTGTTGAATATTTTGAAAATTGTTCGTTAAAGCTAGATTTTCGTAAAAAAAACATAAACTCAAATATCATGAAACTGAACTAATTCAAGCAGCACTCGATTTTGTTCGTTACAATACCAGGTGTTACGAAAAAGAAACTGTTCTAGGAAATAAATATTATGCAGAATTTTAAATTTTTCTCACAGAGTATTCAGTGTTAACTAAGTACATAATATACTGCTCCACTAGAGTTAGGGATATCGTATTCAATCGTTTTGAAAAGTATGTAATCTTCTAGAAAATCGCTGTAAAATTATTTAAAACTCAATAACAACTTGAATCGTTCGAATAAAAATCAGTATGAGACATTTCGTATATCTGGTCGCCTTTTTTCTGAAGTTTGGTTCTTTGCGCATCATGAATGTTATTATTTTGGAGTGGAGTCAGTTTATCAACGGCTTCGATTTGAAGTAAGTTTTCTGAAAATGCCAAGACGTAAATTAACAAACGCTGAGGCCAATAGGGCTATCGGAATGCTACAGGATGGCCTAACTCAGGTTGTTGTAGCGGAAAGGCTCCAAGTCAGTCAAAGTGTGATATCTCGAGTTTGGAATAGGTTCAGGGAGATAGGTTCCGTGTTGGAAAGACCAAGGCTTGGTGGGCGACGAGAAACAACACCTGCTCAGGATCGTTTCATCACCGTTTCGGCGAGAAGAAAGCCTACATCTACGTGTAGAATGCTACGAAATACTCTTCAAAATGCAGATGGGGTCCGAGTTTACATCGAAACCATCAGACGACTTTTGAGAGAGGTGAATCTAGGTTCTAGACGTCCATTAAGAAGAATTCCATCAACACGTGACCATAAGCGTCAAAGACTGGAATGGGCAAGGCAACATATCAATTGGAACGATCAATGGCGTAGTGTCCTTTTCACTGATGAATCCAGATATGGACGATTTTCAGATTCTCGAAGAATAAGGGTATAGACAATCCCACGCATATCCCGTAAACGTCGCTATGTCCAAGAAGTCCATCCATTTCAAGGGGCTAGTGTTATAGTATGGGCCGGGATATGTTTCAACGCACCGATCTACAAATCTGTCCTTTGAATATGACCGCCTTACACTTTAGGAAGCATGTCATGGTCAGTGTTTTTCCATTTTTAGACGATAACGCTAGACCGCAATTAATTTTATTTCCTGCAACTTGAAGTCATATTAATATGAATTTTCAGCACTAAATCTCATTTAAACTATATTTTTTTCCAATTCAAGTCAATATCCCTAACTCATGTGGAGCAGTTTATATTATTCTTTCAGTTATTATCTGATTGAATTCGAAATAGCGCAATTTTAACGTTCGTTGAATTCAACAAATAATTTGAGAAGTAATTTTTCTGAAGGAACTCTCGCCGGTTCTATTTGTTTTTCAGTTCCTAGCTTACGGTTCTTATTATTTTTTTTTAATTTCCTAAAGATAATTAGGTTAACATCATCCAACAATAGCCTTATATATCCCCCATCTCAAGAACTATTAAAAAAGTCCAAGCCAGCGGTTGACTGGTAACCCCTTTTTAAACTAAACTAAACTAACATAAATACCTACAATCGGCAACTTAGAATAATGATCATTAACTGTAGAAACTTCTCGGTTCCTTGTGCGATTCGAAGAGGGAATTTTTATCAAATTTCTTAAGAAAAAACTTTACCTGAGATTACTTAGAATCCCCCCCTTCCTCTTACTTGAGATTTGGTAAGATTTTGCTCACTTGGTTGATCATCACATAACTGATACGAATTGATAAGTACAAGTCATGTTGTTTTGGACAGATCTTCTGCGAACTTCGAAACCACGAACAGAGCCATGGTGGTGCCCAATCGAACGCACTGCCGAACGCAGTCGGCCGTGTCCCCAAGTCTCGGAGAGGTGGCATCCTCTTCTAGGGCTGCTGTACGCACGCTGGCGGGTTCCGCATCCGCAGCGTCGCTCCTCCAAGTCCATCGCAGCCCTAGTCATCAGCAGGGTGGCGTTTTCACCAAGATGGACAAGTAAGTTGCGATGTTGCACGATTGTAGACGAAGAACACGAGTAGTCTTTTTTTCAAGTTTCGCTTTCAAGGCTTTAGCCGCTAGAGATTCTTTATTCAATGGCTTCGTAGATCATGCGTTTTGCCGAAAAGAAATCACTCCCAAGCATTGAGAAAGATGTAGTTATTAAATTTTTGACCTGATATTGTTTTATTTAAATTTCCCAAACATGATTTTTGTTCGATACTCTCAAACTTTTCCAAAATCGTAATCATCACCATATCATCAACCAGCTCGCGTAATCTTTCAATTTGAAACGCTACTGTACACTATCAGTTTTTCCATTCTGTGCAATAATATACAGATTCTATGCATCAGATACATGTGAAGAATAAAATAAAGTAAAATACATTTCAACACAATTTCCATTGAAACGATAATTTCTAGGTAGAATTTCCGTCGAAATTGATGATTTTAGAAATATTACACAAGGATCTCAGGAGGGCAAGGAGGTATTCAGAACCAGCGCCTGAACATTTTTGAGATAGGCAACCCTTCGTTCGTAAATGGTGTATTGAAGGTTGCCTATCTCGAAAATTTTCGGGCGCTGCTCCGGGTATCTGAATACCTCCTCGCCCTCCTATAATCCTGTTGAAATTCACGAAAGCCGGAAAAATTGTATTAGGATCACAGAAGGACGAGGAGGTATTCAGATACCCGGAGCAGCGCCTGAAAATTCTCTAGGTAGGCAACCATCAATACACGATTTACGAACGACGGGTGTATTGTTGCCTATCCCAAAAATTTAAAGGCGATGCTCCGGGTATCTGAATACCTCCTCGCCCTCCTGTGATCCTAATACAATTTTTCGATTTCGACGGAATTTTCACCCAAAAATTTGCGTTACGATAGGAATTTGGTCGAAGTTTTGTTGAAATTTACGAAAGTCGGAAAAATTGTATTAGGATCACAGGAAGGCGAGGAGGTATTCAGATACCCGGAGCAAATGAAAATTCTTGGGTGAAAATTTCGTCAAAATCGAAAAATTGTATTAGGATCATAGGAGGGTGAGGAGGTATTCAGATACCCGGAGCATCGCCTGAAAATTTTTGGGATAGGCAACCCACAATACACCCGTCAATCGTAAATGGTGTATTGATGGTTGCCTTTCTCAGGAATTTTCAGGCGTTGTTCCGGGTATCTGAGTACCTCCTCGCCTTCCTGTGATCCTAATACAATTTTTCCGACTTTCGTAAATTTCAACAAAACTTCGACCAAAATTTCAACCAAACGAAAATTCTTGGGTGAAAATTTCGTCGAAATCGAAAAAATGTATTAGGATCATAGGAGGGCGAGGAGGTATTCAGATACCCGGAGCATCGCCTGAAAATTTTTGGGATAGGCAACCCACAATACATCCGTCGTTCGTAAATGGTGTATCGGTGGTTGCCTACCTAGAGAATTTTCAGGCGCTGCTCCGGGTATCTGAATACCTCCTCGCCTTTCTGTGATCCTAATACAATTTTTCCGACTTTCGTAAATTTCAACGAAACTTCGACCAAAATTTCAACCGAACGAAAATTCTTGGGTGAAAATTTCGTCGAAATCGAAAAAATGTATTAGGATCATAGGAGGGCGAGGAGGTATTCAGATACCCGGAGCATCGCCTGAAAATTTTTGGGATAGGCAACCCACAATACATCCGTCGTTCGTAAATGGTGTATCGGTGGTTGCCTACCTAGAGAATTTTCAGGCGCTGCTCCGGGTATCTGAATACCTCCTCGATTTTCTGTGATCCTAATACAATTTTTCCGACTTTCGTAAATTTCAACAAAACTTCGACCAAAATTTCAACCGAACGAAAATTCTTGGGTGAAAATTTCGTCGAAATCGAAAAATTGTTTTAGGATCATAGGAGGGCGAGGAGGTATTCAGATACCCGGAGCATTGCCTGAAAATTTTTGGGATAGGCAACCCACAATACACCCGTCATTCGTAAATGGTGTATTGATGGTTGCCTATCTCAGGAATTTTCAGGCGTTGCTCTGGGTATCTGAGTACCTCCTCGCCTTCCTGTGATCCTAATACAATTTTTCCGACTTTCGTAAATTTCAACAAAACTTCGACCAAAATTCTAACCGAACGAAACTTCTTGGGTGAAAATTTCGTCGAAATCGAAAAATTGTATTAGGATCATAGGAGGGCGAGGAGGTATTCAGATACCCGGAGCATCGCCTGAAAATTTTTGGGATAGGCAACCCACAATACACCCGTCGTTCGTAAATGGTGTATTGATGATTGCCTACCTCAGGAATTTCCAGGCGTTGCTCCGGGTATCTGAGTACCTCCTCGCCTTCCTGTGATCCTAATACAATTTTTCCGACTTTCGTAAATTTCAACAAAACTTCGACCAAAATTCTAACCGAACGAAAATTCTTGGGTGAAAATTTCGTCGAAATCGAAAAATTGTATTAGGATCATAGGAGGGCGAGGAGGTATTCAGATACCCGGAGCATCGCCTGAAAATTTTGGGATAGGCAACCCACAATACACCCGTCGTTCGTAAATGGTGTATTGATGATTGCCTACCTCAGGAATTTCCAGGCGTTGCTCCGGGTATCTGAGTACCTCCTCGCTCTCCTGTGATCCTAATACAATTTTTCCGACTTTCGTAAATTTAAACAAAACTTCGACCAAAATTTTAACCAAACGAAAATTCTTGGGTGAAAAATTTCGTCGAAATCGAAAAAATGTATTAGGATCATAGGAGGGCGAGGACGTTTTCAGATACCCATAGCAGCGCCTGAAAATTTTTGGGATAAGCAACCCACAATACAACCGTCGTTCGTAAATGGTGTATTGATGATTGCCTACCTCAGGAATTTTTAGGCGTTGCTCCGGGTATCTGAGTACCTCCTCGCCTTCCTGTGATCCTAATACAATTTTTCCGACTTTCGTAAATTTCAACAAAACTTCGACCAAAATTATATCGAAACGAAAATTCTTGGGTGAAAATTTCGTCGAAATCGAAAAAATGTATTAGGATCATAGGAGGGCGAGGAGGTATTCAGATACCCGGAGCAGCGCCTGAAAATTTCTGGGATAGGCAACCCACAATACACCCGTCGTTCGTAAATGGTGTATTGATGATTGCCTACCTCAGGAATTTCCAGGCGTTGCTCCGGGTATCTGAGTACCTCCTCGCTCTCCTGTGATCCTAATACAATTTTTCCGACTTTCGTAAATTTCAACAAAACTTCGACCAATATTTTAACCAAACGAAAATTCTTGGGTGAAAAATTTCGTCGAAATCGAAAAAATGTATTAGGATCATAGGAGGGCGAGGACGTTTTCAGATACCCATAGCAGCGCCTGAAAATTTTTGGGATAAGCAACCCACAATACAACCGTCGTTCGTAAATGGTGTATTGATGATTGCCTACCTCAGGAATTTTTAGGCGTTGCTCCGGTATCTGAGTACCTCCTCGCCTTCCTGTGATCCTAATACAATTTTTCCGACTTTCGTAAATTTCAACAAAACTTCGACCAAAATTATATCGAAACGAAAATTCTTGGGTGAAAATTTCGTCGAAATCGAAAATGGTATTAGGATCATAGGAGGGCGAGGAGGTATTCAGATACCCGGAGCATCGCCTGAAAATTTTTGGGATAGGCAACCCACAATACATCCGTCGTTCATAAATGGTGTATCGATGGTTGCCTACCTAGAGAATTTTCAGGCGCTGCTCCGGGTATCTGAATACCTCCTCGCCTTCCTGTGATCCTAATACAATTTTTCCAACTTTTGTAAATTTCAACAAAACTTCGACCAAAATTATATCGAAACGAAAATTCTTGGGTGAAAATTTCGTCGAAATCGAAAAATTGTATTAGGATCATAGGAGGGCGAGGAGGTATTCAGATACCCGGAGCATCGCCTGAAAATTTTTGGGATAGGCAACCCATAATACATCCGTCGTTCGTAAATGGTGTATCGATGGTTGCCTACCTAGAGAATTTTCTGGCGCTGCTTCGGGTATCTGAATACCTCCTCGCCTTCCTGTGATCCTGATAAAATTTTTCCGACTTTCGTAAATTTCAACAAAACTTCGACCAAAATTATATCGAAACGAAAATTCTTGGGTGAAAATTTCGTCGAAATCGAAAAATTGTATTAGGATCATAGGAGGGCGAGGAGGTATTCAGATACCCGGAGCATCGCCTGAAAATTTTTGGGATAGGCAACCCACAATACACCCGTCGTTCGTAAATGGTGTATTGATGATTGCCTACCTCAGGAATTTTCAGGCGTTGCTCCGGG
The DNA here is from genome assembly GCA_038502775.1 of Hippodamia convergens. Classification (NCBI taxonomy): domain Eukaryota; kingdom Metazoa; phylum Arthropoda; class Insecta; order Coleoptera; family Coccinellidae; genus Hippodamia; species Hippodamia convergens. Next base: position 2,377,997 of record CM076607.1, read on the forward strand.
TATCTGAGTACCTCCTCGCCTTCCTGTGATCCTAATACAATTTTTCCGACTTTCGTAAATTTCAACAAAACTTCGACCAAAATTCTAAAAAACGAAAATTCTTGGGTGAAAATTTCGTCGAAATCGAAAAAATGTATTAGGATCATAGGAGGGCGAGGAGGTTTTCAGATACCCGGAGCAGCGCCTGAAAATTTTTGGGATAGGCAACCCACAATACACCCGTCGTTCGTAAATGGTGTATTGATGGTTGCCTACCTAGAGAATTTTCAGGCGCTGCTTCGGGTATCTGAATACCTCCTCGCCTTCCTGTGATCCTGATAAAATTTTTCCGACTTTCGTAAATTTCAACAAAACTTCGACCAAAATTCTATCGAAATGAAAATTCTTTGGTGAAAATTTCGTCGAAATCGAAAAAATGTATTAGGATCATAGGAGGGCGAGGAGGTATTCAGATACCTGGAGCATCGCCTGAGAATTTTTGGGATAGCCAACCCACAATACACCCGTCATTCGTAAATGGTGTATTGATGATTGCCTACCTCAGGAATTTTCAGGCGTTGCTCCGGGTATCTGAGTACCTCCTCGCCTTCCTGTGATCCTAATACAATTTTTCCGACTTTCGTAAATTTCAACAAAACTTCGACCAAAATTATATCGAAACGAAAATTCTTGGGTGAAAATTTCGTCGAAATCGAAAAATTGTATTAGGATCATAGGAGGGCGAGGAGGTATTCAGATACCCGGAGCATCGCCTGAAAATTTTTGGGATAGGCAACTCACAATACATCCGTCGTTCGTAAATGGTGTATCGATGGTTGCCTACCTAGAGAATTTTCAGGCGCTGCTCCGGGTATCTGAATACCTCCTCGCCTTCCTGTGATCCTAATACAATTTTTCCGACTTTTGTAAATTTCAACAAAACTTCGACCAAAATTATATCGAAACGAAAATTCTTGGGTGAAAATTTCGTGGAAATCGAAAAATTGTATTAGGATCATAGGAGGGCGAGGAGGTATTCAGATACTCGGAGCATCGCCTGAAAATTTTTGGGATAGGCAACCCACAATACACCCGTCGTTCGTAAATGGTGTATTGATGGTTGCCTACCTAGAGAATTTTCAGGCGCTGCTTCGGGTATCTGAATACCTCCTCACCTTCCTGTGATCCTAATAAAATTTTTCCGACTTTCGTTAATTTCAACAAAACTTCGACCAAAATTCTATCGAAATGAAAATTCTTGGGTGAAAATTTCGTCGAAATCGAAAAATTTTATTAGGATCATAGGAGGGCGAGGAGGTATTCAGATACCCGGAGCGTCGCCTGAAAATTTTTGGGATAGGCAACCCACAATACATTCGTCGTTCGTAAATGGTGTATCGATGGTTGCCTACCTAGAGAATTTTCAGGCGCTGCTCCGGGTATCTGAATACCTCCTTGCCTTCCTGTGATCCTAATAAAATTTTTCCGACTTTCGTAAATTTCAACAAAACTTCGACCAAAATTCTAAACACGAAAATTCTTGGGTGAAAATTTCGTCGAAATCGAAAAAATGTATTAGGATCATAGGAGGGCGAGGAGGTTTTCAGATACCCGGAGCAGCGCCTGAAAATTTTTGGGATAGGCAACCCACAATACACCCGTCGTTCGTAAATGGTATATTGATGATTGCCTACCTCAGGAATTTTCAGGCGTTGCTCCGGGTATCTGAGTACCTCCTCGCCTTCCTGTGCTCCTAATACAATTTTTCCGACTTTCGTAAATTTCAACAAAACTTCGACCAAAATTCTATCGAAATGAAAATTCTTGGGTGAAAATTTCGTCGAAATCGAAAAATTGTATTAGGATCATAGGAGGGCGAGGAGGTATTCAGATACCCGGAGCGTCGCCTGAAAATTTTTGGGATAGGCAACCCACAATACACTTTTCATTCGTAAATGGTGTATTGATGGTTGCCTATCTCAGGAATTTTCAGGCGTTGCTCCGGGTATCTGAGTATCTCCTCGCCTTCCTGTGATCCTAATACAATTTTTCCGACTTTCGTTAATTTCAACAAAACTTCGACCAAAATTCTATCGAAATGAAAATTCTTGGGTGAAAATTTCGTCGAAATCGAAAAATTTTATTAGGATCATAGGAGGGCGAGGAGGTATTCAGATACCCGGAGCATCGCCTGAAAATTTTTGGGATAGGCAACCCACAATACACCCGTCGTTCGTAAATGGTGTATTGATGATTGCCTACCTCAGGAATTTTCAGGCGTTGCTCCGGGTATCTGAGTACCTCCTCGCCTTCCTGTGATCCTAATACAATTTTTCCGACTTTCGTAAATTTCAACAAAACTTCGACCAAAATTCTAAAAAACGAAAATTCTTGGGTGAAAATTTCGTCGAAATCGAAAAAATGTATTAGGATCATAGGAGGGCGAGGAGGTTTTCAGATACCCGAGCAGCGCCTGAAAATTTTTGGGATAGGCAACCCACAATACACCCGTCGTTCGTAAATGGTATATTGATGATTGCCTACCTCAGGAATTTTCAGGCGTTGCTCCGGGTATCTGAGTACCTCCTCGCCTTCCTGTGCTCCTAATACAATTTTTCCGACTTTCGTAAATTTCAACAAAACTTCGACCAAAATTCTATCGAAATGAAAATTCTTGGGTGAAAATTTCGTCGAAATCGAAAAATTTTATTAGGATCATAGGAGGGCGAGGAGGTATTCAGATACCCGGAGCGCCGCCTGAAAATTTTTGGGATAGGCAACCCACAATACATCCGTCGTTCGTAAATGGTGTATCGATGGTTGCCTACCTAGAGAATTTTCAGGCGCTGCTCCGGGTATCTGAATACCTCCTTGCCTTCCTGTGATCCTAATAAAATTTTTCCGACTTTCGTAAATTTCAACAAAACTTCGACCAAATTCCTATCGTAACGCAAATTTCTGGGTGAAAATTTCGTCGAAATCGAAAAATCGTATTAGGATCATAGGAGGGCGAGGAGGTATTCAGATACCCGGAGCATCGCCTGAAAATTTTTGGGATAGGCAACCCACAATACACCCGTCGTTCGTGAATGGTGTATTGATGGTTGCCTACCTCAGGAATTTTCAGGCGTTGCTCCGGGTATCTGAGTACCTCCTTGCCTTCCTGTGATCCTAATAAAATTTTTCCGACTTTCGTAAATTTCAACAAAACTTCGACCAAATTCCTATCGTAACGCAAATTTCTGGGTGAAAATTTCGTCGAAATCGAAAAATCGTATTAGGATCATAGGAGGGCGAGGAGGTATTCAGATACCCGGAGCATCGCCTGAAAATTTTTGGGATAGGCAACCCACAATACACCCGTCGTTCGTGAATGGTGTATTGATGGTTGCCTACCTCAGGAATTTTCAGGCGTTGCTCCGGGTATCTGAGTACCTCCTCGCCTTCCTGTGATCCTAATACAATTTTTCCGACTTTCGTAAATTTCAACAAAACTTCGACCAAAATTTCAACCAAACGAAAATTCTTGGTGAAAATTTCGTCGAAATCGAAAAAATGTATAAGGATCATAGGAGGGCGAGGAGGTTTTCAGATACCCGGAGCAGCGCCTGAAAATTTTTGGGATAGGCAACCCACAATACACCCGTCATTCGTAAATGGTGTATTGATGGTTGCCTATCTCAGGAATTTTCAGGCGTTGCTCCGGGTATCTGAGTACCTCCTCGCCTTCCTGTGATCCTAATACAATTTTTCCGACTTTCGTAAATTTCAACAAAACTTCAACCAAAATTTTAACCAAACGAAAATTCTTGGGTGAAAATTTCGTCGAAATCGAAAAAATGTATAAGGATCATAGGAGGGCGAGGAGGTTTTCAGATACCCGGAGCAGCGCCTGAAAATTTTTGGGATAGGCAACCCACAATACACTTGTCGTTCGTAAATGGTGTATTGATGATTGCCTACCTCAGGAATTTTCAGGCGTTGCTCCGGGTATCTGAGTACCTCCTCGCCTTCCTGTGATCTTAATAAAATTTTTCCGACTTTCGTTAATTTCAACAAAACTTCGAACAAAATTCTATCGGAACTAAAATTCTTGGGTGAAAATTTCGTCGAAATCGAAAAATTGTATTAGGATCATAGGAGGGCGAGGAGGTATTCAGATACCCGGAGCATCGCCTGAAAATTTTTGGGATAGGCAACCCACAATACACCCGTCGTTCGTAAATGGTGTATTGATGGTTGCCTACCTAGAGAATTTTCAGGCGCTGCTTCGGGTATCTGAATACCTCCTCGCCTTCCTGTGATCCTGATAAAATTTTTCCGACTTTCGTAAATTTCAACAAAACTTCGACCAAAATTATATCGAAACGAAAATTCTTGGGTGAAAATTTCGTCGAAATCGAAAAATTGTATTAGGATCATAGGAGGGCGAGGAGGTATTCAGATACCCGGAGCATCGCCTGAAAATTTTTGGGATAGGCAACCCACAATACATCCGTCGTTCGTAAATGGTGTATCGATGCCCTCACAGGAGGGCGAGGAGGTATTCAGATACCCGGAGCATCGCCTGAAAATTCTCAAGGTAGGCAACCATCTACACATCATTCACGAACGACGGGTCTATTGTGGGTTGCCTATCCCAAAAATTTTCAGGCGATGCTCTGGGTATCTGAATACCTCCTCGCCCTCCTATGATCCTAATACATTTTTTCGATTTCGACGAAATTTTCACCCAAAAATTTGCGTTACGATAGGAATTTGGTCGAAGTTTTGTTGAAATTTACGAAAGTCGGAAAAATTGTATTAAGATCACAGGAAGACGAGGAGGTACTCAGATACCCGGAGCAACGCCTGAAAATCCCTGAGGTAGGCAACCATCAATACACCATTTACGAACGACGGGTGTATTGTGGGTTGCCTATCCCAAAAATTTTCAGTCGATGCTCCGGGTATCTGAACACCCCCTCGCCCTTCTATGATCTTAATACCATTTATCGATTCCGACGAAATTCCCACCCAAAAATTTTCGTTTTGATAGAAATTTGGTCGGAGTCCTGTTGAAATTTACGAAAGTCGGAAAATTATTATTAGGATCACAGGAATGTGAGGAGGTATTCGGATACCCGGAGCGGCGCCTGAAAATTTTTGGGATAGGCAACCCACAATACACCCGTCGGTCGTTTATGGTGTATTGATGGTTGCCTACCTCAGGAATTATCAAGCGCTGCTCCGGGTACCTGAATACCTCCTCGCCCTACTGTGATCCTAATACAGTTTTTCCGACTTTCGTAAATTTGAACAATACTGCGACCAAATTTCCATCGAAATAAAAATTTTTGGGTGAAAAGTTCGTCGAGAGTAAGGAGGTATTTAGATACCCGGAGCAGCGCCTTAAAATTCTCTAGATAGGCAACCATCAATACGCCATTTACGAACGACGGGTATATTGGGGATTGCCTATCCCAAAAATTTTCAGGCGTTGCTCCGGGTATCTGAATACCTCGTCGCCCTCCTGTGATCCTTATACCATTCCTCGATTTCGACGAAATTTTCACCCAAAAATTTTCGTTTCGATAGAAATTCGGTCGAAGTTTTGTTGAAGTTCACGAAAGTCGGAAAAATTTTATTAGGATCACAGGTGAGCGAAGAGGTATTCGGATACCCGGAGCAGTGCCTGAAAATTTCCGAGATGGGCAACCATTCATACACCATTCACGAACGACGGGTGCATTGTGGCTTCGATCAAATTTGTATTGAAACGAAAATTTGTGGGTAGAAATTCCTTCGAAATTGATGATTTTAGAAATAGGAGGTATTCAGATACCTGCAGCAGTTCCTGAAAATTTTTGAGATAGGCAACCTGTCGTACGTAAAAGTTTTTCTGAGGGTTGCCTATCTCAAAAATTTTCAGGCGCTGCTGCGGTTATCTGAATACCTCCTCGCCCTCCTGTGATCCTAATGTAATTTTTCCAAAATCGACAATTTCTTCGAGGTGAGCAACCAACAATGAACTATTCACGAGTGATTATTCATTCCAATGAATTTTCGTAAAATTGGCAATTTCATCGAATTCCATCGCTGATACGCGTTCAAAATTAGTGTTTTAGATGCGAAAAAGGTAACAGGAACTTAAGATGTCGAGGAGGTGTACGCTTGAATACTAGGAGCAGCGTGATATTTTGGTAGGCAACCAACAATACACTCTTCACGAATGATTAGTTGCCTTATGTTTCGTTTTCTCCGGATATCCGAATACCTCCTCGACCACCTGTGCGAAATGAAAATTTTTTGGGGCGAAGTTCTATTGAAATCAATGGAATCTGGTAGAACGCATTAGGATCACAGGAGGTCGAGTAAGATTTCATTATGTCCGGAGCAAATAAACATTAGGCAACCAATAATTCCTGGATGGTGTAGGGTTGGTTGCATGTCTCAAATATTTCTATGCTACGTATATCTCTTCGACCTCCTATGATCTTTATACGTTTTTCACTTCTGATATACTAATTCTGAATGCATATATGCGATAGAATTCGATAAAATAACCAATTTCGCAAAATCCCAAAATTTCTGCATTTTCTTAACTTTTCTTGATAAGTAAGTATATTCAGTCATTAGTCAGTTGTCACTGGTGTTAGTACATTTTAACAAGCCTTTATATTCGTTTCATCCTATAACTATTATTTCTTTTACATGAATTCAAAAGTAAGTAAGTAATTTGAAAGAGTCTTCGGGATTTATAGTTGAGAATGCAACCGATGGTGGAACTTACTCAACTAATTTGTCCTAGGTACTTAAAAAATCCTTCAATTCAAAACTTATCGGTGATGAATGAGTTGACCCACTTAACAACTAGATAATTATCATTCGTAACAATTTCCTGAAGATCTCGGCCAATCATTCATCTCCCACCTTAGCATGATCTTCGAAAATTAAATTATTACTTTTCTTAGAGAATTGAAAAACACAGGCGGGAAGAGAACTTCCTTATCCTTACATTTGTGAAGCACTACGAACATTATATTGTCCTTTATGTGTGATAATCTCAGCTTAATCTGTTCATATGATCATCTTTGAATATCTCAAATTCAAATCTCTCAATATCGAATTCAATGAAATAGATTGAGAAAAATAAATTAATTGGTCCACCCAAACAAAATAGAGATATTTTGCGTAACTAATATTCCTATTCGCTATCTCTTCATCGTGATCCTTGAGATTTCAGACGAAGCAATTGAGTATTTTCCACTCAATGAATCTTATCGTCAATGAAATACTGCACACCTGGCATAGAGACAGAAGTTCTCAATCAATCCGTTCTAAACATATATGTATTCGTAGCATCTGTACGTGAGATATATTGCCAATATGCATTATGTTGTTGTGGGTTGTTAGATATTCATCAAAAGAATAGCTGGAATACGTGATTTACTAGAGTCGAGACTAGTGTTCGAGATAGAGAGGTGAGAGTAAGAAAAACTTTCATCACACTGCTTAAACAATCAATTTTTTTGGATGTCATCATTCTTCCAAAGCTTCCTATTACATGTTTTATTGCTTTGATACTCAGGAAGATTGTTAGGTTTCTGCGAAACTTGTTTTCAAGTTTAGAATCATGAAAACCGTTTCATTTCGTAATTTTTTTAGGCCCTCTGGCAGCAAAAAGATGCTGTATTGTTCGTTGTTCGATTGAACTAATCTAAAGAAAGACAAGATGAACTATGAGCATGCTACTTTGCCTTTGGTTGTTGAAGCTTCATTTCGTCCAAATGCAAACCTCGAAGTGAAACAGAGAAGGTAATATCACTTGTATGCGTCCGAAACTTCATAAACATACCATCATACAATAATCTATTTCGTAGCAGGCTTCCATGAACAAGTATATCATCGGAAAAGAAAACATGCCTCGATAAACATACGTGATTGTTGCCGAAATTCAACATCATTTTCCTAGGAAAATAATGTAAAAGACATTCGTATCGACTTATACTGAATAATAATATCAACAACTGCTGCCATGTTACCATAATAATTTTTATACGTTTGTGTCGAGAATAAGTTGAGGTTGATTGCAGTTTTGGTGTTGAAAAACTGATTTAATAATATGAACGAAGCTGAGGATGAATACGAGATGTTTCAGGACGAGATTTCGATCAACGAGAAAGGGCAGTAAGAAAATTTTTTCGATAATTTTTACCTAGAACCATCCGAATTTGAGATATGGAGGTGTTGAAAATGCTCTTTAATTGCTCTAATTCGAACACCGTTTTAGTGGCGACCTAGAATAGATTCCAAGGTTGGATGTAACGAAAATTGTTCCAGACTCGACGTCCTCATTCTGTAATTAGAAATTGATATTTCCAACTTAGTATTTGCAATGAATTTCCAAGTCGCTTTAATTTATTCCTAACAATTTTGTTTAACACCTGTTATACCTAAACTGAATTCGTTTGGAAGATTAATAAACATGAACATATTCAGTATTTAGGGTTTATATATCCGTATACTGTATGTACAGCATCTGCATAATTTTTTTTATTTCATAATGAACACATCGTCGAAAGTCTTGGCTCTCTAAGTTTCTCAAGAAATAAACAATGTACCTATGTTCTGGAAATGATTTTAATGTTTTTGTCTATTTCAACTTCAGAAACTATAGTTATGAATCCCTTTTGATTAAGTTTGAGTTCTCTTCACTTAGAAAGGTCCGTGAGATGAGTGACTCGATATTTCTATATGAAATTGTGCACAATCAGGTAGATTCAATGGCTCTGCAATTTAATGTTCCTCGTTTAACTTCTAGATCACACACAACATTTCGTATAAGGGTACCTAATTCCTATCATCACTTCTTCTGCTTACTAATAACAATGGGCAGAAGTTATAACAATCTAAGAAATGTTGACATATTTTTTCTTTTATTATCTCAGTTCAGGAGATCGTTGTATCGCTCGTTGAGGAACTAAGGGACACATATATTCATTATAATTTTTTCTTTCACTTCTTAAACTGCATGTTTTCTTGTTTCTTGTCTGCTTCGTCATCAGCGATGTATTATTTTTTATCTTTTTACTATTATCGTATACACCTGTGATTGGACCTCGGCCTTGTTGGATGTATTTTTGAATAAATAAATGAAAATAAACTATTTCTATTTTCTATTTCGGTATCGTAATGAATTCATTACAGTACTGAAAGTAGTACTGTAATGAATATCATTACAGCATTGTTTCAGTTATATTTGTCGTTTTGACCTCCGATCGAATCAAGTTTCAAATCAAATCAATTCAAATTCCGTAATCTGTCAGATTTCGTAAGTTTCATCAACTGTCAAGATGAAATATAAAAGTCACTAACCTGAATTTTTATTTGAATTTCGAGAGTATTTCACAAAACTTGACTGAAATAGAGAAAATATCGTCTAATACTCGTTGCAGAAGGCAATTCCAACACTCATGCCATCGAAAACTCGCTCTTTCGTCGCTCGTTTTCGAACTTCGTGTTGGAATAGGAGCTCATTCTGCAAGTTGTTTTAGAATATACTATTCCTGAACAATGAATGTAAGTATTTCATAGTAGAATTTTCATATTGGATTTTCCTTCCAAATATATATATATATAATATATATATATATATATATAATATAATGTTTCGTGGGATAGCAACACTAAGTCGGTGGTTTATCAAGAAAACTCTTTTTTAGTACTTTCACTCGAGCTTTCGGAATGCTTTATTCCATCTTCAGGAGCTACAAAGAAATGAAAAAAGGGGGATGAGCTAACAATCACAAAAAGGTAAAATATCAACAAGTTCTTTTTACCTTGGTCTAAACTGAGATTAAAATCATGATAACATACATTGGAACAAAATTTTGGGGCACACATTTACATTATTGAATTGAAATTTTAAAAAACGTCAAATACATCAAATTTGATTTAAGTTGAAAAACATAGAATAACTATTAATCATAAGATTAAAGGAGAATTCTTTAAGTATTTTCAGTGACAATTCTTGTATGAGTAGGTTGATGTTCATATTTGGAAATACCATCTTGCTTGATCAAATAGGAATATACAATACTAAGATTTTTTATGTCGGTTCTATCATTGAAAGAGAATTGATGTTGTTGTATCCGTATCATCTCAAGGATTTCTCTCTTTTCCAATGAAGACTCAACATCAAGAATTTCTGGATTACTAAAATCCATATTATGACCTGTCTCTTGTACATATGGATTTTAGTAATCCAGAAATTCTTGATGTTGAGTCTTCATTGGAAAAGAGAGAAATCCTTGAGATGATACGGATACAACAACATCAATTCTCTTTCAATGATAGAACCGACATAAAAAATCTTAGTATTGTATATTCCTATTTGATCAAGCAAGATGGTATTTCCAAATATGAACATCAACCTACTCATACAAGAATTGTCACTGAAAATACTTAAAGAATTCTCCTTTAATCTTATGATTAATAGTTATTCTATGTTTTTCAACTTAAATCAAATTTGATGTATTTGACGTTTTTTAAAATTTCAATTCAATAATGTAAATGTGTGCCCCAAAATTTTGTTCCAATGTATGTTATCATGATTTTAATCTCAGTTTAGACCAAGGTAAAAAGAACTTGTTGATATTTTACCTTTTTGTGATTGTTAGCTCATCCCCCTTTTTTCATTTCTTTGTAGCTCCTGAAGATGGAATAAAGCATTCCGAAAGCTCGAGTGAAAGTACTAAAAAAGAGTTTTCTTGATAAACCACCGACTTAGTGTTGCTATCCCACGAAACATTATATTATTATTACTTTTCAACACCGAATTATCTCACAATATATATATATATATATATATATATTCTTATGAAAAAGAGAGCTAAAATAATACAATAAATGTTGAAACAAAAAGTACCTAAGCTGAGGTAAAAAAAAGAACGGGGTATCATAACATTCTTTGTATGATACTATAGAATCATACGATACTATCAACACTAGTATCATACGATACTATACAGCGAGGGGAAAAAACCTCAGCCGAAAAAAACCTGCCTCCCCGTAAACAAAATAACATAAAATATCAAATATCAGGAAAATCTTGAAAGACCTCAGTGTGATCATCTTCATGTTATCCGTCGATGGGCTCGGATACACAGATTCTTCCCAAAACGACTCGTAATTCTTAATCTGAAATGAAAAAAGACAGAAGCAAAAAAGAAACCGATTATTCAGAATAAATCGAATGCATTTTGGAAATGCATTTGCTACTTTAAAAAAACATCAACATTTAGATTTCTTGGCCAAATAATGTTCGGAGGTTTATGAATATTTATGACAGAAATGTCACAAAATTTGAAAGAAATGACAAAAAAAAACTCCATCAATTTCCCCTTTCCGAATCTGTTGAAAGTTACGAAACTGACAATTTTTCAACATAACAAGCTAAACTTGTAAAAAATCAATTAATACATAACTTTCAACTGTCCTCTTTCACGAGGATTTTTTTTTCTGTTGCCGTGTGGGTTTCTTGCAGAAGAATCTCTTTGATACCATGTTCATCAGCTAATTTGGAGACGTAATCACACTTTCCTTTCGAAATTCCTTCGATATTCAAATTCAAAATCCACAAATTGTTGCTCTCTGGTCGTGAGGGTTTTTTCAAACCAGATACGACCTTCCAGGTGATGATTTTTCGGCACTTCAGATGTTTGAAGACCGCTACGGGACCCCAATGAAAGGCAATCATCTCCCATAGATAAACCAAACATGTTATAACACAAGAAAACAGAATATTTTTTTCAGGACCGAAAACTAAGACATATTACGAGAATTAAATTAAATTAAATTAAAGCAATCATTGAATGGTCCGATAGAAAAATAATGGTGATTAATTGAAATAGGGAAGCTATTGATAAAAACTCGAATCGAAATTCGGCTTTTTTTGTGAATTCTCTATACAATTTCTTCATCAGGATTAGCGTGAATATTATTCCTCAAACGTCAAAGGTCGAGTGCTATGATCATCATCTTTGTTATCATACCTTATGTGTCTAAAAGCTTAACTTCGAAATATCAGTAGGGTCATGATTGAAATCATATCGAAATTCCTTGAAAAATTGGAAAATATGTTGATTAAGCTGATGCGTTCAAATTATTCAAGATTTTTTGTCAGGTAACACAGTTAAAATAAATTTTATGAAAATATTTTTAGTAGTTATCTGTATAAGTGGGTGTGTTTGAGAATGAATGATTCGTGTAATTCAAATATTGTGTAATTATTTCCTTAGGGTTGATATCAGCATATGATTATTTTGAATTTGAGAGGATTCAGAGCAGTGCTGCTCACAGGGTTCAGAACCTATTCCATCAACACTGTGCTAATGAACATTTAAGAATCAGTTCTCTTATACGTGAGGGAAAACCTAAGATTGCGAAAAAGTGCAATTAAAATCGGATATATCAAGCTGCTAATCAACAGCACTGACTCATTCCCCTTACATTCCAGATAACAGAATTCAATCCATTTCCGCCCATTGGAAAAATATAAACATGGGAATTGTATTTTTATAGACATAAACATTCGATAAATCACAAAAGGTCTATGACGAGTCTGAGTTTTAATAATTCTAGGGTACTTTGGAAAAGGAGTATAAGTCAAAATTGGTGGCTTTTGGTAGTTAATGTATATTTGTTTTTTTTGTTCTGGATTTTTTTGTGGGACTGTTATAATTTACTATTTTGAACTAAGTTATATATTTGTTGTAATATTGCAAATAACTCATTTTTTTTTATCAGAAGGTGAAGTTCATTACTAGGATGAAGTATCTGGACAGATCTTATTTTAGCCATTTAATGACTTATATTCCTTTTCCCGAGCATCCTAGAATTATTTTATCAAAGTTATCCCCAACCTATCGATAGGAAACTGTGGTATGTTATTCATAAATTATCCTGCTTTCCATCAGTGATGCTTTCAAAGGAAAGTTTTTATTTTCAGAAGTGATAGAGTTGAAGGAAAACATTGAGTTACATAAAAACAATAATGTGTTTCCTTAGAGTTATTTAAGTTAAAGATAAATTCTTTCCATATTCAAAGTTTGAGATTTTTTGTTATTTTCATAATGCTTAGATCTTCAATGAATCCAGAGTTACATAGAAAAGTACCATAGGAAGTGAAAACTCACCCCCTTTTACTTCCTTACCACAGATTGCCCTTCATTTTTGTTATAATCTCTGCCTTTTTTTAATAAGTTTAATCCTACCACCATTTTTTTCAAAAATTATCGACACTCGTCTTTTTGGGAATATCAAAAAATTGACATTGAAAGAGTCAGTATATCCGGTCGTGAAAGCCTGAAACTATTCAATATCCCAAAATGTTCATTAAGTTAAGCCGTTTTACATCAGTATTTTTTGTCTTCTCTGTTCAGATAAACTCTAAAGATTTGAAAACAATTTTCTTACTAGAATTCCTACTTCATTCGTATAATTTTACTCGATAACATCTAGTTTTTTTCGGTAAAATTGGATGTTGATCGTTAAATTTCTGTAATTACAGGTTCCAACACAGTTTTTTTCGAATTGTGAAGGCTCATTAGTTTTGAATCGATATTGTACTCCATCAATTTCATAATTTTTTGCATTTGCACATATTCTCGATGATGAGAAATTATAATTGAAAAACCGCAATCAGTTTGTGTTTCGTCGAAAATGAAGAAGCTAAGAAATTTAGGGTGAGAAATATAACGTGATGAGAATGTAAATCGGCCACGCAAAAATTTATCAATACATTCAATCCACATTCAATCGTTCCATTATTGTTTTTCTTGGAAAGGATTATTGTATATTTTCCATACTGTACGCTCACGCATTTATCTTTCTTTGTATATTGTGTTTGAATGCTTTGTTTCTTGTTTCTGTGCTTTTTTGTTTAACTTCGTTATCTTTTCAGAGCCTCATTGAAGTTGTTATCTACCTCATCGCCTGCAATGACTTCTCAGTCGCAGATAACAGCCCCTCCAAGTCCCAAACCTGAGAAGAAGGAGGAAGAAACTCCTACAGCTTCGAAATCCAGGCAGAAAAAGTTCCATCGTCACTTTCCCACAGTCGAGAGCGATGAGCAAGTGCTCAATTGTGAGTATTTTTTAAATTTTACTTTTAAAAAATATGTGTATTTAGTAGTACGAAACACTAAATAATCTTAACATACTGAACAACATTCGAAAAGTTGCACCCACAAGAGATAATTTATTCAACTTGATTTTTATATTTGATATATGATAATAATTGTAAGAATTGTACCTAATTGTTTGTCCTATCAATAACCAGGTTCAGCAATTTCCAAATATGTGTATAATATAACGTGATTGAACAACATATTCGAATCACAACAGATTTCAAGTTTGTGGATATTCGACAATAAGTTTGATTGCACGGTTTATTTTTTCCTCAACGAAAAAAGCTCTTATGTGAAAACAACCTGGGGGGGAATGATAACCTGGCAGATCCAGTCGGAATAATGAAACCAGTTTTTTACAGTTTATGTAATTAAATTCTTTTGTTTTGTTTCAGCTATCATTTATATATTCCTTGAAGTGAGATAAATTCATGTTTATTTACATAAGGAAAATTTAATTTGTTTTTCGGGTTAATGAGTTAATTCATTCGAATGAATGAAGATTCGTTACTCACGTATTGTTTAGAAAATTTCGTAGTTTTGCAAGTTGTTTTCATTTTATTCAACCTTCTACTTTTCCCTTTTTTATTGTTTGTTATGTGGCTGATTCTTCATGAGTTTCCTCGTTTTCTAGCTTCACTTGTGTGATTTTTCACTTGAAGCTGAGCTGTATTTGCTCGAAACCTAGTTAGAATTAATTAAAATATTCTAAGTAATGTATCTGCTACGAAAAACTGCCCCACATGAGTTAGGGATATTGACTTAAATTGCAAAAAAATATAGTTTAAATGAGATTTTGTGATCGAAATTCATATCAATATGATTTCAAGTTGGAGGGAATAAAATTAATTTCAGCCTGTAGTTCTCCAGCGTATACAAGGTGGTTAAGAAAAATCGAGTAAAATAACGAAATTTTATTCCCAGAGAATTCAAGCATTTTAGGACTATCAATACAATGTATGGCCTCCACGGGTATCAATAACAGCTTGACATTTTCTTTGCATACTACACACGAGGTTGTTGAACATTTCTTGAGGAATTTGGTTCCATAAACAGATCATTTAAGGATTCTGGGGTAGGTTGATGATTATCTAATCTTCTTTGGAGCATATCCCATGCATGTTCTATGCAATTCAAATCTGGTGAGTGTGGAGGTATTGGTAAGTGTGGAATACCAAGCTCCCCGCGCGCATTCTCAACTATGGCTGCACGGTGCGGCCTAGCGTTATCGTCTAGAAATTGAAAAGTTTCACCAATAGAAGCGTGAAAATTTGGTAAAATATTGTCAATGGCATGCTCCCTAAAGTGTATGGCGGTCATATTCCCAGGACAAATGTGTAGATCTGTGCGCCCGTTGAAACATATCCCGGCCCATACCATAACACTACCCCCTCGGAATGGATGAACTTCTTGGACATAGCGACGATTGCGTGGGATTGTCCATACCCTTATTCTTCGAGAATCTGAAAATTGTCCATATCTGGATTCATCAGTAAAAACGACACTACGCCAATGATCGTTCCAATTGATATGTTTTCTTGCCCATTCCAGCCTTTGACGCTTATGGTCACGTGTTAATGGAATTCCTCTTAATGGACATCTATAATCTAGATTCACCTCTCTCAAACGTCATCTGATGGTTTACAGCGATTTTCTCGAAGATTGCGTACTTTTCAAAACGATTGAATAAGATATCCCCAACTCTTGTGGAGCAGTATATTTCATTCAAGTGAAGTATTATTATTTTAACTTAGGCTGGCGTCTTTTACTCTCCTCTCGAGAGGAACATTCAATCATCACAGATACCCCAGATATAAGAAGGATTAAGCTATATGAGAGTCTTATTCCATTTCATACCGTCTGAATAGGTGAGAAAAGGGCCGAATGATTGAAGATGAACTTTTTGTTCAATCAGGAAATTTCATATTCATTAATATCCGCGATGGTAATGAATCAATTTTCCTTTTTTTTGACAATTTATTTAATATTCATAGTTTGGCTAAGTCGATTTATTTTTTATGTCCTCGGCATCGACCTCTAAGGCCATTAGTCGTCCAAGTGACTGTTGTGCCAATAACTGTTGGAACAACACAATGTCAGTCCCCACGCCTAAAAGTTGAATAAATCGTTTTTTCTGGATCTTACACTTTTTATGTCACTGACTTCATAAGTTGGGTTTTCAAGTAATGGAGTTTGAAATTCTTCTTCAATAAGACAACAATCTTACAGAATATTTTTTTTCAGATTACTCATGTGCCCTCATTAGTGATATCTTACTCCAGGGCCACCTGTACATAACGAAGAATTATTTTGCCTTCTACTCCAACGTATTTGGATATGTGACGAAGGTGAGTTAGGTTAGATCGGCTTTCATTCTGTCCATGCCCCAAACCTTACTAATCCTACTTCCTACTGATTTTGTACTTCGAAATTTGTAGGGTTGTGAGTATGGGTGTTTGTTACTTTTTCACGTAAAAACTACCGAACGGAATCAGATGAAACTTTACTTCAATATAGTTTATCTATCAGAATAACACATAGGCTACAATTTATAAAGATTTTTGGTAATTTGACCTTAATACAATGACAAATTATCAAGCGAGTCGAAAAAAGTTCAGCCCTCTGTGAGCTATTTAGGCCTAAACCATTGACGTTACATGAACATAATGCTTGGGTTTGTTTAACTCAAAAAATTTTGAATAAAAGTCTGCAACAGGATATACCTATCTATCTTTCTTTGGGAGTCATTATATCCAAAATAGTATGCCATAAATGCAGTTGAATTTGATACATTATTCACAATGCATATTGTATTATTCAATAATAGAGTGTGTCCAGAAAAGATAGGGGTCTAAATTTTAATAAAGACAAACTTTTTCCTGATTTTTTGTTTTATTTTTATTGAATATACAAATACCCCACACCACTTTTGGAAACCTGTATTTTACACAACCAAATACGAGTATGAGCATCATAGTTACACCATTCTTGCAGCTCTTGATCCCAATGCCGACCGTAGAAAAAATAACCAAGGAGAAAACAGCCAGGATTATTCCAAACGCTGTTGGCATCTCTACCGCAGAGGAAAAACACGTTTTCGGAAGTTTGATTTCTCGGGAAAACACCTACAAGTACATGACCAAGGTTTGGGAAGTATCCCAGAAGGCTTTAGAAGAGGCTGCCATGGAAACAGAGGTTCTTGCTGCACCAGAGACTCTAGTAAGCAATAAACTGCTGCACAAAAGTTGGGAACTTCAGAAATTTCGGGACCAGTCCGATTCTTGTGAACCAAATGTTCATTTATGAGAAATCTGATGCCTACTCTCTTATATGTTTTGGATCATTATAATATGTAAGTTAAATGTCTCGAATTCCTGGACTTTCCCAACTTTTGTAGAGTACTATATTTACACTGCGCAAAAAAATTTACGTACATTCTGAAAATCTCAATTTTAATGAAAGTGAACTCTACATTGACTTTATAACTTATTTTTTATGTTCTCTCGGGAAGGTTTTGAACGAAACAAGACACATTAAATGGAAGAAAAATTCAGAATTTCACCGAATCTTATGTGAAAGAAGAGAAATGAACAATTTTCAAAATACTGAAATGCTGATAAGTGATTTAATACTTGGTATTTCCACCCTTTGCGTTAATTACAGCTCGGCAACGACGGTTCATACTCAAAATGAGTGATCTTAAAATGTTCTGATCTAATCCTTCCCAGATTTCTCCGAGTTGGATTCCTAAGTCATTAAGAGTAGCTGGATGATTTTCTGAACTTCTCAGCCTTCTATTGAGGTTGTCCCAAACCTGCTCAATCGGATTGAGATCTGGACTTCTTGCTGGCCATTCCATTCGAGAGACTTCAACCTCTTCAAGGTACTCCTGAACGATGCGCGCACGATGAGGTCTGGTATTATCGTCCATAAAAATGAAATTTTCACCAATGTATGGGGCAAATGGCACTACATGCTCTTCAAGAATGATCCTTAAATACTTATCAGCATTCATAGCTCCATTATCAACGACCACTAGGTCTGTGCGAGCTGTCAAAGATATTCCACTCCATACCATAATCGATCCTCCCCCAAAACCAGTAGTATTCAGGAAATTGCACTGACCATATCTTTCATGTGGATGCCTGTATACAAGGGAACGTCGATCACAATGGTAGAGGCAGAATATAGACTCATCTGTGTAGAGAATCGGCCTCTTCCCAATGGATATTCTCTTCGATAGGCTGGGGTAAGAGCTGGGCCTCTTGCTGCGACACGAGGGCTTAAATCATTTTCTCTGAGGCGGTTTCTTATTGTCTGAGTGCTAATTTGCACCCCATGAGTTTGCTCAAGCTGATTTTGAAGGAGGTGAGCGGTTGCAAACCGTTGTCTCAACGAAGTAACTCTCAAGTAACGTTCTTGAATAGCAGTTGTTACCCGTGGTCTACCGTGTCCTGGTCTTCGGACATTCATACTTGTCTTCTGGACACACTTGTATGGGAAACTCCAAACCTTTCTGCAATTCTTGTGTATGTCCACCCTTCTTCACGCAAAACTACCGCTTGGGCACATTCCTCTTGGGTCAAATTGCGTGTTTCGCGTTGCATAACGATCGAGTGTAGATAATCAAACGAAGGAAAAACTATTGATCACTAGAATTGATCGAGAACAACTGATTTTAGAATGGAGCCAATACATTCAAAATCCGATAATATCATCTTTTTTTATTCCTGCTGGGAAAAAACATCTGTATTGAGGAAAAACGTTGGAAGTGGATAACATATGCATGCATAATTCTGATAAAAGTAATTATCATTGAGAACACCTTCAGATGTAGAATAAATTTGAGATTTCCATAATGTGCGTTAATTTTTTTGCGCAGTGTATATTTCCCCCATGGTAGAAGGGTTTTTCAGACATTCACATAGTTCAAGACATCTTCATAGAAGTCAATCTAGAGGAAAACTAGGTACATCGTTTTCGAAAACATTTATTTTATGAACGATTCAGTCCCATATGACGAATTTCAGGAGTTGCCTTCTGAAAGTGATTCCTCGGAGACCAAGGAGGGGGAGAGCGAGAAAGAGAGTGGAGCTACCTCCAACTCCAGGCTCCACGATATAAAATCCGTGCTAGATCGCTGTCAACAGCACCACCAAGGTGAGTTTCAGTCATCTTTCTCTCAGTCTGAGATGAAAAGAACGTTCTTTTATTTCAGCGAGTTCCAATATGAGACACAGGCTGTTCCAAAAGTACAGATGTATATCAGATCTGCCCACGCAGAAGTTGATATTGTATGCTGCCATTTTTTTATTGTTAACTTTAACCTTGTCTGCCACTCTGATTCTATATAGAATAAGCAAGATCCATGAGGAATATGTGTTACTTATGGAGGTGAGTGGAATGACTCTAACATGACGAAAGATTCCTATATTTTTTGTAACTATCGGTTAACGTTATTTATTTTCTTTTCATTTTTTCCGACTTCTTATATATCGATAAATTATTTATTTATTCATTTTTCGTGAAGGTGCGAAGAGTACGTCTTGCTCTCGAATTTAATGTACATCTTGATATCCTTTACATTCCTTCAGAGTGGGGAGTCTTTTATTTACTACGTACTTTGCAGACACACAATATTAATTTGTTTCTCTGAACTTTGTTCTTACGGTAATGTAAAAAACTCAAGAATAGTTGATTAAGGAGGATAATTTCTCGTGTATACAGATCTGCAAAGATATACAGGAGGTCCCATAAAAATTAAAAAAGTTGAGGATATTTCCGGTTCAACCGGAAGTATATATTATTATCGACTGAAAACAGATGCATTTTGTGTCAATGTCAATTTTTTCTCAATTTATTTCACCGGGAATTTCCCTGAGATTTCTGAACCTGAACTATAAGTGGCATATTTTCTTGCACCGTATTTGCTTTTGTAAGAGCAGAACATTTTCCAAAAGAAAAAAACCGAGTTAGTATTAAACCTTGAGCTTCATTGAACACGTTCAAAGTTATCCCGAAAAGGATGACTAAGCACATTGTTCTCTAAAAGTAGAAATAGAACAAAATATGTTGAAGTATTTGAAATTCCTTTGCTATACTTTTGCAAGGATAATGTATTGTTTTAGCAGATATATTTTGCGAGCATGTAGTGCAAATACTTACAGTTACAGCAACAAAAGTTTGCAGACCATATCGAATATGGATATTTGAGGTTCGAAGTAACATGTCAGGATTTCTAACTCTCTGAACTTATTTTGATGTAAATGATGTCGTGCCATTCTTGAATGTAATACGAATTGAGTAGTGAAAACCAGATGTCGCTAAATCTAATGTTTTTTTCACCATAAGTCGATATAACAAAATTAATTTTTTTTCAAAGTTTCCCCGCGGTTCAAAGTTACCCCATTTTACCATCACCTGGTTCCATACTTTATCCGAACCCTGTCATTGAATAACATTTGTGTTCAGCATATTGTGCCATTTCATTCGAGTCAATGTAAAGTCCGTAGCTTTTTGAGAAATAAGAAGAAACGTTGCTGATGTTGGTAACTCTTTTCAGCACCAGGACCCGACGTTGTCTAGTGACAACGTTTACAACCAGTTATTGCGTTTTTCAATTCAATTGCATTCGAAATCGTCGAACTCGATGCACAGCTTCATAGATTCTAATCTTCACGAGATTGCCAAGGTAAGTAGTCACGAATATAACTATTCTTCTTACTGTACAAGACTCGAGAGTGAGATCCACTGTACTAACAGAAAAAACGTATTAAATTTTTTTATGTCTTGAAATTTAAGGAATCCCCATTCGAAGAAAAAGTCCGTAGGCGTCAAATCAGGACTGTGGGTGGGGGGCGATGACAGTGTTACTTCTTCTAAGAGATTAATTTGCCTGGAGAAACTCGTGTAACAGACACATTGAATTGGTCTGAAGTTGATCCATCTTGCGAGAACCATGTTCTTTTGGTTATAGCCAGAAAAGTTCTCAGTTCAGGGAATAAAAACTATTCACAAGTATATTCGCGATTATAGTACAACCGATGGGATGTAAATGTTTTATCTGCTGCATATACTTGTATGGTTTATATCTTTCTAAACTGCTCCACAAGAGAAATGGATATCGTTTTAAATCGTTTTGAAAAGTATGTCATCTTCGAGAAAATCGCTGTAAAATCATTTAAAACTCAATAACAACTTGAATCGATCCAATAAAAATCAGTATGAGACATTTCGTCAATCTGTTCGCCTTTTTTCTGAAGTTTGGTTCTTTGCATATATGCTTCATGAATGTTTTTTATTTTGAAATGGAGTCAGTTTATCAACGGTTTCGATTTGAAACGAGTTTTCTGAAAATGCCAAGACGTAAATTAACAATCGCTGAGGCTAATAGGGCTATCGGAATGCTACAAGGTGGCCTAACTCAGGTTGTTGTGGCGGAAAGGCTTCAAGTCAGCCAAAGTGTGATATCTCGACTTTGGAATAGGTTCAGGGAGACAGGTTCCGTGTTGGAAAGACCAAGGCTTGGGGAGCGACGAAAAACAACACCTGCTAAGGACCGTTTCATCATCGTTTCGGCGAGAAGAAAGCCTACATCTACTTGTATAATGCTACGGAATACTCTTCAAAATGCAGATGGGATTTAAGCTTCCATCGAAACCATCAGACGACGTTTGACAGAGGCGAATCTAGGTTCTAGACGTCCATTTAGAGGAGTTCCATTAACACGTGACCATGAGCGTCAACGACTGGAATAGGCAAGCCAACATATCATTTGGAACGATCAATGGCGTAGTGTCCTTTTCACTGATGAATCGAGATATCGACGATTTTCAGATTCTCGAAGAATAAGGGTATGGACAATCCTATGCATACCCCGTAATCGTCGCTATGTCTAAGAAGTCCATCCATTCCGAGGGGGTAGTGTTATGGTATGAGCCGGGATATGTTTCAACGGGCGCACAGATCTACACATTTATCCTGGGAATATGACCGCCTTACACTATAGGGTCATTGACAATGTTTTGCCAAAGTTTCACGCTTCTATTAGTGAAACTTTTCACCGCACCGTGTAGCCATAGTTGAGAATGCGCGCGAGCAGCTTGGTATTTCACATTTACCAATACCTCCGCACTCACCAGATTTGAATTGCATAGAACATGCATGGGATATGCTCCAAAGAAAATTAGATAATCATCAACCTACCCCAGAATCCTTAAATGATCTGAGAGAGCTTCTGCCCCGTTTGTGGAACCAAATTCCTCGAGAAATGTTCAACAACCTCGTGTGTAGTATGCAAAGAGGATGTCAAGCTGTTATTGATGCCCGTGGAGGCCATACATTGTTTTGATACTCTTCCTTGAATTCTATGGGAATAAAATTTCGTTATTTTACTCGATTTTTCTCAACCCCTGCATACGCTGCAGAACTACAGGGTAAACATCATTTTATTGCCTGCAACTTAATACGAATTTTCATCGCAAAATCTCATTTAAACTATATTTTTTTGAATTTAAGTCAATATCCCTTACTCATGTGGAGCAGTTTATTATATTGATGCTCATACAGGGTGTTCTGAGGCGAGCTACCCCGTATATTTCTAATCCCTTAGTAATTGGAAAAATTTCCTGAAACACCTCGAATGATTTTGTTCGGAGGGCATCTTTCGAGGTATATTTGAGGCTTGAATGAGCAACCCTCTAAGAAGGGGAGCTGCAACCCCTCAGAATTGAATAGGGGAAAGGGGTTAAGTGATACTTCACTTGAAAGGTCTTCGAGGCCTCTTTACAAGGGTGTATGAAGAACGTAATTTTGTTGAACCAATTTATTAACTCAAATTTTTGTGACTCAGTCTGAAAATTTTGACGAACTACGCCAACGAATTGTAAATGAGTGTCGTCAAATAACTCCAATTATGCTGAACCATGTTAGAGACGGTTTTCAGTCAAGATTAGTTCATGAAAGTCAATGGAGGAACATTTGAATATTTGATTTGAAAACGCAGATCTAATTTTCTTTATTGTAAGCAGGATAAAACAATAAAATTTTTTTAAAATGTGTGAAATGTGCTCACTAAAAATATTCAAGGTTGTTCATTCGTGCTTTTGCGAAAAAAGTTCATTAAAATAACGTTCTTTATGCACTGTTGTATAGTTAGCAGGGTAACAGTAGTCCAATTACTAATCATTAGGTACTCATTCTGATGAATAAAGTCATTACTATTATTATTACTGGGTGTAGTATGTCAAGGAATATATTTATTTTCTTGTAGGTGAGGCAGAACCTGGAACTTCTCTCTTCTCTTTTGATGCCAAAAGAACCGTTGTACGAATCCAACGAAAATCAAGAAAATTTGATGAACAATAACAGTTAACGTTTTTCGGTAGTTAATTCTTTCAGTTTATTCGTTCATCTGATGATGATTGAAATTCTTTCGAAGAATGTGAAACAGTTTTGTCCCTGGCTTTTTCAGATTGCTGTAGGACCCGTGTTGCCAATCTTGAAAGCTGTGAAATTAGAAGATTTGCTGTTTGAATGGGTGATATCTTCGACATAATGATCAAGTAACTAATTAGTTAAGGATATTGTTGGAGTGATACAAATTTATCATCCACTTCGTTTATACGTATCGAAACCAGACAATGTTTGAAGTCTGGAAATGTTTGCGCTATATTGTGTTTTGTAGATTTCACGCCAGAATAATGTTGTTGAGCACCTTTGCATCATAGATTTTTGTTGGGTGATGAATAATAGTTCCTTAATTGCTACAAATTATTAAAATCACTTCTGATAAATTGCGATCAATATTCTTTTTCAATTCAACTCAAACAACAACAAATTAAACGCAGTTACTGAATGGAGAATTGAAAGGAAAAAGAGTTGACAAAGTTACAAAATCCAAGAATACTTCACATTAAATAAAGTCAAGCATCACATCTTTGTGAAAAGATATCAAAACCCAACGAAAAGCTTGATATTTTAAACTTTGTATGAATTTGTGATACGAATCTACAACACTATTTTACCTACTACCAATAAAATTAATAATTCAATTAACAACGAACAAAACTTCTGAAAAAAAAGATTTCATAGGAGCAAATAGGTACCCATTGAGTTTTTAACGCTCTCATTTCAATCTTCATTCATTCATGAATTTGAATTCATGAATTCGAAACGTTCCGACCAAGAAAAAATGAATTTTGATGCTTGTGGCAAATGGATAAAAATATGCGTCTAATCTTGGTATTGATACGAAAACTAAAATTTGAAAAGATAACCACCGCACGAGTTGATGTACTACAACATTCGTCTTAGTGTTATAAAGTACCACTCTTCCGCATTAGAGACGCAACTTGTATCATAATATTTGGCACCACATATTGGTAGTAGGTAAAGTTATATTACGATACTAGATGGGGTATCAACTAATTCCCCATCTCATATCTTGATACCAATCTCCACGATACGTATATATCGCAAATACCTAATACCTGCTTTCTTTGTGTAAGGTGGTAAGGAAATGAATGGTTCCATTATGTGGGGAATATAATAGAAAAGCATATAATCGTATTTTATTGCCCACCTCCAAGCAATTATTAATTTTATGGCTTCACTGATGGTTCAGATCAATTGTTATCCAATCCAAAATTCGTTTCAAACATCATGAAGTCTAGAATATTGCTTTAACTTCTTATTCGTTGTGATGATTATGCAGGAAAATTTTGAATTATTTTATTTATGTTTTATAGCTGCTTATTTGAATATGTGCATCTAAGTTTAGGGTGGTATTTTGTACGTTGACCAGTTTTTACGATAACCTGTGATATTTTAGTTGTTAAAATAAAAATCTTATGCAAAAAATCAGATTTTTCATCTATTTCCTCATATTCTGTCTTGTCATAATTCAGAGGTTTTTCAGGCTTTGGAGTCATCACTATACGACATTCATAATATTTCTAACCTCATATGACCAATGTCATATTTCAATGTTGTATCAATGTCATATCAAACTCCAAATAATCAAAATAAGCGTACATTACTCAAATTTCAAATACCGCCGAAAAAAAATACAAAGATTGAAAACCATTCAAACATTTATTTTTTATATACAAAAAAAAACGACTGTAATAATATCTTTGAGAGAGTAATAATATCGCAATAAAATTCATATAGGGTAGAGCTGACGTAAATGTTCATAATACTTTCAGAACCTGGTATCATGAAATGATGAATTTTTTTTGTTGAATCAAATTTGATCCCTATAAAAATCTCCCACTCACCAACAATCTGGTTTGAATTATAAACCATTCTCTTCATCCTAAGAAAATATCAATTGAAAACTTTCATCTGAGAATATAAAGGATTTCAGTAACATCAATTCTATAATTCTAAAACAGTTTCAAGTAAATATTCTCTACATAACTAATCAAGTGTAACCGAACAAAAACCTTCATTGGTTGAAGTATACTTTGAATTCAAACATAATTTTCATATTCGATGACATTATCCGATTTTTTCCGAAAAATCTTTCGAAAGAAACTTTTTCTCGTTGCAAAAGAAGTAGCATTCATATGTCCCCTTTCTGATGAAAAATGTCTTTGAAGCAGTATATCTTTTTATTTTTTAGCCTATCTAATTAAATGTATCGTATTATTTACACAAATCTACTTTTTGAGGAAATGCGAAAAAGAAAGCTCCACAGTTATTGACTATCTACAAGTTTTTTGAGAGAAGTGGGCTTCGCTTGTTTTGCAGATTTCACCGAACACCTAAATACCCCAGTTATTTTTAGAGATATACCATATTCTCAGTGAATTTGTATCCACATCAGTGATGGTGCGTGTTGCAATACTCTAGGTATGCACAACCTCAGAACACATCGCTATAGCATTTCATTAATTTTCACGCCCAAGACCATAATTTGAAACTATCAAACCGAAAAAGGGTTTAAAAACGCCGAAAATCGGCAATCCACTGTTTTTTGATTAAGATTAATATTGATTTGAGAAATCTTGCAACCACCCTTTGATTGAGAGTCAATTCTTCTGCTTCTCGCGAATCAATATGAAATTGTTAATCAATCATTGCTTTCATTGTACTTCACGCCAGTTTTCACTTGTTCTCATATAATTTAAGTACCCTTGAAGAGTTCAGCAATTAGATTCAATATCTACGTGAGCAGTGGTTCTTCTCTTCATTATTGGTAATAAATTAATAAAAAATAATCTGAATGATGAAACTGTTGTTGAAATTCATCAGGTTTGGGAGTGAATGAGCGACTTATCCTTGCTTAGAGTTGTCTCTTTTAAATACTATAGAAATCCTTAAATTTGTTCTTTTACTTTTAAATTATCTTTCTTCGACCTGGTTGTATTCAGTCATCCCCACAAAACTAGCGGACCAATCAGACATGTTAACATGCTGTTTTAATCTAAATTTATCAAATCTAACGTGTAGTTGAAATCAGTCCAATCTTCTATGTAAGTACCACAAAGTGGTCTAAAAGTTGAACCATCCTTAGTATAATCTATCTAGAGTCTAAACAATTATTTTATATGGCAACAATGAAGGCTGTAGCTTGTGCACAGTTAAAATACATCGATGAACAGTTGAGGAAACATACATTAGTAAAATATACACTAGGTTCACGCAAGATATGGTGTACTACGAATTTATACCAAGAATAATTCAACTTGTTCAGTTTACCAACCGTGTGAGAGCCTTTCTAAACTTGAAAAATTTTTGTTGGTTTCATAAGAAACTGCTATTGACATTTTAATCGAAATTTTCAATGCTTAAAATTGACGGACCTTCATGCCCAACTTTTCTCAGTTACTCAAAGATAACTTTAACCTCATTCTCTAACTTATTAATTTCAATGCTACTAAGATCCTGCCAACAAAATTCAATTCATGCTTTTTAGACCAGAACAACATCTCCAAAGAACTCTTTTGTAATGAATGTAGATTTGCAACTCACACGATGTGATTCAGCACCTTATCTATTAATTCTGGATAAAGTGTTAATGGAAACCCCAACAACAGGTGTGTCATCCCTATATCTAGACAAAACAAAGGTCCCAAACCAAATGGAGTCAATCTCTCCACATCTATCACACATGAAAGCATGTAAAAAATTAGGATGACCTTGCGCTACATCCATTAGCGGTAGTTATTGTATATTCAGTATGGACTGACAAGTTTCATGGTTAATGATAAAGTTAAATGGAAACTTAGAGCTTTTCTCTTATTCCCTCAGTTTGTGCCAATCTGCTATCTGCCTGCGCGGCGAATTGCAGACTTCGTTCCAATGGTGAAGTGCTGTTCCTGTGCATTTGGACCCTCCTAAATCTAGTCTGCCAATCACCTGAAAAAACGAATATGAAGAATCAAGAAATTGAAATATTGCAGCCTCCACGCTAACTGAATTTTAACTGATTCATTTCCTACCTCGTTTTTGGTAACTCGATCCCAGTCTAACAGAAGGAACTCCAGTCCTATGTCTGCTAATCCTTCGGCTGCCTCTTGGGGTACATCGAAAACGAAGCTTTCATTGAACACCGGGCTTAGGGTCCTCTTTTTCACGTGCGTCTTCTTTTTGGCCAACCTTTGTCCCTTGTAGGTAAGGTATATCTTGACGTATGGATCCGCTAAGCCTGTGACGTCCATTTTTGGCAGGTTTCTGGCTTTCAACACGACGACCGTAAGCCTAGAGGCTGCTGGTTGCCAGCAAAGGGACACCAGAAGCTCCCCGCGTCCTTGAGATCGGATCTAAAAGGATTCAAGGAATTTTATTCGTCTAAATGGAATCCTAGATGCTTAACTACGATGACAAATGCTTGGAAAGTCTTCAAAATAGGTATTCAGGACAAAGTGGGGAAGATGAAACTTGAAACGTTTTCGAGGTCTGAAGACTTTCCAAGTTATTCCCTCGTCAAAGGAATCATGAAACGAACATAGTTAATAGTTTAAAAGGGGTTACAGTCCACTGCGACCTGATGGTCTGTTCTGCCCCCTGACAAAGCTTTACAGCTCGCCTTCTACTCCTAGAGATCTTATGAAATCCAATATCTCGGAAGGCTTCAGTGAGGCTAATTCCTCACTCCTACAGGTCTCTTGACCAAAGCATTGTTTCCTTTGGCTTACAATGCCAAAGCATTCTGTGACTAGGTGAATAGGAGTTTCTTCATTCTCCCCACAGAATCTACACTCGTCAGTGTCCGATACGCCCATTCCCAGCAAGTGCCTTCTGAGGCGACAATGCCCTGTAAGAAAGCCAGTGAGGAGGTGTAGTTGGTTCTTACTGAGATCCAAATATTTTTTGGATCTCGCAGTTTCAAAATTCCGAAGGAACTTTCTGGAGTGATGCAACCCTGGGAGATTCTGCCAGAGTGTTCCTCTTTCAGTTTTCTCCTTTTCCATAAACTCCTTCTTATATGTACATTTTGCTGTACCACAGAAGGGTTCTGGGCCAGTGAGTGGTTTCCGAGCACCCTCTCTGTCAAGTTTATTGGCCTCTTCGTTACCTGTGATTCCCGAATGACCAGGAACCCAGATCAAAGAGACCTTATTTTTCTCGCCTGCCTCATTGAGTTTGATCCGGCATTCCCATGTCGACTTTGAGTCGATGACATATGAGTTCAATGCTTTAATAGCAGCTTGACTATCTGAGTGAATAGCTATGTTGCAATTCTGATAGTATTGCTACAGGTTGAGGGAATTCAAAGGGACGAAAAGTCCTACTTTTCGAATATAATTTGAGAAATCGGTATTTATTGGATAGAAGAGTATTCTTCTAAATTCTCACCATAAGGTAGTGTTAACCAAATGGAATTCTCAATATGAAAAATAGATGTAAAAACTCCCTTTACCTTGAGACTCCTTGGTTGTATTTCCTTGCAGAGCGCCATCTGTTGTGTCTCTATCTGCGAGATGTCCACTTGGTCCAGAGCGCAGAAAACCTCTCCTATTATGTCATCCCTAGAGTATCTGTCGAAACTGAGTATGACGAAATGTAGGTTATGTCCGTTAGATGAGAGAAAGTTATCCCATAGAAAGTGAAGTCTTCGTCGTAAACTGGATTGCGTGTCTTCCGGAGTACCCTTGTCTTCACCTTGTGCTGTTTGTCGGGCAACAATTGCAGCTTGACGTAGGGATCACTGGATCCCACATTTGGATCCTTGGCTGGCAAATCTCTGCAGCGAACTACAGATACTATCAGAGCGCTCTTATCGTGCTTGTATCTGAAACACCAGAAGAATTATAGTATGAACCGAAGTCATCTATAAATCATAGTTCTCATAGATACCAAAATAAATTTAGAATCTTTACCAAACAACAACATGGTTTCATGAAAAACAGAAACACTGAGACAGCAATCTTTCAGCTCACTAGCAAACTAGTTGAATATATTGATAGTGGTTATGTTCCTTTAGGCCTATTCTTGGATCTAACAAAAGCTTTTGATTGTGTGGACCATCAACAGCTATTGACTAAACTAGACCAATATGGAATCAGAGATAAGCAGTTGAATCTCATAGAAAGCTATCTACAAGGTCGAAGACAGAAGGTAATTATCCCAATCCAGGAATGCAGGTATGAATCTGAAGAGAAGATGGTTGAGATGGGAGTCGTGCAGGGAAGTATTGTGGGTCCGTTGTTCTTTCTCATATATATTAATGATTTACCAGCTGAACTTGATGCAAATGAAAATCTAACCAATGTGATGTCAGAAGTCACCATCTACGCAGACGATACTAACGATGTCACCTTAGATAGAAATCTTCAAGAAACATTTACAAATGCTGGCAAGATTTTAGACTGTGTGGAATGTTGGTGTTCTAGTAATCAACTTCTTTTAAATGTGACCAAAACAGAATGTATAACATTTCATACTGAAAGACTGTTTCTTAATCTTCCAAGTACTGTCAATATTAGAGAAAATGTAGTTCATACATCCAACACTGTAAATTTTCTGGGAATTCATCTTGACAATAATTTAAAATGGCATAATCATATTCAAAATCTCAGCAGGAAATTGTATAGGGTCATTTACACTTTGAATGTACTCAGATATCATGTAGACAGAGATACAATGAGGGTATTATACTATTCAAACTTTCAATCGCTAATTGCATATGGCATTGTGATATGGGGAAACAGTAACCATGTAAATAGTCTCTTTAAAATCCAGAAGCTAGCCATCAGAATCATGTATAAGATGAAGTTTCGTGAGTCTTGCAGAACTGTCTTTAAGAAAAATAATTTTTCAACAATAACTCGCCTGTATGTTTATAAGTGTATTCTCTTCATAAAAATCCATCCAGAATTTTTCACTGAACATCTTAATATGAATAATACAAGACGAAAAGACCCATATTTGTATCCTAGGGTTTCCTTGAGTCTAGCACAAAATAATGCTAAATATATGTGTTTGAAATTATTCAACCAATTGCCAGAATACTTACGAAATATTCAAGGGTAATCTGAATTGAGGAGAAAATTGCATAACTTCATATTAAACATTGAACCATACACTGTACATGAATATTTTGCTGCATGTAAAAACTTAAGATTTTATTAACAGATATCTACCTATTCTGTAACTGACCTCATTTCTATATATTGTATATTCAACATGTATGTGATAAATTTTGAAATGCAAATAAAGTATTATTATTATTATTATTATACAAAAAAAGCTAGAGATGCAGAGGAAGGAACCAGAACTGTTTGGCAAGAAGAGATTGAGAGATTGAAAGCCTTATTGAAATATGAATAAAGTGTAAGAAATCGGAAAAGAGTGTAGAATACTGACAAGAAGATCTTATACTTCTTTGGAGTGGCAAAGATATGGGGGAATAGTTTCGAAGGAATCATTAATTTATTGATCTCAGTTGAAGAGAGTTAGAATCATATTTATACCTTAGTTTGAACACCAATTGTCCTAGATATGACGCACTCTGCTGAAGATTCTTCTCATTAGTCTCCAATTCTTCCTTACTTGGTGTATGGGTTTCGTTCTCGGTGGTATAGATATCCTTGATTATCGTGGGTTCCTGCCTGTCTCGTGAATTTCCATTGCCATTTCCTTTGCCAACACCGTTTTCCAATGGGCCACCTATAGCTGGAGGATTACCTGTTGGACTCGGGGTCTGAGGTACTGACATCTGCAATTATGTTCTTGAATAAGTGTCTAATATCTTGATATTGTCGATAAGATCTGGAAGGGTCATTACCTACCCCAGGTGGTGTTTTGGAAGGACCAGTCGGACTAGGGCTCTTCTTGAGGTAATGAGTGGTGGCCCCTGCTGGACTCTTCACTGCAGTTGGTCGTCGATGAGTCTGGAAGGCCAGAGGTTGGTCCGGTCCTCTTTTGGCATCTCGTATGCGTCTTCTGTAGAGGAAGTAAGTCACAATTGCTAGGCACAAGAAGAAGAATAGTGCTGCTAGGCAGAAAGCAACGATAACTGGGGACGAGACTGAAAAAGAAACGAACATAAATATAGAAACCAAGCGAAAAGAATACAAGAAAATTGAGTGAATAGTTTTATTGGGAATGAACTCTCACAATCGTTATTCATAATGGAAGGATGTCATTTAAATTCGGAAAAAATTATTGAAGTGGTAGGACCGTTTCTTGCTGGAAAGTCGATTTAGTGTAGTAGGTAGGTATGAAAAGTTGATAATGAAAAAGTTTAATGAAAACAAGGAGTCCATAGAAAATCTTTAAAGACCTCAACATTGTATAAATCAGCTCAAAACAAAGTTTTAATTCTACCCGTGGGTAGATTGAGCACGATATGGTGAAATGTTCGAGATATTGAGCTTTTTATTAGCATATTAGATGGCAGTATATTCATTATTTACAACGAAAATTTCACATTCAGCAGCTCTTTTCTCCACTAGCTCGCTTTTGGTCGAAAACAAAAAAGTGTTGATGATTCATAACATTTTTCGATCTATAAAATAATTGTTTACCCATTCGAGAAAATTTCCTCTTAATCATAAATGTTATAAATTTTTCAAAATGATATCGAAATTCAGACAATAAAAAGTACGGGATTCATCGAAAAACAATCCTAACACTGTACAATACCTACGTAATGGAGAAAACAGCCCTGATGGGGGTCACAACAGATTTCAAGGTTTCAGTGCAATGAAGCCCCTTTAAAATCTTCAATCTACTCCATTGTTTTTTTATATTTTTTTAGATGGAAATGGATGCTGAATGGTGCTAGGTTTGAGCTGCTTTGTGAGGTTGGAATTTTTCTTTCATCACATACGGTTCTTAATATGTATTTCACAAAATGTGTTGTACGATGTATGTATTCGTTCAACACAATTTGTGAAATATTTTGAGAAATGTATGGATTGGTTCTTACGAAAAATGTAAATAAAATTATATTGGAAAAAAGAAAAGGATCTATGGAGAATTTCGTTTTCTTCAGTATAATTTATGTTTCTTTTCAAAAGTATGTGAAATTCACAAGACTCTCCTCATCAGACTTGGTGCGATTTTATATGAATATAACTGAAACTTTCCCCATCCTTTCAATACACTTCAATAGTCGAGTTTAACGCACACGAAATCTTCCTTTAATGACCCCTATTAATGCTTGATTTCGCATTTTAATGCGTAATTTTCATGGGCAACAGAACAATTCAGAAATCTCACGAATAACTGCATTTCTCAACCGATTTATAATATTTAGGTGAGATACGTCAATTGTTCCATTCAATTTGGTTATACTAAATTCATAAATCATGCTCTGAAGAATGAAATACATCTTATGTTAGAATTTCTTTATTTGACAGACGGAGAAATTTTGCAATCCCCTCGATTGCAATCCAGCGATTAATGATTTTGACATTTTATTCGCTCGCACCGTTCACATGTTAATAAACGAGTTGATCAAATTACTATTGTTCGATTATTTTCATCTTCATTCCTCCATCTTTCAATTAGGTAGAGATGTTTTCAGTCTGATCTGAAACTTAACAATCCCAAACGAACAAACTAATAAAGATTATATTCTGAATTTTCCTGGGAACTGGATTAATTAAGTTCAGTCATCAAACTAGACATTTTCAGTTCATTGCTTCAAAATTAAATACTTCTTTTCTAGAACTTGTTACCATGTTTCGATCTCAAAAATATTCCATTTGGATGCTGCAGAATATAAATTACTTATATTATAGTATAGGTAAACCGAAATAATCTTTCTGGCAACTATATCTACTGAAAAACGCTATGCTCAAAACATTCACAGTTAGAAATGGCTGAATAAAGCAACCAGTAAGGATTCATTTATCAATTGGAAAAAATCCCACTTTAAATTAGTCGATATAAGTATTTGCTGAATAAAATTATATATAAAGCTGAACTCTCGCTTAATGTACGTCTTATACATCTTACACTCGAAATGTGATTGTTTTCTTTATTCGTGCTCGTCTGACCGATGACATAGCGCCTATTCGCGTAAGATGCCAAATACGGGTACGGAATGTCTAAATGTATCCCGTAGACCAATTTTTCAAATTCACTTAGCTGGCCTTATGGCCCAAAGTCGATGATTAGTTGTTTTTAAAATGACTAGAGCAAGTGTACGCGGAATTTATATTCCGCGTACACTTGCTCTAGTCATTTTAAAAACAACTAATCATCGACTTTGATAGATGATAGTTTAAAAGGGGTTACAGTCCACTGCGACCTTATGGTCTATTGTGCCCCCTGACAAAGCTTTACAGCTCACCTTCCAGTCCCAGAGATCTTATGAAATCCAGTATCTCGGAAGGCTTCAGTGAGGCTAATTCCTCCTCCTACAGGTCTCTTGACTAAAGCATTGTTTCCTTTGGCTTACAATGCCAAAGCATTCTGTGACTAGGTGAATATGAGTTTCTTCTTCCTCCTCCCCACAGAATCTACACTTGTCAGTGTCCGATACGCCGATTCTCAGCAAGTGCTTTCTGAGGCGACAATGCCCTGTAAGAAAGCCAGTGAGGAGGTGTTGTTGGTTCTTACTGAGATCCAAATATCTTTTGGATTTTGCAGTTTCAAAATTCCGAAGGAACTCTTTGGAGTGATCCAACCCTGGGAGATTCTGCCAGAAAGTTTCTCTTTCAGTTTTCTCCTTCTCCAGAAACTCTTTCTTATAGGTAGATTTTCCTATACCACAGAAAGGTTCTAGGCCAGTGAGTGGTTTCCGAGCACCCTCTCTGGCAAGTTTGTTGGCCTCTTCGTTACCTCGATTCCCGAATGACCAGGAACCCAGATTAAAGAGACCTTATTTTTTTGCCTACCTCATTGAGTTGGCTCCGGCATTCCCATGTTGACTTTGAGTCGATGACATAGGAGTTCAGTGCTTTAATAGCAGCTTGTCTATCTGAGTGAATAGCTATGTCGCAATTCTGATAGTTTCTCTCTAGATTAATATCTAGACATCTTTCGATTGCTAATATTTCTGCTTGAAGAACACTCACACAGGAACCTAACGATAGTGCACACTTGGCTTTGGCCCCGTGAACACCAGCGCCAGCTCCCGTGTTGGTTTTAGAACCATCTGTATACCATTTAACAGTATTTTCTTTGAAATTTTGGATCTCCTCGAACATCTGGTTTGTTGTAAAATTTGAAAACTTCGCACAAATCGACTACAATATTTAAGAAACAAAAAATGTTTACCTTCACGAGTTTTTTCTCCAAATTTAAATCATTTACTACTTGCTATTTAGTTTTCACTAAAAAACTATTTAAATTAAAACACCTCGTTCTGAGTGTTGCAGTTTCATTGTTAGTTAGTATATTAGAAGAGTGAATGCAGAGGTAAGGTAAAGAAAATGGCAATTGGTATGTGCAGTTGTCGAGGAAATTCGAAAGACCCTTTATGGAGTCAAAAATACACCCAAAGTTTCCGATCTCTATCTGAGCATCTATACGAATTGACGAAGATGAAAGGAACACGAAACCTAGAACAGAAAATGTGGCAACGTTGAAGAAACGTAAAATATAAAAAGGTAAAGGACATGAAACCCCACACATCCGCCCCTTCGTTGACCTTGAAACCCCAATCGTACCATCTCGAAACCGACGCTTTCCAAGAAACAGTTGCACGTTCTGCGTGCTGGATATCGCCCCTTGCATAATTCAAGACGGAGAAGGCGCCGTGGGCGTCGAGACGCCCGGACGTCGTCTCGGAAAATGCAATTTTTGATCGAACCAACCATCCCCTCCACACGGTGTGTCTTACGGCCGCCATGATTCATAGAGGAGGGCAATTCCTGACGAGATTTTTATGGGGGATGAAGCATTTAGCACTTCGTGTTCGGGATTTACGACCCTGGATGGTGGGCCTTGATTTGAGGGTTAATCAAGTCAGATTTACGAATCTGTTGATTGTATTTACGAGGTTATTTGGCCGAAATTAGGGCGGCGCTGGATTGCATGATTTTGAGAGCTTTTCTGGGTGATCAAAAGCAGGATGTGTTAGAACACTTAATATGGAATTGGTTGAGGCTTTCGTGGCCATCGTTCAATGTTACTTGTTTTTTCGAGCAAAGAATAACCACTGAAGATGCTTTAGTCTGTTCCGAGGTCTGTTCAAACATGAGAGAGAGTGGGGGTACCCAAACCGGCTACGGGTTGTCTGTCCAGAGTCCATACTAGGATAATTCACAGATTCCTACTGTTTCAATTCGATACTATTCTCCGACTGAATTGCACACAACATCTCTACGTAAAATATATACACTGCGCAAAAAATTAACGCACATTCTGAAAATCTCAATTTTAATGAAAGTTAACTCTACATTGACTTCATAACATATTTTTTATGTTCTCTCGGGAAGGTTTTGAACAAAACAAGACACATTATGTGAAAGAAGAGAACAATTTTCAAAAAACTGAAATGCCGATAAGTGAATTAATACTTAGTATTTCCACCCCTTGCGTTAATTACAGCACGGCAACGACGGTTCATACTCAAAATGAGTGATCTTAAAATGTTCTGATCTAATCCTTCCCATATTTCTCCGAGTTGGATTCCTAAGTCTTGAGAGTAGCTGGATGATTTTCTGAACTTCTCAGCCTTCTATTCAGGTTGACCCAAACCTGATCAATCATATTGAGATCTGGAATTCTTGCTTTACATTCCATTCGAGAGACTTCAACTTCTTCAAGGTACTCCTGAACGATGCGCGCACGATGGGGTCTGGCATTATCGTCTATAAAAATGAAATTTTCACCAATGTATGGGGCAAATGGCACTACATGCTCTTCAAACATGTTCCTTATATACTTATGAGCATTCATAGCTGAAATATTAACGACCACTAGGTCTGTGCGAGCAGTCAAAGATATTCCACTCCATGCCATAATCGAATTCCCCCCTAAACCAGTAGTATTCAGGAAATTGCACTGAGCATATCTTTCATGTGGACTTCTGTATACAAGGGAACGTCGATCACAATGGTAGAGGCAGAATCTAGACTCATCTGTGAAGAGAACTCTGTCCCAATCGGCCTCTTTCCAATTGATATGCTCTCTCGCAAAATCCAAACGCGCCCTTCGATGAGCTGGGGTAAGAGCTGTGCCTCTTGCCGCGACACGAGGCCTTGAATCATATTCTCTGAGGCGATTTCTTATTGTCTGAGTGCTAATTTGCACCCCATGAGTTTGCTCGAGCTGATTTTGAAGGAGGCGAGCGGTTGCAAACCGTTGTCTCAACGAAGATCCTCTCAAGTAACGTTCTTGAATGGCAGTTGTTACCCGTGGTCTACCCTGTCCTGGTCTTCGGACATTCATACCTGTCTCCCTGAATCGCTGCAACATTCTGGACACACTTGTATGAGAAACTCCGAACCTTTCTGCAATTCTTTTGTATGTCCACCCTTCTTCTCTCAAAACTACCGCTTGGGAACATTCGTCTTGAGACAAATTGCGTGTTTCACGTTGCATAGCGATCGAGTGTAGAAAATCAAACGAAAGAAAAACTATTGATCACTAGAATTGATCGAGAACAACTGATTTCAGAATGGAGCCAATACATTCAAAATCTGATAATATCATTTTTTTTTATTCCTGCTGGGAAAAAACATCTGTATTGAAGGAAAACGTTGAAAGTGAATAACATATGCATGCATAATTCTGATAAAAATAATTATCATTGAGAACACCTTCAGTTGTAGAATGAATTTGAGATTTCCATAATGTGCGTTAATTTTCTTGCGCAGTGTAGTAACTCATTAACAAGTTGATGGAAGGGTCCGACATGGATGAAATCTGAATAAAATATTGAATTTATCACATATGTAATACAAAACATGAATATCCTCATTTTGTCGCAAGTACGATCCTGGCAGTCTGTTCGAAATTACTGAGAGATTACGACTGTTCGACCAATAGGAGAGTTGTCAATGCGCAAACCATACAATTTTGGTTGTTTATGAACAGACTTTAGACACCCTAACTGGCGAAACGTCGAGATTTAATCCACGACGACTGCCGAAATGCTCGAGAAAATTAGTGACACCGCTATAGAGTTCTTCAAGAAACATTCTTAATCCTCTATTGAAATAAATTGTGACGTTGTCCAGTTTTTTTTAAATCGTAATCGAAATAACATGTAGAAGTTATCAAGCTTATTGACACTTTTCATTCACAACAGATGTTAATTGGCCATGTTTTCTCTAACCTTCTTCGGTTAGACGGGTTTTCTGCTAGAGTCTATGCAGCTATTTTCATGTCCTTCCAGGTTTTGTTGATATTTCCTTAAAATTTTTTCATTTCATCATTAATGGAGAGGATTTTCAGATCATAATGTATGATCAAGTTGGAAACGTACTACGGTATCCCTAACTCTTGTGAAGAGGTATATTTGGGCTTGATGAACACTCATCCAGGAACCGATCGACAGTGCATACTTGGCTTTAGCTCCATAAATTCCAGCTACAGCTCCTGTATCGGTTTTAGAACCATTTGTATGTCATTTTACGGTGTTTCGTTTAAGATTGTGGTAGGATATTCCAGCTCCTATTTCTCCCTTTTGCATAGCATTGTACTGAGAAAAAGCATTGAGAAAAATCTCACTGCTTACTTTCTTGATCATCACGTTACTAGGAAGGATCGCAGATGAGATGTAGTTATTCAGAGATGACCAGACTCCCTGACATTTGAATGTCTCATTACCTGTGCCTTCTTTAATTATTCTTTCTGTTGTTTGAACAATACACGTTCGCTTTTATAGAGGAAAGGCAATGTTTGGAGGAGACTCCTCAAGAACCAGATAAGGAGTATCTGTTGTTTCTCTCTTTTGATTCTTCTTTATTTGAAATAATGTTTAATTTGGTCCTTCCACTACTCACAAAAGCCACTAAATCGAAAATTTGAGAGTTTATCATTATACAATGGAATAGAAAAAATAAACGAAGAAAGCTATGAAAGCTCATTGCGAAATATCATTAAAAATGAATGAAACTAATCTCATTGTGAAGAAAAGTTGGGTGTATGGTATGGCAAGAAGGTACCAGACCTGGAAAAGATAATTTGAAAGGGATCCTTCGCTAATTTAGCACTACATTACCCACGCAGAGGGCGATTGATTTGATTGATCTGTGATTCAATTTTTTCACGTGAAGAATGTGTGTTAGATTGCAAACAGAAAACTGAAAATGTTACAAAAGAATCGAAATTGAGCCATCTTACTAGAAACATCCTTAGGAAAGGGTAAATTCATAAACTGAGATCAAAGTAATACTCAAAAATAATAATAATAATAAGATGAAGGTCATTATTTACACAAAGGATAAAACTCAAGGGAGAGAATTCAGAGGCTGGGTTTTGGTCCATAATTTGAATTGCAAGCGAAATGGCAGAACCACAAAGTAACACAATAATGAATCCACAAACAGATAGACGTCTACCACAATTATTTAAAAAATTCAAATACGTAGGCGTATTGAATGGTGTGAAGATGGCATTTACCATCCGTTTTCCTGCTACAAAACATGTTGAAGTTCATTGAAACCATTAATCATTCCTCTTTAGTAAAGGGGACCTCTGACTTGCCACTCAAAGGTCTTTCAATAAATAAATGTCAGGAGTTACGACAGTTTGATGGGAAAATCGATAGAAGTTTTGAATGGAGCATTCGAACCTGCAATATTTTATGTAGAGCATTTCAATGAAAACGAATCACCCCCACATAATTCTGAAGGAGTAGCTTTCATGAAAAAGTTAAAAAAAGACGTCAAAAATTATATAAAGGGGGACTTCTTTTTGCTCTTATGTAGATGTTATGACTTTAACACACCCTCACTATGGTTACTCTTTCAAATTTTGCAAGAGAAATATCCTATACATTATTGCATTTTTGGATTCTTCAAAAGGATTATAAAAATGTATATTACATAAGTGAAAAGTCAGGAAATTTTTGCAACTCAACTCAATTTAAAGATTATTACGTCAGCGAATTATTCAACAATGTCGACAAATAACCTCAGAAATGTTACATAATGTTCGAAACTCATTTGAAAATCGATTGTATAATTGTATTGAAACCTAAATCGATTTGAATAATTTAGTATTGGTTTGCTTCTTCCTTCCAAATTGAAATGTTACTATCACTAAATTAGAATTATTCGGTATTCTCAACTGATTAACTTCTCACTTATATTTTACACATTTTTTCAATCCAAGAGGAAAGAGTGAGGGAGAATTCAACAATGCAATGATGAATAGGCTCTTCCATTTAAAAATTGGAAATGGTGGCCTAAGAGGTGTTAAAGTCATGAGGTCTACATCACATAAGCAGGCGTTTCTCTTTTTATGTTTTTTTTTCATTTTTTCATAAAACTTACTCTTTTAGAATTAGGTGGGTTGGATAGGTTTCATCGAAATGCTCTGTCTATCCGGAACCAGCTACGCGCTAAGAGATGTTTGGTTAGGAAATGAAGGCTATTTTAGTTTCTCATGTTGAATTCAATTCAATCGATCATCGATCGATACATATGAAATTTGAGTATATAAGAAGAAGGAAAATCAGACAAACAAATTGCTTTCTTACTTTCATAACCCATTATTTCTCATGATATATTTTTGTCCTGGTTAAAAAGCAAAAGTTATGTTTTTTCTTTATAACACACTGCAAAAAAATAACACCAGAATGATGAGAAACTGCTATTGTGAGGAGAAAACATTTTAGAAATCATATAATTGATAATCATAACAATTTTCAGGTGATTTACATGAAAATTTCTCCTGAAATTGTTTTCAAGTCTCATGTGATCAGGAAGTTTTGATTACCAAGGCTCTTTTGCTAGGATATTTGGATTCTTTCGAAGAACATTGTCATGATGTCAATTCCCGGTTAGCCCTGATGAAAATACAGAAACTCTCGATATAAAATACCTAGAATATGTATTGGAATTTTCAGAAGTTGTGCATAAATGAGAAATAGAAAAGAAAGCCGAGAACAGGTCATGAAACAGTATCATTCATCAGCAATCAAGGCAATGAAGTAGATATAGAGCATGCAAATTTATTTCAATCAAAAATATTGCTTTCAAGTTTTTTTGGTCCTTTCAGAAACTTCAAATCAAGTATTAATCAAATAATCAGTCCAAAATATTTTTGTGCAAAAATATAAAGACTTCTTGATGGTTCGCTACAGTGATCCCACACAAAAATGATTGAGACTGACTTCAAATTATCAGATGAAATTAACAGAAAATCTCGTAAAGAAACAATAACATCGCAACTTCATATGCAACAAAGGAGTTCTTTAAAATTTCAATCGATCGAAGATATCTCAAGTCATATTCTCATCTCAACTCCACACCATCTTTGCTTATCCACTCTTTCAACTTATACGTCGAATAAAGAAACCAAGGAAACATCCAAGAATCGATACAATCAACAATTGGTCCCAAACTTTCCAGTAGAAAATTCTGAAGGTATACGACGAAGACGAAAGAAATCAGTGGTTTTCCATCATGATCGAACGATATTTGAATCGATTCGAAAGTTAAAATGAGATGGTAATATTTTGAAACGTAATAAATGTTACTGATTCTTAAAGCGATTTTTGGGATCTTTATTTGATAAGTTCGTTCTTGTTTTTTCTTGAGTTTCACTGGAAATGCTGAAGATTGTTCATAACAATACAGGGTCTTTCACGAGGAACCTCACCCATATTTATACGGGAAACTACTGAACGTATTTTCATGAAATTCAGCACTTATAAGTATTTCACGATGCTGATGAAATCTAAAATATTTTCAAGGCATGAGCACCTCCGGTTTTTCCGGAAATGACGTCAACTTCCGTTTTTCAAATTAGAACACCATTTTTTCATTGCAGAAATAGATTCCTTAGAAAATTTTAAGTTATTTTGATGTAACATTTTTCAGTTTTGGTTGGAAAATTCTCTCTGAGCGGGAAAATTCGAAAAAAAAATCGAAAATAGAGCTCCGCTGAAACAAGAATAACTTCGAGGTTTTTTGATGGAAAATTTTCATTTTTGGGATTTTTCAAGATGTAAGATTGATGTATCCACTTTAAAAATCGAAATCGCGATTCATGATACAGGGGGTGAAAAAATCGCTTTCAAAGTTAGGGATGACAAAATCGTGAAAAATCAATTTTTTCAAATTAGAACCCCATTTTTTTATGGCAGATATTGAATCTACGTTAAAAAATAATGTGAGTGTATGCATCACACCCTTGCCCTAAAATGGATATTTTCTGAGTTATTCACAAAAAACTGTTTTTCGTCTTGAATTTTCAGCTATTTCTTTTCCCTTCACGCCAAAAAGATGAAATTTTCAGCCACTGTTATTTGAACCATGCTGTAGATTTTTCACCCCTTCTTGAAACCGAAGTCAAGTTACTATTAGGAGAACCATGGCAAACTCTCGCAGATATAACTAGAGAAGATGCTCAAAGTTTTGACCGTTAATTTCTAGACATTTATTTATACGTCTCAGGAATGCTTCGTGCGTTGCTCTTCTTATTTCATCGGGAGATCTGCGAAAGTGTTTAAAAACCAAATTGAGTTTCAAAACAATGAATCTAGAAATCTAAACAAACCTGAACGCATTTCTGACTCGTTCTTTGCAGTCCTCTTTATCAGTCAGGGGAGTTGAGTAGACAATATTTTTTATCCTACCCCAAACATAATAGTCTAAAGGAGTTAAATCGGGAGAACGTGGTGGCCAAAGATGTGGACCATTGATCGCCAACCATCGATTTTCAAATAGCCTGTAGAGGGTATTTGACACATTGAGTGAATTGTGTGGAGGCGCGCCATCTTGTTGATACCATAAGTCATTATGGTTCTGTACTAGCGGCTCAATTATTTGAGTCAATATGTCAGAATATCTATCTCCTGAAAATTTCATCTTTTTGGCGTGAAGGGAAAAGAAATAGCTGAAAATTCAAGACGAAAAACAGTTTTTTGTGAATAACTCAGAAAATATCCATTTTAGGGCAAGGGTGTGATGCATACACTCACATTATTTTTTAACGTAGATTCAATATCTGCCATAAAAAAATGGGGTTCTAATTTGAAAAAATTGATTTTTCACGATTTTGTCATCCCTAACTTTGAAAGCGATTTTTTCACCCCCTGTATCATGAATCGCGATTTCGATTTTTAAAGTGGATACATCAATCTTACATCTTGAAAAATCCCAAAAATGAAAATTTTCCATCAAAAAACCTCGAAGTTATTCTTGTTTCAGCGGAGCTCTATTTTCGATTTTTTTTTCGAATTTTCCCGCTCAGAGAGAATTTTCCAACCAAAACTGAAAAATGTTACATCAAAATAACTTAAAATTTTCTAAGGAATCTATTTCTGCAATAAAAAAATGGTGTTCTAATTTGAAAAACGGAAGTTGACGTCATTTCCGGAAAAACCGGAGGTGCTCATGCCTTGAAAATATTTTAGATTTCATCAGCATCGTGAAATACTTATAAGTGCTGAATTTCATGAAAATACGTTCAGTAGTTTCCCGTATAAATATGGGTGAGGTTCCTCGTGAAAGACCCTGTATATGACTCATAGGTTGTCATAGTTCCAGATCGAGAAACTTAATCATTTGTAGTGAAAACGTGTTGTTTCCTTTAAATTTCAACACTTATTTTGATCCGAAAGTTGTTCTTTGTGTTTACCCCCAGAACATCAAATCTATAGCTCAGAATCACGTAGATACCCCAAAGAGACTTACCCCCATCAATGGCCTTGATCTGTGGCCCCTCTTCGGCCATCTTCAACCAAAAGCACCCCCGTCTTCAACACAACACTGTTACTTCTCAAAATGCTCGCTTTTCCACTGAAATGTTGATTTTTCGACTGACTCTCACGTATGGGTAGTTCACCTTAGTCATCCGAAGATTGAATCAATAAACAGGGGTTAGCGCCTGCGTCCATTGACGCTATGACGTCACCGCCTCCGCCATATTGCACCCCTTTCGTTCGCATGCCCCCAACGTCCGCCTCCTGTAAAATCGTTAAAGAATGGAAATTGAGATATTTGCTCAACATGAATTGATAGGAGGGAGG
Source organism: Hippodamia convergens (assembly GCA_038502775.1). Classification (NCBI taxonomy): domain Eukaryota; kingdom Metazoa; phylum Arthropoda; class Insecta; order Coleoptera; family Coccinellidae; genus Hippodamia; species Hippodamia convergens. Next base: position 2,421,703 of record CM076607.1, read on the forward strand.
AGGGTTTCAGATTTATGTTTACATTTTGGAGGAAAGAGGTGGGGGTGTCTGAGAAATGTGCCTCTGTCGATTGAGGATTTTTTGGATCGTTCTTGAGGTCTGGTTAAAGCAACAAGTGTGTATATCTTGAACATCTTGAATGATCGATGATTTTCGGAGTACATTTTATGGAGGAGAAGAGCAGAAGGATTTAGTTATAGTTCAAATCTGCAGCCTCCCTAGCTTAATTAGTACGGTGACTCTCAAGATCCTTATGAAAAAATACAAAAGGAGACGGGAACTCCTAGAATGGTAGTGGAGTAGCAGTTTTGTTGAAATTGATAGCCAGAGTGGTCACACATTTAGATACTGAATCTGCAACTATTCATCTCATAGATAAACTTGTACTCGTGTTATAAGATGAAATTTATAAATGGGACAACTATTTATAAGATGTTCTATAGTCTCCTCATTTTCCCCACACTCACAACTAGGGCTCTCAACCGAATTCCATCGGAAGAGCATGCTATTGCATCGTCCATGGCCTGTTCTAATGAGATTTAGAACAGACCATGATCTCTGATGGAAGGATCAGAAATAAGATCTTTATTGAAAAAATTGGATACATTTCATTCAGATTGCCACATTTCTTCGTCGCGACTTCAATATGGGGACCCTATTATCTGGAATATAGGTAAGTATGGGAAATGAATTTGGAAAGGAATTGAATTTGTTCCAAAAATTCAAAGCTGTTGTCTCTTTGCGAATATGGGGAGGGACAATATTTGAAAGGACTGGTAACCAAGTGATGTAGACTTGATAGTACCAGTAATAATCCTCATAGAAAAAAAATTTAGTTGGGCATCAATTTTTTTTACATGAACACTGTTCAAAAAAACAGAGCAACAATATTCAGCAGCAGAAAAAAAAAGCAAGCGCTGCCGTTCGAAGTATTGTTGCATCAGCGCCCATGAGGAACCAGCTACTTTCTGAAGAATATTGTTTCGAGTTTTAAGCTTCAAACGCAGATCATCTAAATGGGCGTTGAAATTTAGAGAGGAATCAAGTTTGATTCCCAGGTATCTAGGATTGAAATTATGTTTTAAGGGAGAAGAACCGAAGGTTACACTCAATTTTTTATATTTCTGTTGATTATTCAAATGAAAACATGAAACTTCGGTTTTATTTCCATTCGGGCACAAACGCAACTTCAAAAAATAATTTTTCATTTTATCCAAATCTGCGGAAAGGGTACTTTCTATTGTTTGAAAATTAGAACGATGAAAAGCCAGAGCAATATCATCAGCATAAATAAATTTCGCCGAAGAAGTAGTTGGAATGTCACACAAATATAAATTGAATAGAAGAGGTGCTAAAACTGAACCTTGTAGAAGACCATTATTCAAAGTTTCGAAATTACTACTATTATTATCGATAAAAACTCGGAACCTTCTGTTGGATAACATATTTTCAAATAGTCTAACCATTTTTCCACATTTTTAATGATTATAGAGTTTATAAATTAATCCATCTTTCCATACTGTATCATATGCAGCTGATAAATCCACAAATGCTGTCCCTGGATTTAAGTTTTTATTGAACCCTGATTCAATAAATGTGGTGAGGCTAAGAACCTGATTTAGTAATAGTTGAAATGTGCAGCCTCACTAGCTTAATTAGTACGGTGACTCTCAATATACTTATGAAATACAAGAGAAAACGGGAACCATAAAGGTACTGGAGTAGCAATATGAGCAGCTCTTACGCTTTTGATGGAATTGATAGCCAGAGTGGTCACATAGACACTGAATATGCAACTCTTCATCTCATAGATAACCTTGTTCTCGCATTATAAAAGAAACAATACGGCTAAGCAATCATTGGTATTTTTTTTATGAGAATTTGGTGTAGTGTGAAGGTTTTCGCGTGAGTTAAGCTGTTCTTTCATCTTTTCTCTTTATTAACTTGAGAATCAGCGATCGTTTCATCAATTTGGTTTAGGGCATCGACAAGAATTCAGTTTGACTTATGGATCAAGTAGGATTTATTCGTAGGATTAATAAATCGACGGATATAGTAATGACGGTGAAGTCTCGCAAATTGGAGTACCTAAGTCATGTAATGCGAAACCAAAAGAGATTGGACTACTGCAGGAAATTCTGCAAGGAAAAATTCCAAACCACCACATCGCTTTTCAGGTTGGCAGTAGGTTAAGTCAAAATAGCTAGGGTGATTGCCAACATCCGGACCGGATAGGCACAGGAAGAAAAAGAATGTACGAAGACATATTGGAGGCTAGGCAAGATCTATCACGCCTAGCATGACGTTTTCCAGTAGATATAGTTTCCAGACAAATTTTTTCGACTTACCTATACTATAATATAGGTAATTTATGTTCTGAAGCATCCAAATGAAATATTTAAAGCAATGAACTGAAAATGTCTGATTTAAATAAGTTACAGTCATTTCGCATGTTTTCTAATCATGAAAATTCGATTCATTCACTTTCCAGAAAAATCTAGGATACAATCTTAATTAGTTTGGTGAGTTGGGATTGTTGGGTTTCAGTTCAGACTGAAAACATCTCCACCTGATCGAAAGATGGAATGAAGATGAGAATAATCGAAATATAGTAATTTAATCTACTAGTCAACTACACCATTTCCAATTGTAATTCAGAAATCGTCAGTTGACATTCAGAAATCATCACTTTTATTCGAGATTAGTCAATTGTATTTCAGAAAACATCAAATGTCATTCAGATTTGTCAATTGGATTTCAGGAAATATCAAATGAAATTCAATTGAGTGATCCGAAATACATTTGATGTTTTCTGAAATTCAATTTACTAATCTGAAATTCAATTGACGCTTTCTGAAATTAAAGTGACTAATCTGAAATACCGTTGACGGTTTCTGAATTACACTTAGTAATGGTGTAGTTTATTAACGTGTGAACGTAGCAAGCGTATTAAAAGTCGAGATCATTAATTGCTAGATTAATAAACGAGTGGAATGCAAAATTCCTCCGTCAAAAAAATCAAATAAGGAAATTTTAACATAAGAAGTATGTCATTTTTCAAAACATGATTTATGAATTTAGTATAACTTTATTGAATGGAAATTGACGTATCTCATCTAAATATTATAACTATGTTCAGAAATGCAATTTTATTTGTGTGATTTCTGAATCAGGAATCGACTCTGGTTATGCCATTGAAAGTATGGGGAAAGTTTCAGTTGAATTCATATTAAATCGCACCCAGTCTAGTGAGGAGAGTCTTTTGAATTTCACATACATTCGAAAAGAAACATAAAGAATACTTAAGAAAACAAAATCTTCCACAGATTCTTTACTTTTTCCAATTTAATTTCATTGAAGTTTTGAAATTATTTTTATTCTAACTCCGACTTTCAATGCGAACTTTTTTTTTCTATTCTTTCTTTGTTGTGCCTATGTGTAGGTTCAAATGTGTGTTATCAAGAAGGTGAATTCTCAAGCGATGTGTTCAGTTCATTTAATTTAGGCAAAAACTACGACTTGGGGAGATGAACACGTACAAGTTTTAACGCGGTGCTACAGATACGTTTGTTTCAATGTGCTCACTCGCGCTAGAACAGCGAAGGTTTCGAGTCTACCAATGGCGTAGCGCTATTGGCGCAAGGTGCCAAATGCGATTACGGAATGTCTAAATGCACACGGGAACGACTCAGCGAAATACAATGCAAAAAAGATTGACGACTCATATTTTTTACGAAAAAATAGGTAGTAAAAATAATCTTACATCCATCCAAATTTAAATGGATCATTTTCCGTCTACAATACCTTTTATTTTATTGTAATTCATATGCTCAAAAAGTTTGACTGGTTTAAAATGCATTGTTTAACAAAAATAAGAACAAAGCATAAAATATTATAATGTATAACTCTACAGTTTCGCAGAGTTATATTTGTAGTAGTTCAAACTGTGAATAAACTCTATAAAAATCGAATTTTTCAATATTCTTGAAAATCTGCCTTTTTCTCCATGTATATCGGAATTGTTGGGAGATATGAAAAAAAATTATTGAATACAAAAATGAAGGTTTTTTCAAAAATATTTAAATTTTATTTATATTCCTGTACCATGAAATTTGACAGATATCACTTCTTCAAGTTAGGTTGATAGTGCGAGTATCGTCTCTCTTACATCCTTTAACCCTTTTCCTTTTAAAAACTAAAGATTTTGAATTGATGTGATCAATATGGTTTGTAGTCCTTCAAATTTTATCTGAAATGGTTTTCGAATGGTCTTCAAAATGAAGGGAGTTGTTATAAGTCCGAACAATTTTTTTTTCAATTGGGGATGAAGTAATGCAAATGGATATTTGCAGCCCACAAAAATGCAAAAATCACCTGCGCCACTCGAATTGCTAAAAAGACTTTTTCGCAACTGCAAAAACGATTAAATGCGTCATGCACCTGCAAAAAACTCGTTATATGTAACGCTATATGTGGGGAATCTGCAGATTGACTGCCTAAACAGTGGGCCAATCTTTGGCACAATTTTCGAAACAAAAATAATGTAGTTGCATGAAACCATTCGTGAAAAATAGAGATTACAACAAAAATGAACGAGGAAGGACGTGAAGTTTCAATCGTAAAAAAAAGTTTATCTCAATTTCCAGCAGAACTGCAAGTCCTATGAAATGAAGTTTGATTAGCAGTTTTTGATATAACTTCAAAATTCCTGTGAAAAATTAAAAAATACTTGTTTTTCATTTTTTATTTTCATCTTTGACGAAAAAAATATTTTTGACGAAACTTGGTGAAAACTCTCCATTTTATGTCCTAAACACAATGATTTTTTCACACAAAATATAAATTTTTTCACCTTATTTTGACACAAGATCGAAAAAAATATCTCTGGTCAAAATATTCAGGAAATTAGGTGAGCTCTTTATTCGTTCAAATCTCTACTTCTACCTTTTTATATCAACTGTCCCCAGCAAATACGAACAACTTCGCTGCAGCTGTGAAACTGGATGTAATAGTTAAAAATTTTTCTTGCTGAAAACAGCCACATTGGAAGTTGTGTTGAGTGGAATAGAGTCAGCTTCCAAAACGGAATCAGCAGTCGCTACATAAATTAGTATAAGTTTTTCTGGTGACTTCAGGAACCAGGAACAACTAAGAACGAAGATTCCCAAGTTCGTAGGAGGTAAATGAAAAAACGTCTCAACAATAACAATTTATACATCAAATATCTCAGGTATCAATTTTCAACGAGATTCGGTTGTATCAGCGTACCAAATTTCGTTATGGCTTTTTAGCAGGGTAGAGTTGATGGATAGCTAAAGCGGCGTCTTCAACTGCATGGCTGTAATTTTAGGTTTTCTCTTGAAATAATCTTCAATACGAGCTGCTGCATACCTAGAAAATGCAAAGCGGTGTAAACACGAGAAAAATTAAGAAAACTGTGAATGATTCATACGATACTCACCCTACGAAATCAAAATTTATATGCGAATGAGCTGCCTGAATCAATGACCAAGAATACCAGAAGAGATGTGCGGCAAGGACAAATTTGTTGACTTGTATATACAAAATTTCGATATCACTTTCGCTCACTGATGAGACCTCTTTGTATTCCATCAAATACGTCTTCAGCCAGTCCATCTGTAGTTCTTTTTCTGGAAACCTACTGTAGTCTATATCGTTCACACCTTGAAAAAAAAAAACATGTGTGAGTTCCCACAAATTCAGAGCAAACTATACAGGTAAGACTTCGAGTTGTACACATTGGAAATAAGGTAGCGAAAATTGAATTTTCAAACTGAGTTGCAGCCTACGGTCCTACCGAAAATTCAGTGTAGGTACAGCAAGACGTTTTTCAAATTCAATAAATCAAACCACCTCATCTGAGTAACAATGCACTCATCTGGGTGCACTATTTCTCACTACAAATGTCATTGATTTGTATTTTCTCACCTGCATATTCGGCGAAATGATTTGCTATATCGAACGGTTGGTAGTTGAAGCTGGCATATTCGAAATCGATGAAGAACACTTTGTTCTTGTTCTCGTTGTAGATTATATTTCCTAGTAGAAGATCGTTATGAGCAAACACAATATCCATGTCAAAATCGCTTACTCCTTCTCTGAACTCCCTGATCTCCTGCAGCAACTGCTTCTTCGAGAATTTTTGCTTTTCATAACTGAAAAGAAAGTCGAAAAACGTATGTGAGAAGTGACATGAATGGCCATCTAGTTGATAGATTGGATAAAAAGTCATTTGTATGTGTTACTGGAGAATCAAAATCAGAAGCAGTTATATTGGCTTATATGGACAGCCTCTAAGGAATTTAATGACCCTGGGACACAAGTCCTTTATCTTACAGACAGGAACAAAGCAGTAGTCTACATTTTTCTTAAGAGGTGTCCTAAGAGAAAACTCTAAGCGGATTAATTATATATTGCAGGCCCGTCAAAAGTACTTAATCACAGCAAGGAGCTAATGGTGTCGTTAGTCAACGTTATAACGTCACGACAACCAGTGGCGGCGACAAATCCTCAATTTTTATCAACACAGAAAACTTATTTTTGTAGAAGCAGTTGTCTCTGTCAAAACAACAATAAAACATAATAATTTAAAGAGTTCTGACGTACACACTTTCAAGTCAGTCTTGCGAAAAAAAAATTATTTCACTCACGCTTTTTGTTTAACCTCGTCCTCGAATTTCTCAGGAACCAAGTCCACGAACTGTTGCAATTTGGACCAGAAATTTGGTTCTGGTTTCCTCTGGTTCGCATCCTTAACTTTATGCATTTTGGCTAATTCTTTCGCAACCAGCTTGTATACTTCTGGTCGCAACACGTCTTCTGGAGTCAGCGTTCTTCCTGGGATGAATTCGTAAATGAGGCCATTTTCGAAAGTAGCGTATAAAGATGGTGCAAGTTGGTAGTGATGGAGCAGTTTGATGTTTCTGAAACGAAAAAGATCCAATGGTAGCTCGAACCTGAGAGCCTGCTCAGTGAGATTGTACGAATTGTTCTCGTGGGGGAACCTCAAAGATCCTCTCATTTTATGACAAATTTTTTTTGAGAAACGAAAACGTTGCAAGGTGAATGATAAATGCTTGTGATTGTAGATTTATCTTGGATGTGATGGACTATCTACATATATCGATTTTATTCATAATTTTGAGAAGAAATACAGCTTTATATATAATAGAAGATCCAAACCTACATCGACCTTCAGCGAGCTAATAATACACTGCGCAAAAAAATTAACGCTCATTCTGAAAATCGCAATTTTAATGAGAGTTAACTTTACATTGACTTTATAACATATTTTTTATGTTCTCCCGGGAAGGTTTTGAACGAAACAAGACACATTTAATGGAAGAAAAATTCAGGATTTCACCGAATGTTATGTGAAAGGAGAGAAATGAACAATTTTCAAAATACTGAAAAGCTGATAAGTGATTTAATACTTGGTATTTCCACCCCTGGCGTTAATTACAGCTCGGCAACGACGGTTCATACTCCAAATGAGTGTTCTTAAAATGTTCTGATCTAATCCTTCCCAGATTTCTCCGAGTTGGATTCCTAAGTCATTAAGAGTATCTGGATGATTTTCTGAACTTCTCAGCCTTCTATTCAGGTTGTCCCAAACCTGATCAATCATATTGAGATCTGGACTTCTTGCTTTACATTCCATTCGAGAGACTTCAACTTCTTCAAGGTACTCCTGAACGATGCGCGCACAATGGGGTCTGGTATTATCGTCCATAAAATTGAAATTTTCACCAATGTATGGGGCAAATGGCACTACATGCTCTTCAAGAATGTTCCTTATATACTTATCAGCATTCATAGCTTCATTATCAACGACCACTCAAAGATATTCCACCCCATACCAAAATCGATCCTCCCCCGAAACCAGTAGTATTCAAGAAATTGCACTGAGCATATCTTTCATGTGGACGTCTGTGTACAAGGGAACGTCGATCACAATGGTAGAGGCAGAAAATAAACTCATCTGTGAAGAGAACTCTTTACCAATCGGCCACTTTCCAATGGATATGCTCTCTCGCAAAATCCAAACGCGCCCTTCGATGGGCTGGGGTAAGAGCTGGGTCTCTTGCCGCGACACGAGGCAAGAAGTCCAGATCTCAACCCGATTGAGCAGGTTTGGGACAACCTCAATAGAAGGCTGAGAAGTACAGAAAATCATCCAGCTACTCTTAATGACTTAGGAATCCAACTCGGAGAAATCTGGGAAGGATTAGATCAGAACATTTTAAGATCACTCATTTTGAGTATGAAACGTCGTTGCCGAGCTGTAATTAACGCAATGGGTGGAAATACCAAGTATTAAATCACTTATCAGCATTTTGAAAATTGTTCATTTCTCTTCTTTCACATAAGATTCGGTGAAATCCTGAATTTATCTTCCATTTAATGTGTCTTGTTTCGTTCAAAACCTTCTCGAGAGAACAAAAATAAGTTATAAAGTCGATGTAGAGTTAACTTTCATTAAAATTGAGATTTTCAGAAGGTGTGTTAATTTTTTTGTGCAGTGTATAAGTCCAGTATGAAATATTCTTATCATCATGATGTTGCAAAATGTAATGAAAAATCATTTTTCAAAAAACAATTCAAAATATTCTGTTCAGAATTTTTTTCAGGCAACATATTTTTAATACGTTTTTTAAGATGGGAAATTTATTATAAAATAGGTTTCATTCTATTATCAGCTCGGTGAAGGTAGATGTTGGTTCGGATCTCAGACTAATACAAGAATTCCAAAGAAATTAGCAAACCTTCACTAATTGAATCCTGGCACTTGTTCGGTGCATTTGTATACGGGGGATATCCAGAAATATTTACTTATGTTGCTTACCTTATCTCAGCTTGCCTGTCGATGAGTAAATCAGTCTTGTGTCCGTATATCCTCACCAGTACATGTTCCTCTGGACCTTCATCATCCGGTATGTTTCTGCAGAGGACTAGTTTGTTGGTAATACCGTCTGTCATCAACTGAATACGATGAAATATTCAATAAGTTTAGATTCGCAATGTTATAACACAATTTTGAATTTGTAATTTCAATAAAAAAAACCTAACAAACCCACTATTATGACAACGTTTAATTCTTCAGTGTTTTACAATGTTAAAAGTATTTACTATAGATGTTGAACTCGAAATTCGATTTCTATTACTAACCAATGTCTGCTTTGGTAAGAATATTACCAATTGGGCTTCTAAAGTAGGTATCTACTGATCTACGAACAATTTTCTCATCTTGAATTTGGTCAATATTATCCTGGGCAATGTACAGGATGATTCACTTATCTTGGTAACCCCAATTTTCTCGAAAACGTCCGAAATTTTTTCATTCTATGAGTGGCGGTTTGAATAGGTCAATGTTGACTCGAGATGCTCATGAAAATATGCGAAATAAATAAAGACGCCAGGCGTCATAACATATCTTTTTTCGAAATATTTAGTTGTTTGTAATTTCTTCATCTTTATCTGGCGGAAAAACTCAGTTATCTGAATATTTCAATCGATTAATACAATACATCCGTCGAAGCATTATCAATTAAATTTTTCCAAATGTTTCCGAACTTTTTGAAGTTGTCGAATTCGATGATAAGTTTGAAACATTACTTCTAAAAATAAATATTCTGTTTTGAACTTTAAATCTTCCGGGAGAACAACTTTGTTTTACACGTGCATATCTAACATTGCTGTATTCTTTGTTTATACCACACGTTGAGAACAATTACATTTAACGATGTGTGTGGAGGATGAATACATTAAGATGAACGCAGTATGAACATATCTGTAGAAGGGAATCACGGGACTAACTGCATCATAAATGAATCTGCTAGTCAATGAGTAGTTGTGAAATTAACATTCTGCCTTCAAGAGAATACAGGGTCGGGCTATATTTTTTTAGAACGAAACATTTAAGAGTTCTCATCAAAATTTATTCTGGGATTTTCTGCAATTTGCTACAATCTTTCCAGTTTTCACTCCCAGTCCCTGCACCAAAATCAATTGAATTTTTTGATGATGGAAATGCTCCTACGTTGATTCTTGCACTAAAATTTCCGGAGCAAATCATTTCGAAAACATTGTTGTTTAACAACGAACGAACAATAAATTTTGAACAATCTAAGTATCGTTTCAAATTCTATAGGCAATAGTGCAGCTAATTTTTTCTGAGTTCACCATCAAAGCATTATCGATTGTGCGTTGTGAGGATTGAATTAAATGAGACTTATCATGGAATGTTTCTGTAAAATTTTTTTTCATATTTGCTTGATAAAAATAAAAACTAGTAGTCGTCTTTCGTCGACATGTAGACCATATTGAAGGGGGTGTGTTTTTGAGGGTAAAAAACGTTGTGGATGATTGAAAGATCTACATCTTTTGTTATGTGAAAAATTCAAAAAACCTTCTTCATGTTTGTTTATTTTTATCTTCTACAGAAAGACTTATTATTTATTATTTCGTGAAAACTTACAAGGACATAATCCTTTTTATGTTACTGTGATTTTTTTATTCAAAATTTTTATTTTTTCACCTTGATATCGAGAAAGCACCCTTATTTTCACTCTAAAATTTTTTTGAAACATAAATAAATTAATGAAGTTACTCAAAAGGATTATACTGGTAGTTTCAAACGTAGAAGTTTTTTATGAAAATTTTTTCTCTGAGAGATGTTGAATAGTGATGGAGGCCAAACAAAGTTGAAGCCTCTGAGAAAATTTGTTTTCATCTTTACAGTTCTTATAATTGAAGATATGTGAGTTCGAAAATTTATTCATTGTATGTATTCATTTCGAAGATTACTATTCTCAATTTTTCCAAAAATTTCAAACTATGTTATCGATTGCCACATTTCAAACTGTTACATCCAGTTTCACAGATACTGCAAAGTTCTTTACTTTTTCTGAGAACATTTTCCATGGTGATGAGAATACTTCTTTTATACCATCAGAAGTAGGGATTTCCATGATAGCTGTAGATGAACATTCGAATCATAGTTTCCTGCCCATTAAATTGTGTAATCATGAATAATTCAATACAAACAGTTGATGGGATAATATCGATAACAATCAATTTTCCTGATGGGAAATAACGTTAAGTAGTTCTAAACTAGTTTGTTTCAATATCATTTATAGAACGATTATAATGGGTAACATATACAAGCAATGAAGTTTTCTCAGAAATTTTCGAGTTATTGTATTTTAATCATCAAAAGATAATCGGTTTGAATAATTGTGTTCAGCTAACTTTTCTAGGAATCTAACAGATAAAATTAAGTAAACAAAATCCTATAACCAAATATCTTGGAAAAACTAGTTCGAGTAAAATTACAAGGTGGGAAATCTTTCAGGCAGTGGACCTTTGACCTTTGAAAACGCTTCAGAAAATGAGGAATTGTTTTGTGGTGTTCCATAATAAATCTACAAATGAATATCTTCACTACTTTATTCAACCGATTCTATTTTCAGAAGATCCATTCGTACAAAATTTTTATGAGGCAAACAACAAGGGTGTTACAGAGGAGATCTGCAATCAATCGTTAGTTTCGACATATTTTCAATTAACTCAATGAGTTATTCGAAAACTTCTGGTGAAAATGGATGAGTATTTCATAAAACCAAATTTTTCATGAATAGCCGTTTTATTGATTGATCACTCCAACAAAAAGCAACTTTCTCAAACCATTAACAATTTCCAGAGAAAAAAAACTTTTTTTCAGTTTAGGGAGAAAATATTTACGAGCTTTTTTTACATTGAAGAAATCTTCTATTCCCGAAAAAGAATCAGCCATTCAAAATTATTGCACTTATTAGGAAACACCTTGTATACTTATAATGAAGAATACAATGTAGCGGATGATCCATCTGACGTTTGCAGAGTTTTTCAGTTTGAACAAATGGAGCAATCTTATTGGAAAATCACATTAATCAACTACGAGTATTTACTGAGTTGTGCTCCAATATTTTTGTTTCATTTTGAACAATTTAGACAAACGATACTTATCTTATCTGATTGTACCAACTTCATATTTAAGTATTTTATGGGTAGAAAGGTATGAAATGCGCATTGTTATCAAGTAGGTTTAAATGCACGCGAACATTTTATCGTCATTTTTTAGCACCACGAACTTTACAAGGACACTGCTGAATAATACAGGGTCTTCATAAATGATTTTAAAATCATATTGTGCTTGAATGCTGTTTCAGTTTTCCGTTTGGTATGCCGATGCGTTTAAATATTTTCGAAGACAACTCGAATGAATGAACACCGCTCGATACTGAAAAAAAACACAAAGAACCACCTGGGATGTTGGAATAATTTATGAATACCCTATATATGGAGCGTCTTGAACGAAAAATTCTTTGCATTGTTATCAGATAGAAATGTCTGGAATTTGATAACGTCAAGAGGCTTGTTTGTGTCTAGGAGTTTCTCGACATCTTTGTTCATTCCAAAAATTGTATCACTAGAAGTCAGGGGCGTAGCAGATAAAATTTCGCATCAATTTCAAAACGCTCCAAATCTTGCGTATGCCGAATTAATGTTATAAATTTGAATAAATTATACCAAACATTCCGAAAGATAAATGGGAGAAATATAAAATCCATTATGTAAGTTTCTATTAGAGGTTTTCTTGATGGTAAAGATGACAAAAATAAAAATTTTAATGAATATTAGTGAAGTAGTGAAGTATTTCAAAAGTTCGAAAGCACCGAAAACGTTTCCCGATTTTACAGGCACGACTACCAGATGGCGTTGCTATCGACTCACCTTTGTTTTGATGCTGGCGCTTTTCCACTTGGGTCTCACGTGTCTGAGCAGTTGGAAAATGCATTCTTCGACCTCGTTTTCACGGATGCGAAGTTTCAAGTGCGGGGCCACTTCCATATCGTCTTTTTTTAACCTAGAAATGCTCGCAAGATGCCGCTTCGGATCGATGAGTGGGTCTGCGCCCTAGCTGTGGAAACCTCGAAAGAATTGATTGTTAAATTAAATAATTTCAAACGATCTATAGCGCAATCATCGCTTGTTGCGATAGGGACTAGCCGGTCATAGGCGTAGAACTAACTGATTGCGGCGGTTTGCACTGTTGACTTTTATATGAGGATGCACCTACTCCGCATCCACCCTTCGGTTGGACAGGGGCGTATCAGCGCATTGTCGCCGTCGTGAATTTTTACTACTGCGCCAAAAAGGCACTCATATAATCCATCAACGAATCACTTTGTATGTATTATACCAACATATTTAACTATATCGCCATACTATTACATCATTTGAAAAAATCATAAACGAAATTAGGTATAATTTCATGCAGAAGAAAAAGACGAAATGTATTACTCCATAAAAAGGAGAAAGCAAATGAATTCAATAGCAAAGTTCGAAAAATGAACCCAAGAAAGAGCAAAATGACATAATTTGCCACAAATCAAGCTTTGCTGCAAAACTAAGAATAGAGTAGTTCGAGGTACAATATGGCGTGTAGGTACCGATTTTTCCCAGACTGCCCAACAGTAGTAGAGTAGGGGGGAGATTTTGGTTTCTTAGGACAACCATGACTCGATCAAACTAATTGCAGCACGAAAGTACTTGTAGGGCGATATAGTATCTGTCTTCATATAACATAAAAAGGGCCATTGTGATAGCTACCCGCGATCAGTGTAGGGCGGTGTTTTTGTGGGTGTGAACTCTTTTTCATTGGCCATTGTGATATTCTATTTTGTGCATTCGTTTCAAGATAAGGATAATCTTATAAATGCTGTTCAAACTATTACCAATCAACATAAATATGCCTATTCCTTGTAATATCATGTGTTATTTTCAATAATGAGTATGAATGATGAAATTATTATTCGAGTGATGATTTTTCATTTTTAATTCTAAAATGACCTGTTGAGTTAGTGTCGTAGGAAAAATTTATTGTATTAATATAAAAGCCTTGTTTGTACCTTGGGGCAAAAGTAAATGTTTACCTTTTTGACATAGACCCAGAAATTTTATTAAGAAGGTATTTCATTTTACTTTTAAATGTCAGATTATTAAGTACATATACTGCTCCCCAAGAACTAGCGATATCGTATTCAATTATTTCGAAAAGTATATAATCTTCGAGAAAATCGCTGTGAAATCATTTAAAACTCAATAACAACTTGAATCGATCTAATAAAAATCAGGTTGAGACATTTCGTCAATCTGGTGGCCTTTTTTCTGAAGTTTAGTTCTTTGCATACCTACGCTTCATGAATGTTCTTATTTTGAAATGGAGTCAGTTTATCAACGTCTCCGATTTGAAACGATTTTTCTGAGAATGCCAAAACGTAAATTAACAAACGCTGAGGCTAATAGGGCTATCGGAATGCTACAGGGTGGTTTAACTCGGGTTGTTGTAGCGGAAAAGCTCCAAGGCATCCAAAGTGTGATTTCTCGACTTTGGAATAGGTTCGGGGAATGCCACGAAATGGTCTTTGAATGCAGATGGGGTCCAAGTTTCCATCGAAAATATCAGACGACGTTTGAGAGAGGTGAATCTAGGTTCTAGACGTCCATTTAAAGGAGTTTCATTAACACTTGACCATAAGGGTCAAGGACTGGAATGGGCAAGGCAACATATCAATTGGAACGATGAATGGCGTAGTGTCTTTTTCACTGATGAATCCAGATATGGACAATTTTCAGATTCTCGAGGAATGAGGGTATGGACAATCCCATGCATACCTCGTAATCGTCGCTATGTCCAAGAAGTCCATCCATTCCAAGGGATTAGTGTTATGATATGGGCCAAGATATGTTACAACGGGCGCACAGATCTACACATTTGTCCTGGGAATATGACCGCCTTACACTAAAGGGAACATGTCATTGACAATGTTCTACTGAATTTTCAAGCTGCTATTGGTGAATCTTTTCGATTTCTAGACGATAAAGCTAGACCGCACAGTGCAGCCATAGTTGAGAATGCGCGCGAGGAGCTTGGTATTCCATTTACCAATACCTCCGCACTCACCAGATTTGAATTACCTAGAACATGCATTGGATATGCTCCAAAGAATATTAGATAATCATCAACCTACCCTAGAATCCTTAAATGATCTGAGAGAGCCCCGTTTATGGAACCAAATTCCTCAAGAAATGTTCAACAACCTCGTGTGCAGTATGCAAAAAAGATGTCAAGCTGTTATGAATCTTCATGAAGGCAATATATTGTATTGATATAGTCTTAAAATGCTTGAAGTCTCTGCGAATAAAATTTCGTTATTTTACTCGATTTTTCTTAACCACATACGCTGCGGACCTACAGGCCGAAATTAATTTCATTTCCTGCAACTTGAAATCATATTAATATGAATTTTCATCACAAAATCTCATTCAAACTGTATCTTCTTGCAATTTAAGTCAATATCCCTAACTAATGTTCATTTTCGTTTCAAATTCTGAGTTCAAGATAAATCGAGATACAAGGTCTATCCTTACATATCCCCTATGTCGACTAGTAGTAGTTCTTCACCTTTTTCAATATGGTAAGACAAAATTTTATCAATGAAAAGAAGAGGTAATTCTAGAACAGGTATAAATTACTAGGTTTTTTATGCCTCCACAGAATATCTGATTCACCCCAAAGAGGTATTTACTCCTAGGTGCACATGTGTACTGTCTGTGCGTAGATCGAAAATTATCGAAAGTGATCTTATTTTTAGGTAACTAAGTTCAACTTTTTTTCTCCTATTATACTACATATATTTTTTTCATATTGATGGTGGATGTAGTTGAACTATTAGCTTTTATTGTAGTTGTATTTTATGAACTAATTGTTGACCAATTATTAGGTTGTATTCTTTGAAATAAAAAATCAACCCCGACGCCATTATGTCCCATGTGAGTGACATAATATGGTCTACCAGACTATATTGTGCACTCGTAATAAGATCTTCCTAAATGAATGACATTTTATTTCTCTTGAAGAAATGGCTCCACGAAAACCAAACGCAGAAAAAAACAGCCATGTGCGAAAATAAAAGTTCATAAAACGCTTCCAAACTTTACAATGTACCCTCTGTATACATCTTTGAGACGTTTGGCAGCTAAAGTATGTCTACAAGCCAAAAACGACTTATGCCAAACTGGGAATAAAACCCCTCATGGACCCTTAAATTCATAAACGAATGTTATTTTTCTCTCATGTCCCTTCTGATAGAAAATCAAGCTAAAACACAAAAATGCCCCTTTTGTTCGTCACCAAAGTTATCTCTATCAAAGAGAACAAAAGACCCTTGCGGTCGAAGTTCTCGGAAGGCTAAACGTAGCCACAACGACCCCTGTTCGGAATAATAATAGTATCTCTATCAAAACTAGAAAATTAGAACCATGAGGTCTGCCAAAACATTTATTACCTACATCAACAAAGGCATGCTTGTAAACTGTGTCATTAGGACAAATATTTGTGGCTAAACCGGCCCTGTAGAAGTCAAGTGGCCCTTTCAAACGACCTGTTGGAAATAATCCCAAACAGTTATGTGATTTCTATACAGGTAGTTTCTGAAATAAGATAAAGCAAGGGACCGCAGAAAAAAGATATTTGGTTGTTTACTTTATGACGACTCTTATCTTCAAATCATTTTGAAAAATTTTTTTTGATAAATGATTATTAATGTCAAAAGAAACTTACTTCAAAAGTTCAGCAGTTGGTTTTGGTCTCAATATTTGTCTGGGAAAATGGAAAATTTGGAGAGAGAGTTCATTCAGGTATGGGAAACTTTTTAATCAGAAATTCAATTGTATAGAAACAGTTTGTTTAGTATTACAATTTATCTACATCATACAGTATTTTATCTTCGCACGTTTTAGGAAAATAAAAGTGATCAAACGAAACGTCCAATGGTTTCGGAAAGTACATGAAAGGAATATAAATAAGGAAATTCACCTTTTGAAGAAAAAATTGTAAGTTAACAAAACTGTCATACTGACAGGATTTTTGAATGCCAGTTTGATGTTTTCTTCAACGATACATCCTCATGTGTTAAGTTCAGTTGATCAACGAAACTGCAATGAAAAATCAAGTGCAAGTTTTTCTCTCAACTGAGTTGACCAACATAAACTTCTGACGTTCATCTCGCCCTTTTTTTATGTCTTTTGGACACGTGTACCTACCTGCTGAAAGGAAAACTGACTAATGTCTTGCGAAATATATTCAGAACTAGGAATAGTTGTAAAAATACGATATGAATTATCCGATGTTAGTAGAGCTCGTCGAGGATTTCGTCAGATATTCTCTATAACTCCTATTTCCTCCTTGATCCTACGTTGCAAAGTCATACCCAAAATCCGCTGTCGCTCATATTATCCAGTACCAAGGTTGCAGTCACTTCCTCTATATCAACTAAAATCTATCGACTAAATTTCGCTCATGAGGATCAATTTCTAATAAATCTTCATTGATATCACACATTTTTTTCATCAGCGCACAATTTATAAATTAGATTCCTTGTAGATATTTAGCAATTCAAGTCTAATTTTTCCTAATTGTAAGCGATTTTCCTTGATATCAAATTGTTTCCTCGAATAGCTTGTTATCACATATAACGAGATTTAATAAAATGATTGAATATATTTTAATTTAGAAATTGGCTGAACTTCCTGCTTCAAATTCTTCATGAAAACTTATCTTCCTCATCGTTTAAAAAATCATTCTCTATTCTAATATACCTCATAAATATACCTGAATTCATGTCAGTTCAATTTCAATTAATTGCTTCATTCGGAGTTCAATAACTTATTGACTTTTATATTGATGACGATTCTGTAATATAATCACAAAGTGCTTCGATAATTGAATAGTACATTTGGTTCCACAAAATTTTCCTTATCAAATAATGACCTCTAAAGAGTAAACAGTGTCACTTAGCAATTTACACTGAAGTATTCTATTTATTTCACCATTGGCGTAACATTCCATAGGGCGAGGGATGCGATAGCTTTGAATAGGTTCTGATTTATAACTATGAATTTCTCGAAATAGATCGAAGGATTGATATAATGAAGAAGGTTCACTTTTTGGAATTTTTAGATATTCCTATTAAAAATAAAATACTGTGTGAAAAAATTATTTGGAGCACAGTTTATTATGTTGCGTAGATCACTTTGAAGTAAGAATGGTGACTATCTACATGAATACTGTGACAAAGTTTCTATTGATGTTGTATATCTGTGAATATTCCTCATTCTTAAGGTTTAAAATTGAAGATTGGTGCTTCAAATACATAAAAAACACGCCCTTCCTAGTACTCATTACCCTAGTTTGGCTCACAGTGTGCGTTTTGATTCTCAGGTGTTTATTCATAAACTCAATTCTAATTTAATTATGGATGTGTATCGCGTTAACCAAGCCATACGAACGTTGCCAAAAAATATGGACAAAGATGAGGCTATATCAAGAAAATGATGTTATATAAACATGGATACTACGCACGCAACTCATTTGTCCAACGCATGGCGATAACCACAGAAAACAATATCTACAATCTGTGGCGATATAACTGGCTTGTGAAGTTACAAAACTTCAAAACCCCTTCTCTCGAATAAGACCCTCTCCACCTCTTTCTGACCACGCTTTGCTCCCATGGCATCCTATTCAAAATCACTCACTTTGAGTATTATAATAAGACTTCAACCCTGAGTTGCAGCAACGTTCATTAAATTTAAAGCTTCCTTAATCCTCCTTTAAACTTAGTATCCATGGCTACCGTCTATCGACCCTCCCTTTAAAGGAGAATTAAGGGAGCATTAAATTTTAATAGACGTTGCTGCAACTCAGGATATGTCGAGCACTATGTGACAGTTTAGTATATGAATGGGTCAGCGTACTATGCCCTGGTATACAGTTCGAAAAAGCTAGCAATACTCGCACTTGAGATTAGGTATATTCTCGAATTCTCAATATTGTTTTAATAAAAAACACAGATGCTCCGGATTCTGTGACAAATTAGAGCAAAAAATTATTCCCCACTGAATCATATGCACGTGTTTTGAGTCGATTGCAACATTCATGGAATTTTCAACCGCAGTCTATCATGTTTCGAATTGCCTCTCGTATATTAACTCACTCAAGCAGAAAATTATTTTTTTCTAAGAAAAAATAGAGAGTTAATTCCTTATGGGACTTATGCTTTATTCTCAATTTCTGAGCACAATCTAAAACGTACTTTACCCTATCTTATAATAATTAAATGCCTTTGTCAAACGTTTATCCATTAATCTGACAGTTCCACGTAAAATTGAGGTTAAATCGAAATTCTCCCTCCAGCTGATCTGTCAGTGTGTCATAAAAAAACAGTTACCATTATTTTGAAGAAGATTTCTTTTCTACCTAATAATCTAAACATGCGATCTTACGCAAAAATTATTTTAAGATGTTCATCATAAATTTTCTATTTGCTTTTTGATTACATCAGTGTTTACAATAACTGAAATTTGTTCAATGAATTTACGGCCCGGTAAAACTAATAAGAAAAAGATTATCCGTTTCCGAACTCAGCAGCAGTGAGCAGGCGTGGTAGGTGGTTTGCGGGGAAGTGTTACGGTAAAAATTGGCATGGCTGACTAGTTCTGTTACTGAAATATGTATAATAATCTAATTATATATCTTATTGTTCGTAAAGACTTTGGGTTACCATTAAATTCAAATTCAGGATATAGATTAATTTAACTTGTGAGTATTCCACTGTAATTACGAGTTCGTGGGCAGTGTTTATGTGTTGGTAATTCGATTAAATTTCTCTGACATTATCCTTTCACTATCATCCTATCAACACAGTGTTAACTATAGTCATGAGACTTATGGTCTTATGGTAAAAAATACGAACCAGAATTTCTTACAGAATTTGCTAATTAGTACATGATACTAATTGTGTGGCAATAACCAGCAGATAGAATTATTGCCAGTATCTAACAACTAAATGTCAGATAACATTCATTTGATATCTTCAATTTTATACCAATATCAAATACGTAATTAACAACCTGATTTGCTAACTATTTTTTACTGCTTGTTACAGTTGATATTTCTGCTGATCCCTTGAATGGAAAAAAGAAATGAACAAGTAATGTAGTCCAATATCCAAACGACACAGTTTATTAAAATTTATGATGTGAAGAAGGTTAAGTGACTTATTAATTAATTCATAAAGATGTCGTTCTTCAATAACATTAAGAAAGTTCTTCACATTGGTGGCAACGATGCGAAAAAGAAAAAAGTGTACAACAATGTGCGAATGGATTGTGACCCAGAGGAATTCTGGGAGATGATAGGTGAACTTGGTGACGGAGCTTATGGAAAGGTGTACAAAGCTCAACAAAAGCAGTCTGGCCACCTGGCCGCTGCTAAAATGTGCCGGTTAGAAGGTGACGACGACCTATCAGACTTTATGATCGAAATCGATATTTTGACAGAGTGTATACATCCTAATATAGTGCAGTTACACGAAGCATTCCTAAAGGAACAACAGCTGTGGTTGTTGATAGAATATTGTGATGGTGGAGCGATCGATAGTATTATGACAGAACTGGAAAAAACCGTTAAACGAGAAACAAATAGCTTATGTGTGTCAAAATATGTGTGAAGGTTTACAGTTTTTACACAAATCTCACATTATTCACAGAGACTTGAAGGCTGGAAACGTCCTATTGACTATGGCTGGAGGTGTGAAAATTGGTGAGTTTTGGCAGATCAAACAAATTTGAATGCACTTACCCTTTTTTTTATTTCTACTCCCTTATCTACCATCTACTACTATGAAAAATTGAAGAATTTTATTGCAAGACATTTTTTCATCTGCGATTTATGATCCATTTTTTTCTCTGAAACAATAAAAAATGTGTTCAATTGAGGATATTTCTTGAAGAAAAAGATGGTTTCGAGATAAGAGTACTTTCAAGTAATTCTTGCACATTTAAAACTAGCCAGTCCATTGGAAAACATTTTGAAAAATTCTTATGTACTGGTGTACTGTGACGCCAGATATTTATGTTATTTGATTGAATATCCATTCTAATGACTGCAAAAAACTGTACTGAGTTGTAA
Organism: Hippodamia convergens; assembly: GCA_038502775.1. NCBI lineage: Eukaryota > Metazoa > Arthropoda > Insecta > Coleoptera > Coccinellidae > Hippodamia > Hippodamia convergens. The sequence continues at coordinate 2,442,800 of CM076607.1, forward strand.
TTTAAATTTTTCCCAAAGTCCTTCTAGTTTTCCAAAAAATCGAAATTGAAAAAAAAGATAGCCCAGCCCTTTTGCTTTTTCTCCTAACAAATGAATTGAAAATTTCAAGCTTCATTTGTGCTGCTTTGTGCTGTAAATATTTTCTCAAAAATTCTTCAAATTTTCTGGCAAATTACGAAAATGAAAAAAGTGAGTCCTGCACTTTTCTTTTTTTTTCAATGAAAATGGTTTAATATGATTTTATATAATTGTGCCAACTTGTGCCGGTCAGATTCTCAGAAAAAACAACAGGTTTTCCTTAAGATGGTGAAAATGAAAGAAATCAGTAGATTTTAGAAAAATCAGCATACCTGGCAACAGTGTGCGTGAAGATGGTCCAGCACTTTTGGATTATCAAGAAAATTTTTATTGTTCTACGTTTGTGATGCATTGAAATTTTATTTTCATTCCTTACAGTTCTCTAGATATTTTACAAAATTTGTTGAACAAACACGTGTTTGTACAATACTTTTTATGAAATATATCTTGGGGTAATAAAAGAAAAATTTCAATGGCACAAAGCCGCACAAACCTAGCACATTAAGCACAACAAAAATTTTCTCGAAAATAAAAAAGTGCTGGGCCAACTTCACACACACTGTTGCCAGTTATGCTGATTTTCCTACAATCTACTAATTTTTCTCATCTTTCCCATGAGGGGAAAACCTGATTTTTTTTTATTTTTTTCTGAAAATCTGATTAGCACAAGTTGGCACAATTGCCATTGGAAATAATATTCATAATAAATACCAAACCTAACCCAACTTATCCTTTCAGCTGACTTTGGGGTGTCAGCAAAGAACAAAAGCACCCTCCAAAAACATGACACGTTCATCGGCACCCCCTATTGGATGGCCCCAGAAGTAGTCATGTGCGAAACATTCCGAGACAACCCCTACGATTACAAGGTGGACATCTGGTCGATGGGCATCACCCTGATCGAGTTCGCCCAGATGGAGCCACCCAACCACGAGATGTCGCCGATGAGGGTGCTCCTGAAGATACAGAAATCCGACCCGCCCAAATTGAAGCACCCGGCGAGTTGGTCGAAGGAGTTCAACGATTTTGTGGCAAAGGCGCTGATCAAGGACCCCCAGAAGAGGCCGACTTGCGAGGATCTGTTGAAGCATCCGTTCATCAATTGCAAGTTGGATTCCAAGCCGATAAGGGACCTGCTGTTGGAGTATAAGGCAGAAGTTGTTGAGGAAGAAGTGACAGATGACGATCCTGACGTAAGTGGATTTTTGTTGCTTTGTTTTGGCATTCGAAGTCGAATTGGGGTGAATCAGCTTGGGATTTTGTTGATTGTAGAGATTGAGTGAAGGTTAAAATGGATTTAAACAGTAAATTAAATCAAATGGGAAAGATTTCGAAATTAAATGAAAAGAGCAATATTCATATAACTATGAATGCGGATAAAATGAGGAATAACCTAACATACATGAATTAGAGAGTTATCAAAACGCAAATAGAGGCCTAACTTAAATACAGTTTCCTTTACTGTAACATTTACTCATGTGCATTTGCAAAAGATTTGAAGATGGCCTGTAATAAAATAAGGACCTCCTATACTTAACTTAAATAAAGGACAGCCGTATTCGAATCAATGATCCCTTATTTTGACAGTTCTCGCAATCTTCGAGGTTATACAGCTTCTCACAACTGTCAAAATAAAGGAAATGTCGTAATAAAGTTGTCAAGAAATAAATCGTTCCGATAGGTCCAATATACAACCAATGTTAAGGATTCTTTTATCACAGGATACTTCAATAAAGTGAGGCCTGTATTTGTGTTATGATAACTCTCTATTAATAATAAATTTGAAAAGTTGCTGAAATTTAGCGTCAGAGTGATCTTTTACTTTGTGCTATCTGTAATCTTCACTTGGTCCATTTGCCTGCTGCCAAGCAGTTTTTCTTTTTTTCAGATGTTGAGAAAATTGATTGATTCATTGTTTTATAAACAAAACAGCCGAACTATAAAGGAATAAATCGACCACTAATGTTGATTAAGAACAACATACGATAATTCCTATTGAACAAAGTATTTTCAAGGGTCCATTGGATATCGAAATTTATTTCAATGAAATATCATTATAGTTTCAGTTTCAATATTTCCAGTATACTTAATCAATTCATTCTTCGGTTGAAAATACCTTCAGTATCAGAAAACTACAGATATTTTCCTGTGTATTCATAGTTTAAAAAAAAAACTGGACAATATTCTATCAAAATAAATGTATGATACCTTTCCGCCAAACTAATGAGAATGAAAATGCCAAGAATACTATTGATAATTGTTTAAAATCTATTACCACCAGAATGCATTCAGATATTTGAATAAATTGTCAAGATTCTGTCATCATTTGTGAATAGCGCCACCAACAGTTAATAAAATTAAACATTCCTCTTATTCTCGAATTGACAAAACGAAATCAAATCAATGTGTGAATCTGGTATACAGGGTGGGCCATCCATAACTTTCCACCCCGAATTTTGAGCTTTGGGATGGATTAACGAAAAAACGCTCCGACATGTCAAATTTTGTTGAAAGGGGGACAAATAAGGGTGTTCAAATGAGTTTCATATCACTACCCCTCTAGCCGCAACCCCTAACAGGTCTCATTTTTCAATAGGGAAAGTTATTGATGGAATACTGAGTCATTCTGTATAATAATAAAGCGATGAAAAAAATACCCTCATGCAGGAAATTGAATTGCCTTTCCAACAAGGTGCTGCTTGACCCCTTTCCCCTATTCAAAAATGAGAGCTGTTAGGGGTTACAGCTAGAGGTGTAGTGATATCAAGCTCATTTGAAATCCCTTATTTGCCCCCCTTTCAACAAAATTTGATCTGTTATTCCATCCCAAAGCTCAAAATTCGGCGTGGAAAGTTATGGATGGTCCACCCTGTATATCAAATAACTCAAGGAAATATAATTTTCCGAACCAAATGAAAAAATGGAAAGTTCAAATTTATTTTTGCACGGAACAGCTTCAAACAAATTTTAACCTAACTCATTTTACCCATGATATGAAGGAACTTAGCACTTCAAAATGAAAATTGAAACAAAACAATGAAGATTCAAGATGATTTGAATGTCGTTTTCAAAGAATCTGTGTTTTTCATTCTTCTTATATTATCTTGCTCCTATGTATGAACAGATTCCGCATTTCTTCTTATTTTGATTTTTGTTGTTTCCGATTTTTTGTGCTGTTTGAACCTGTCAAGCCTAGATTTTTCTCATAGAGCTGCTTTTCATGTGTTTTATGTGTGAGCAGAAAACTCCGTTTTGGCCTTTAAATTTTTCTTCACAGAGAATTTGAACTATTGAATCAGTCGTTTATACAGACACAGTAATCCCAACAGGACCAGTCTTTAGATTTTAAATTATGTAGAAAACTTAACGATGCATTAAGTATTTCTATTTCTGAGTATCTCAAAAATTCAAGAGTTTCATAAGTTACATATGAAAAATGGGGTTACTTATTATTCTATGTGGAAATCACTCATTTAACATTTGATTATCTACAGGTGGGTTCACAAAACATTAATTATCCAATCAAGCTTCGTAGATTTAATAAAAGTCAGTGGAATGAGTTAAAATTTAAAATCAACTGATAAAATGGATTTAAACACAAAGAGGATTTTTCATTGGACAATCAAAGTTTTATTGATTCTACTGTTTGAAAATAGGTCCGATATTGAGAGAGTTGAATTGGAAAAAAAGAACATTGTTCATGCTATCATTACCTTGCATTTAGCTTAAAAGAAACCAGGGTTGGCAAATTTTGATATTGTCATGTGAAAACATTTGTAGCTAGATTAATTTATTATCATTCTTATTCCTTCTTTGAGAAAAATTCAATGGCAAAAAGAAATATTTGTCATCGTCATTAAATCATTTCATTTTCAGTCAGAATCCAAGAAATAATATCAAAGTTTTTTCTGTCATCACATAGATTATTGAAATATCTAAATTTGCCAACCATGGCTCCTTTAATGTGCAGAGAAATTCGAGAACTGCCTAGATTCGAATAGACAAGACACATTTTTGGGATGACTTGCAGTCCCAGCTTATACCCAGACTGTCCACAAATTAATCTTTACCATTATTTTATTTTCCAACCATGTCTTCTTCGGGATAAACCATTCTCGTAAAATGCCCATTATGCCAGCGTAAACGATTTACATGTAAGTAAAACAACCTTCCAGCAAAATTTCCAAAAAAAATTCGCATTTTTCCCCAAATGTAGTGTGTTGGAATTGTGGCCGGTTAAGTTTAGCATTCCGAAATTTGTTTCTTCGTGGTTTATCTGTGGTCGTTATCGGCGGCCCTGTGATAAGTGTTAATTCAACCTTGAAAATGTTTTCAGGACAACCGCGCCTCTCAACTTCCTCTAGTGTTGGAAGATGATGCATCGGTGAGGTTGAGAGCTGACAGTATCAACCAGAAAGGTAATTGTTGTGTTGAAATTGAGTTTATGTTAATTGCAGATAGATCCAATCATGAAGATGTTATAGAATATCAGAGGAACATATGATTTCTAATGCATTTTGATCAGGTTGAGAGAGAAATAGTGGAGTAGGAACAAACTTGAATAATGACGGATGAATAACTCAATACCACGCCCACCGATTTTGATTATTCTATTTTTATTGGAAAGGAGGGTGTACTATAAGGGTAGTTTGATGAGATTTTGGTTAGGTTCTGATTATGGCATCCATGACAAAACTCTTTAATTCAGAGGCATATTAATGATACTGGGTTGAATCATTTTTGGAGTATTTTTGGAGGATATTATAGTCACAGACCGTAATGTCGTTGTGGTCAAGTAAAATGCTCCACATGAGTTAGGGATATTGACTTTAATTGCAAAAATATTTATTTTAATTGAGATTTTGTGATGAAAATTCATATTAATATGATTTCAAGTTGCAGGAAATAAAATTAATTTCAACCTGTAGGTCTGCAGCGTATTCAGGGTGGTTAAGAAAAATCGAGTAAAATAACGACATTTTATTCTCAGAGAATTCAAGCATTTTGAGACTAATACTAATACCATGTATGGCCTCTACAGGCATCAATAACAGTTTGACATCTTCTTTGTATGCTACACACGAGGTTGTTGAACATTTCTTGAGGTATTTGGTTCCATAAACAGGGCAGAAGCTCTCTCAGATCATTTAAGGATTCTGGGGTAGGTTGATGATTATCTAAGCTCATTGCGCGCATTCTCAACTATGGCTGCACGGTGCGGTCTAGCGTTATCGTCTAGAAATTGAAAAGTTACACCAATAGCAGCGTGAAAATTTGGCAAAACAATGTCAATGACATGCTCCCTATAGTGTAAGGCGGTCATATTCCCAGGACAAATGTGTAGGTAGATCTGTGCGCCTGTTGAAACATATCCCGGCCCATATCATAACACTAAACCCTCGGAATGGATGGACTTCTTGGACATAGCGACGATTACAGGGTATTCGTGGGATTGTCCGTACCCTCATTCTTCAAGAATTTGAAAATCGTCCATATCTGGATTCATCAGTGAAAAGTACACTACGCCATTGATCGTTTCAATTGATATGTTGCCTTGCCCATTCTAGTCTTTGACGCTTATGGTCACGTGTTAATGGAACTCCTCTTAATTGACGTCTAGAACCTAGATTCATCTCTCTCAAACGTCGTCTGATGGTTTCGATGGAAACTTGGACCCCATCTGAATTTTGAAGAGTATTCCATAGCATTCTACACATAGATGTAGGCTTTCTTCTTTGCCGAAACGGTGATGAAACGAACCTGAGCAGGTGTGGTTTTTCGTCGCCCACCAAGCCTTGGTCTTTCCTACACGGAACCTGCCTTCCTGAACCTATTCGAAAGTCGAGATATCACACTGGCTGACTTGGAGCCTTTCCACTACAACAACCTGAGATAGGCCACCCTGTAGCATTCCGATAGCCCTATTAGCCTCAGCGTTTGTTAATTTACGTCTTGGAATTTTCAGAAAACTCGTTTTAATTCGAATATGAACATTCAAGAAGCATATGCAAAGAACCAAACTTCAGAAAAATGCGACCAGATTGACAAATTTATTTATTTTCGCTATTAGTAAACTGTCAGCTGTTGATAGGTTAGGATCTTCCTGTCAAACTTTAACTCAAACTTGCATAGAAATGTATCTATTCAGTGAATATTGTTTTCTGTTTGATGATGGATCTATTTGCAATACATATTCAAAGGAAACTATGAACGAATAGCACAAAGAACGACTCATGGTTTGATTGGATATTTATCACCATTTCTTAATTCACCAGTTGCAGAAGTTCGAACTGATGAAACCAGTGCTAATCCACCTGAAGAAAAAAGACTCAAACCATCCACAGAAGCTCCGTCCACACCTGAAGCAGTTCAATCGACGCCTGAGAAGAAACAGGTTTGTAGAAATACCGAAACAATCGATAAACTGAGGAAATTTCAGTCCGTCAAGAAAATTCGATCCAGTTCTGGCCTCAAAATCAAGATTCAAAATTCATGTTTTCCCAGTGCATGGTATGTTACCCATTTAAAGAAGATTCGAAGAGTACTCCTTTTTGAGACTTAATGACTAACTGAAACTAATGTATTGCTGAGGCACTATTTTTTCAAATGACTATACCATTATTTGAGTAGATGACAAGTAGAAGTAGAAGTGCGAACGAAAAACTTAGACTAATCTATGATCACGATTGCTTTCCACCTATAAATAAAAAAGAAGTAAAATTACAATTTTTTTTTAGTTTTCGACTTGTACAGGCTTTTTGACTGCAGATGCCTCTCATGAAACCAAACACGTTATTTCTTTTACCATTTCTCAAAACACAGCTAACCGAATTATCGAAATTTTTAGGAGTCCCTATGCCCGAATTTTTTATTTCTTTGAAGTTAGATTTCTTCACTTTATTTAGCATTCACATATACCATAAAAACAATATTTTTCACTCATCATGTGAAAAAGTGACCATTATTTTCGAAAATTATTTTGTTCCAATTTTGGAACACTGGCAATGGTAGGTAGGGTCTTGTTTGAATATGACATATTCAATGACATACAATTTATCCATTTTTGCATACTATTTAATGTTTTTATTCAATATGAGTGCATTTGAAACATTCTTCATGGAGACTTACAGAACATTTCTCACACATTCGGTTGCGTTCTTATCTCAAATGGCACAGCATCCCTGTTCTGTAGAAGGAATCATCCAGTGATATAAACCATCAAACCTTATTTCTGGATATATTCTGGCGATTAATGTTTTCAAAGATTCAGGTCTCCTCCCTTCAACTAAAGGATTGCCGTATTTCTTTAAATATACAGTGTTGATTTCTCTCCAGAACTTCAAGAAATCAGTTATTTAATTTTCAGGCTGGCATCTGTAGATTTGCCAGGCATTAAAGGGCTAAATCTAATCACTACCCAAATTTTCATCTTGATTCAGAGTATGCGTACCTTCACAATAATCAGTTTTTCCTTCTATACCATGAATTTTTGCGACAGCTTCAGTCGTCAATTTTCGTCCACATAGATGGTTTATGTCCATTGTGGGAACTTCATCATTATCGGAATCCTCTTCCGAATCCTGGGGGGCGTTATAAAAATGTCTGCCTTCCAAAAATCCTCATTTTCGATGATATGAATGAGTTCTGTTGTGGTATAATATATGAAAATAGATTAATGAATATCCATACCATTCATTCCCATTGTTCCCATTTCGGAACATCCAAAAAAGGAGTTGTGATATCGAAAAAAAATATTTTTTTGCAGAATATAATATAAATTTTGTGAGAGAATGGAATTTTTTGAGAGCTGAACTCAGTTCTTTTTGAAAATAAATACGAGGTAATAAAAAAATATCTACTTTTTGAAAGCCAATTTTCTATCAGAACATTTATGAGACCAAGAAGCACCGGAATATAATTTGAAGTGATGGAGACTGGTCTCCACATGCGCACATTTGTACTGAACACATCTGGAAACTTATGGCCAAATGGGATAGGTTGTTGAATAGTGGGAGGAAAAAAGGAGGTATATCCAATATTGGAACATTGGGAACGAAATGGCAATGTCCAATATCGGAACACCGGGTTAAAATGGGTAAAACAGTTGTGCCCCATAACATTAAGATGTTCTTCAAAAAACGAGCACAATTGAGATGTATCAGTATTTTAAAAATAATTTAACTTTGTCATATTGATTCAAGTTATTCTACATTGAAAGCTACAGCCTTGGTGCCAAATTTAGTTTAGTTGAAATAGGGGTTAGAAGTGAATTAATATTTGTTTAGTAGTCCCTTTGGAAATACTTCATTATTATTATTATTAGAAATTGACAAGAGTAGAGGTAAACCTATAAACTCAAAAATGATAAAAAAAAAAAATTGTTCTCGTTTATCGTTTACTTTGATTTTACAACACTATTTCAACAGGTTAAGAAAGACGATGAGCCAAGGAGGATATCAAGGGACAAGGGACCAGCCCCGCTACCCCCACAACCCAAGGAACCACCACAGGAACCCAAGGTGGAGAAGGAAAGCACCCCCCCTCCGCCTCCCCCACCCCCCGTCGTAATACCTGCCCTGCCTACGCCTCCGTCCTCTCCAATGACCCCTCCCGACACGCCCCCTAACGACAGGATACCCCAGCAACCGTTGCCAGACGTTGTAGCGGAAAGTAGGGATGAAGAGGTCGAGGCACCGCCCAATCAGGTAGAGATGGACGACGTTGCCAATATTCCCCTGCCGCCTAGCTTGCCACGTGACAATGTAGATGCCACCGTTGCCGGTTCTCCCTCGGAGGGCGGTAAAATCAGGCAGGCGGATTTGGTCACTGTCAACAGTCAACAGTCTTCCAGCTTTGAGATTGTTTCTCCGTCCGAGAAGAACCGCATGAACACTTCGACTATTACAATAAATTCTGATCCACCGGATCTTTCTAACAGTTTGGCTTCCAATATTAGTCAGGTGAGTTGTTTTACGCCACAGAGGGCAAAAAAATTCTTCTAGCTTCGAAGATTTTATTTGAAAGTATGAGGCTTCTTTCTTGCTGTACGATATGCTATGTTATGGTTTCCTGGTCAGTGCCATAAACACTTGGTGAACTAAAATATCTGTTGACACTGATTCCTCAAAATCTAGCATTGCAAACAAAAACAATTTAGTTTTTCAACACATTTTCATTTTAAAGCCGAAAAATCAAGGTGTAAAGTTTTCGTTGGACCACACTGGATGTTCATGAATAGAAAAGCACATAGCAATTTTGCTGGGCCAAGGCAAATGCTGTATTTGGAAATCTTGTAAGGAAGTGCCTGATAATGTACAAAATCTACTTGTACTTTTGAAACAGACGCCCCTAGCTTTAAATTTGAAGGACAGTCCAAGATAGTACAAGATTCTAATTTAATCGACCTTCAGCATGCTGATAATAGAATAAAACTTATTTCATAATGAATTTCGTATATTAGAAAATATATTGAAAATAGGTTGTCTAAAAGATCTTGGATGAACTATTTTTAATTATATTATTAAAAAAAAAATGATTTTTCATAAAATTTTACAATATCATGATAATAAGAAAATTTTATTCTGGACTTGAAACCAAAACATATGAGACGGTTGTTACCTACGAAAAATAAAAGAAACACCAAGAACAAGTTTTTTGTGGACAAATGCCTCTTGTGAAACATCCATTCCAAACAGATTCATTTAATCGAGGTATTCACGCAATGGGAATATAAATTCAAATAATGAGCCCTGAGGAAGATCAAAAAAATATTAAATGATCGAAACGTTGGCAAATTATTAAGAATTGTTATTTTCCTGTCCTTCCACTACAAAAAAAATTCCATCAAATCAAATTCATGATAATAAGGACACTACGTAATTTATGAAAAATTTTAAATTACTCATTGTATTCATTTCCTGAAACAGTTACTTTTTTGTAACACGTAGTATGGTAACTAACAAAATCGAGTGCTGCTTCATGATATTTATTTTTTTCACGAAACGCTAGCTGTAACGCTGAATTTTTGAAAGTTTCATCAGTAAGAATCGTCCCAGCCACAAAAAAAAAAAAAACACTTTTTAGCCATTTTTTACCCAAACAATACAGAATAACGCGTGTTTTCGATGCAGTATCATATTTAAGTCATTAACTACTCCAAAATAACGCCGTACTGTTTACAATATGGAGGATAGTAGAGGTATCTCTTCTCTCCATAGTTAACGTACTGAGCATTCATACTGTCTTATATTCAGGGTCCCATCAGATACGACTGCGATGTTGTCCTTTGTTATTACACGGTTTACCTCTCTGTCACTCATTTCCACACGCATCGAAATTTAAATCTTTAAAATTCGCAAACCTTTATTACGACCAAATATTTGGCAGACAACGCTACATCAATGTGTTCCCAATAAAACAGTGCTTATGCTTATATAAAGTGAAAGGAACTGGTACCTGTTCATACCTGGCAACCCAGGAGTTCGTCTAGGTAAATAATAGACAACCCTAAGTCTCCAAATTCTACATTTTTCATACTTTAAGTCCAGTATAAAATTTTCGTTTTATGTTGATCTTGCAAAATTTCATGAAAAATCATTTTTCAAAGAATAATTGAAAATATTCTGTCCAGAATTTTTTTAGACAACATATTTTTAATATATTTCCTAATATGGGAAAGTTATTAAGAAATACGTTTTGATAATTCCGGTAGCTCAGTAATATTGTAGAGAACAGCAGACAGTATTTTAACGGGAGTAAAACGAGCTATGAAAGAATAGTTAATAAGAAATGAAGCGGTCAGCAATGATGACTTACCAAATCGTCTAACTGCGTTGACTTGGAGGGCTCTGCTACAACTCCCAACTCTGCTTAGGGACCCTTTCTGGTTCTTAATATGCGATTTTCAAAACATTATCAAAATGCGATGCGGAAGCTGTTTTTGTTATCAATGAGCGTGGAATGATCCAAAACAAATAGCAACAGTTGTAGTTCAAATTCTGTAAGCACAGATATAAGCGAGCGAAACTCAAAAGCCTTTTAACTCTTCTTCACTAGAAAACCATCAATCGAATCATGAATGTTCACGCACCTAAACAGTGTGCTAAGAAACAAAAAATCATCGACAATACCTCATTATTGACTGCGTTCATGCGGACTCCTTGTAATCAGTCTTGCCTTCGCTACGTTTCAGACCAAACAGGTTTTATTCTTTTAACAGCTCGGTGAAAGTTGATTCAGGTTCGGATCTCAGACCAAGAGGTACGAGACTTTGATTTTCTTATTTTTTTTTTGTTCAGGAGATGAAACCTCGATTTTAAATAACCATATTTTTCATTTCTAGGTAACAGTGGTTACAACCCATCCGCCTGTGATAATAGACAATACTCAGTGCGTATCCAGGACCTCAACCTCGCCGAGCAACAACAGCGTCAGCGAGGTGGTCATAGTGGCCAACGAGACGAACAAGACGCACATCGAGTCATCCTCGGACGACGAATGCTTCCCCTCTCTCGACTCCCTGGAGTACCCTCCTCCCAGTGAATTCCGCGACGGCAGCGCCACCTCCAGGGCCAAGAAGCTCGACGAGAGCGAGGTCTTGATCGTGGACAGCAGTTACCTGATAAACGATTCGGGTCTGGACGTTTCGGAGGACAACTCCCGTCTGCTGGACACCAGCCACGTGTCCGTCGTCAAGATTGACGAGAAGGAGGTGCAGGTGAAGGATTCCAAGTCGTACATGGAGGCCAAGGATGGGTTCCGGGTTCTACCAGCGATCTGTCCAACACTTCTTCAGGTAGGTCTTGGTTTTGGGCTTCAACACTGATCCTTAGCCAAAAAAAATTTAAATTAAATTCTCTCGTGAACAAAACAAGTATTCTCAACATAATTATAAACTCAATATATGTAGACAATCTCATTGTAAGGTAGATAATTTTCTATCTTTGGGTAAAGGAAACTTTTTCCTATCTCCCAAATGTTTTCTCTTCTCCGTTTGCTCTCTCCGTTCTACCAGCGATCTGTCCAACACTTCTTCAGGTACGTCTTGGTTTTGGGCTTCAACACTGATCCTTAGCCAAAAAAAATTTAATCAAATTTTCTTATGAACAAAACAAGTATTCTCAACATAATTATAAACTCAATATATGTAGACAATCTTATTGTAAGGTAGATAATTTTCTATCTTTGGGTAAAGGAAACTTTTTCCTATCTCCCAAATGTTTTCTCTTCTCCGTTTGCTCTCTCCATTCTACCAGCGATCTGTCCAACACTTCTTCAGGTAGGTCTTGGTTTTGGGCTTCAACACTGATCCTTGGCCAAAAAAAAATTAAATCAAATTCTCTTATGAACAAAACAAGTATTCTCAACATAATTATAAACTCAATATATGTAGACAATCTCATTGTAAGGTATATAATTTTCTATCTTTGGGTAAAGGAAACTTTTTCCTATCTCCCAAATGTTTTCTCTTCTCCGTTTGCTCTCTCCGTTCTACCAGCGATCTGTCCAACACTTCTTCAGGTAGGTGTTGGTTTTGGGCTTCAACACTGATCCTTTAGCCAAAAAAAATTAAATCAAATTCTCTCATGAACAAAACAAGTATTCTCAACATAATTATAAACGCAATATATGTAGACAATCTCATTGTAAGGTAGATAGTTTTCTATCTTTGGGTAAAGGAAACATTTTCCTATCTTCCAAATGTTTTCTCTTCCCAGTTTGCTCTCTCTCCGTTCCACCAGCGATCTGTCCAACACTTCTTCAGGTAGGTGTTGGTTTTGGGCTTCAACACTGATCGTTTGCCAAAAAAAATTAAATTAAATTCTCTCATGAACAAAACAAGTATTCTCAACATAATTATAAACTCAATATATGTAGACAATCTCATTGTAAGGTAGATATTTTTCTATCTTTGGGTAAAGGAAACTTTTTCCTATCTCCCAAATGTATTCTCTTCTCCGTTTGCTCTCTCCGTTCTACCAGCGATCTGTCCACCACTTCTTCAGGTAGGTCTTGGTTTTGGGCTTCAACACTGATCGTTTGCCAAAAAAATTTAAATTAAATTCTCTCATGAACAAAACAAGTATTCTCAACATAATTATAAACTCAATATATGTAGACAATCTCATTGTAAGGTAGATAATTTTCTATCTTTGGGTAAAGGATACTTTTTCCTATCTTCCGAATGTTTTCTCTTCTCCGTTTGCTCTCTCTGTTCTACCAGCGATCTGTCCAACACTTCTTCAGGTAGGTGTTGGTTTTGGGCTTCAACACTGATCCTTAGCCAAAAAAAATTAAATCAAATTCTCTCATGAACAAAACAAGTATTCTCAACATAATTATAAACTCAATATATGTAGACAATCTCATTGTAAGGTAGATAATTTTCTATCTTTGGGTAAAGGAAACTTTTTCCTATCTCCCAAATGTTTTCTCTTCTCCGTTTGCTCTCTCTGTTCTACCAGCGATCTGTCCAACACTTCTTCAGGTAGGTCTTGGTTTTGGGCTTCAACACTGATCCTTAACCAAAAAAAATTAAATCAAATTCTCTCATGAACAAAACAAGTATTCTCAACATAATTATAAACTCAATATATGTAGACAATCTCATTGTAAGGTAGATAATTTTCTATCTTTGGGTAAAGGAAACTTTTTCCTATCTCCCAAATGTTTTCTCTTCTCCGTTTGCTCTCTCTGTTCTACCAGCGATCCCAACACTTCTTCAGGTAGGTCTTGGTTTTGGGCTTCAACACTGATCCTTAGTAAAAAAAATTAAATCAAATTCTCTCATGAACAAAATAAGTATTCTCAACATAATTATAAACTCAATATCTGTAGACAATCTCATTGTAAGGTAGATAATTTTTTATCTTTGGGTAAAGGAAACTTTTTCCTATCGCCCAAATGTCTTCTCTTCTCTGTTTGCTCTCTCAGTTCTGCCAGCGATCTGTCCAACACTTCTTCAGGTAGGTGTTGGTTTTGGGCTTTTAACAATGATCCTTTGGGTGCCACGACACACTATCCTGCAACAATGTAATTATTGAGCCTCAAGGAAGGCACTCATCGTTACCTCATTTCCCAATCAACACAAGGCAGTGTATTTATCATTTTACACGAGTTTTTGATCACATGGACACTACAATAAGGGTGTCTAGCAAGCTTACATTCGAATACAAACAACAAAGTGTTGATGCTCTTAATCTTAAAGATATCTGCAAGCTAGTATCATGAAATACTATGGGCAGCTTGCCACTACGCTAAATACAGAACTAATTCAAGCTCTTAGTCCTGAATCAGATGCGTGCGCATGATAAAATCCCGAATTTATTATGCGTGGCTATCTTAGTCCTAAATCAGATGCGCACGCATAATAAATGCGGGATATTATTGCACCGTCAAATATAAGTCTGACTTACGTCCAACTTAGATTTGCAGTTAGGTTTGAGACGTCGTTTCTCTTGCACCTGATAAGTAATGATTATTTTGAGCCGTGAATATTCATGGCCCCAGCAAAACTTTAGCCCGTCTCAAATATTCATAATAGTCCAAGATCCCAGAGCTGTCTGACATAACTTATTTTCACATGGCTGATTTTTATATATGTTTTGTAGACTATTATTTCTGAAATAGTATCATAAGTGTCAGACATTTTCCATGGGCCAAAACATTTGTCAGGACGCTTTGAATCTCCCAAAAAAACCAGTTATTTTCACATTTGTGATTTTTAAATATGTTATTGATGTAACTATCAAATTATATTTCATTATATGGACAAATTGTAGTGACTAAACATCCCCTAAACACAAATATTATTCGGCTAAATAGTTTTTGTGTTTGAGGGATGTTTAGACACTACAATTTGTCTAACTAATGAAATATAATTGAATACTTACCCCAATAACATATTTGAAAATCAGAAATTCTTGATCAAATAAAGCCTTCCTGCAGTCTCCTGAATAATATGTTTTGGTTGAAACTATTGTGGGAAAATGGAGATTTTTATCACGACCAGGATTGTTTGTTTGCCCTGATAATAAATGAATTCATAGAAATATTGATCAATAGGGACTGATGACCTTTTGGATAATTCAAATTGGCTTTGCAAATATTTTACTGTTAATATGAAAACAATATTGATTTAGTTCTATTCAAACTTGGAAATTAGAGAACTTACACTAATTAAATTCGTTATTTTTTATTATTTGGTCGTTATTCTAGTATTACGTAATAATAAAAAAAAAACAGAAAATAGCTAACATTGTGAAGATATCAGCTGGCTACATACATATTTATCATTTTACACGAGTATTTGGTCATGCGGGCTGTCATGCGATAACAAACAACAAAGTGTTGATACATGTGGTAGTAGGTCAGTGGTAGAGAATCTGTGAGTGAATGGTCTTTTATTATGGGAGCTGTTCCATGTTCCACTATTGGGTAAACAATTAACAGTGCTGTACCTGAGATGAGGTAATTTTATAACAGCAAAGTCTACATTGAACATAACTGGCTTATGACTGTAGCAGTGTAAGCTGTTTATTCAGAACATTATTTGGAGCTGTTCAACCGTAATGAATATAAATGCGCGCACACACAACCAAGTGGGGGCAACTGAATTGAGACAGTGAATTATCTCAAAAGCTATGTACTTTGGAAAAAATGTTTGAAATAAAGATTATTTGATATAAAGGGGGCACAAAATGAACATATCCTGTTTTAAGCTTGAGCTTTCAAGGTTAACTTAGTTCTTTTAAATGGAAAGGTGTATTTTTAGTACAGGTTTTCATGCCTCACAAATAAGTCGAAACATTTGTTTGAAACTTTTTATTATCAGACCACAATCTGAAGCATCATGGAATATACAAAGAGGCTCTGATGTGAATATCTAATTAATTTTTGAATTTGAAATCCGACTTGAAAAAAAGGATCAAACACAAGTCACTAATTTTTTATGGGGAATAGTTACTACAAAATATATCATTTGAAAAAAATCAAGTTAACCTTGAAAAATCCTTAAAGTCAAGGTCAAGGTTAACACAAAATATGTCCATTTTCTCTTCACTTTGATACCTTACAATTCTTATTCGAAACATTTCGTTCTTAAGTGCATTGTTTTGGAGATCATTTATTGCCTTTAGTTGAATTCCGCACACTGTATATATATGATTAGATTGTGTTCAGCAGTGAAAAAAAAACGCTGTGAGACTTTCGAACAGCATAATGTGAACTATCTTTGCGCAAAGTATCAGCCCATTTAGCCGAGAATCATTTTCCATAAGAATTTAGCGGGGTTCTTTCATCGACTATATTGAAAAGTGAAAAACCCATCAACTGCGACTATAAGACATCGTTATTGAAGTGTTTGAAGGATGAAAAATTGGACTACGAATTGCTGCCATCTGATATGAAAGTCATCACTGAGGCATATTTGGAAGAAAAAAGGATGTCTTACCACAAAAATGGTTTTGAAATGTTGTAGGATTTCTATGCAGTTTATCGCCCTCTTTGTTGAATAGTTTTGACTGAAAAATGTTCTTTTCTTACTTACCTCACGGACTTAATGACTGACCTTTTGATTTGTAGATAGTTCATGGGGTAGAACACAAGGATTTAAAAGACATGAGTATTAATGATGAAAACGAGCTAGTAGAAATCCCACAATAAGTATTAATGCTTCGTATATTCATATGCGGTTCCCAGGTTGTTTTGAAACGTGTTCACCAACAATACTTCCGATAAGATGTTATATGATGGAACAAGACATCGACTGTAATCAATGTTGAATTTTGAGCTCGCCTAGTTATTCTTAGGCAAGAATGCGCAAGAACTCGCAAAGTTTACTCTGACTAATCACCTTTATCTGCACAGTGGTTCACCCATTGTGTGATCGCCCGTTCAAACCGAACCTAATTAATATCTGGAAGTGTACACTTTTCAATGAGCAATTAACCGAAACTGATTGGCATTTATCCGCAAACCGATAAACGTTATCCCCTTTTTCTTTCTCGAAAATCCTATCTGACCGGCTCTTTCAGTTCGATCGGATCGTTGGCTCAGGATGCGGAAGTGAGGTTATACGGTCAAACATGTCTTCCGACGATGCCACGTCTCATCCCAGCCCTAACAAGAGGTGCAAGCGGTGCCACGTAGTGCCCAGGAACGGTTTGAGATGCGTGAAGTGCCAAAGTGTGATGCATTCCGGGTGTCTCAAATATTTTTCGAACGTAGTGCGCGTAAACGACCTACAAATGATATGCTGCGAGATCCCGTTGGACAACTACTACGTAGAAATGAGCGAGAAGAAGGCGAACGAGGATCCTACGATCTCCCTGTTGAAGCAGTCTATCCAGGACAAGGAACTTACCATAGAGATGCTGCAGAAGAACATTAATTTCCTGCAGGAACAGCTCAAGGTCAAGGAACCGTCAGAGGTTGACAGTTTGGAAATGCAGTATGTCGCCGAAGGTACGACGCCATCTATACAGATGGTCGAGAATACTCCTCCTTTACCGGTTAAGCAGAGGAAGGCAAAACAACTTGCGATTGAGGATGGTGGTCAAAGTTTAGCCCCGCCGTTACCGGTAAAACAGCGAAAAACTCAAAACCTAAGAAAATCTCTGAGGAAAGACCCCGAGCAAAGTTTACAAACCCCACCTGAAAGTGTTAATAACTCTTTCGAGGAAACTCATTGTTACTTGGGAGCCATCAACGGTTTTTACGAGAGTTCTGCAGTGGATGACGGGATGATCAAACCTGATTCTAAGGTCGTTTTGAAGGCTCCTCTCCTACCTTTGAACCAACAGAAGACTTGTAGTATCATCACTGCAACTAACTCTAGGGAGTCTTCCTTGGATAACAAGATGGATATCGCTGAGGAAGTGGTGTTCAAAGCTCCTCTATTACCGCTCAATAGGAGGGAATCCCTGCAGTCTACTGAAAAAACATCCGACGATAAAACACCCAAGATCTTGTCATTCAAGGATCAGAAGAAATCTTCTTTCCTAATGGGCAAGCTGGATTCCCTTAGGAAATCTCTGCACATGAGTGGTTCTAGAAAGTCCGAGGAATCTCTAAAGAAAGCTCCGAAGAAGTCATTCCTCTCCTTCGACCGCGCCAAAAACGGCAACGGATTCTTGTCCACCCAAAGGGACTCCTATCTGGTAGACAAAGCTCGATCTTCCAAACCTGGTAACTCTGTTCTGCCGGATCTGCCAACAGGGCGAAGAAAATACAACTTCAGGACTTTCAGAAGCGAGGAATCCCTGTCTTCTTCATCTGGCAACAGGAAATCCTTGCTTTCTTCCGAGAAGATCGACGCTTGTCTGCGTCAAAACGGCAAGTTCACCTTTTTTGACACCCCAGCCGAGCAGCAAAGATATTTCGTCTGGTCGAGCGAGAGGCCTTTTCAGAACGAGAGTCTCGAGGAGGAAACTCCTTTGGGAAACCAACATTCACCATCTTCTGATACTGAATTTGGGAAGGAGGAAACCTTCAAAGTTCCAGAATTGTACTTCAAGCATGGTCCTTCGCGTTTGGAAGAAACTAAATCCAGTTGCGAGTCTTTATCCTGTTCTGAAGAACGAACAAAAGCAAGGACGGAGGCGAAATTCAAACCTGCCTTGCCGCCGAAAAAAAGAAATTTGTTGAAGAAGCAAATGGTGAACGAGAAGACGCACCTGACCGATGACCATAAAGCCTTTCGGAGGAGAAGGAGCCTTAAGAAGTTAGACGCAGACATGAGTGAAGCGGATGTTGAATCGGTTAGTGGTAGTCAAAACCAAAGCTCCAGAGATTCAACGTGTAAGAATCCAAAACGTAACTTGGTGCAGAACAGGTTGACACCGCAAATGGCGGAACAGATCAGCAACGCTTTGTGCAAAAGCCTCAGAAAAAAAGGTCCGTTGGAACGAAGGAGGTTGGATAGATCTTTGGGTAACTTCATATCACTTTTGAATAGAGAGTTCTCGAAAAATTCATCATTTTTATTAATTCAGAGCTGGAATAATTATATTGCTGTTGAATAACACGTACTATTGGAAATATCCTGCGTTTTGTGACTTAATTTTGTCATTTTCTTTCTGTTTTACATCATCTTTCGCGTTAATCCATCTGTACCAAGAGTTTATATGAGGGCTCTTTGTCGATATCAAAATTAACAATGTTAATACATTATTTAGAAGAGGGTTACACAACTCTGCATCAATTCTACTAACATTTATTTATACAAGCTAGTCTAGTTTGGGGGAGTTGCACCTTTGTTTGTTTTAATATGAGATAACTAGTTCAAACCAGTTTAAATGTTTCAATGTAAAACGCTACTGTTAAGTATATTATGCGTTTTTCCATTCGGTGCCATAATATGCAGATTCTTGTGCATCAGATGCAGATGAGAACAGATAATCAAAAAACCTCACTACAAAAATGAAATCAATAAGTAATTACTATTAAACATCAAAATATTAATAAGCATGCATCTCTCTCACGTTGAAGAAAACTATAACAAACTCAAGATATCGAAAGATTTGCGCAACCTTCCTGAGAAAAAACTTCACAATTCGTTGTTGCCTCTATATAGCTACTCCCGGATCCTATTCCAAATCTAGATGATCGTAGGTCGATCGCGCCCCGCCTTCAATAACATCGTGATAGCACGTTACCAAGTGTTTTCGTGTACATGTAAATTTATTAATTTCTTTCACATTCATTTTTATATTAATTCATTCCATGCCAGTGAAGAGCCCTCTTCAATTGAACATTATTTTGGATAGAATTGAAAATTTTAAAATTGGTTATCGTGGGTAATCTTCGGTAGTTAAACATATGCCGTCTTTGATCATGTTCCTCTATCTCAAAGTTTACCCAGCGTCGGTCGTAAAAGCATGATACTAACTGGTTTATTAATGACTTTTTCATGAAAAATCGATATTTTTTCCATTTCTTGGTTATACAGGGTTATTCACGAATATGGCTCTATAGAATATTTTTAGGAAAGACACAAGATTCAGGATTGAAATTCTAAACGTGAGCTTCAAGTGAGAAGACGACTTCTCGTATATTTTTTGAAGGTTCTAGGACTAGGAAGTGAAATCAACTTTCGCTTTGAAATAGAAAGACCCATTTTTTATTGCATAGATAGATTCTCCATTGAATTCTGAGTCTTGTTGATTGCAAAAGTTTGAATTTTCACGAGAAAATTCTCTTTAAATGAGGAAATACGAAAACAAAATCTCAAAATTGAACTCTGTTGAAATAAAGACAACTTCGAGGTTTTTTCATTAAAAATTCTCATTTTCAAGAATCTTCGAGAAGAAAGACTGATGCTTCTTTTCCGATAGCGTGAATTTCAGAATATGATACAGGAGGTCACAAATTCTTTGTCAAAGTTAGAAATGACGAAACATAAAAAAATCGTTTTTTCAAATTAGAACCTCATTTTTTCGAAGCATTTTCGAAATCTTCGTCAAAAAATAATAGGAGCATACGTCCAAGACTTTTTTATCAAAATGAATATTTTTCGAAATATTCAGGAAAAACTATTTTATATTCAATTTTCAATCGCATTCCGAATGTGTTTTTTACTGGAAAATTAAGCGGTCAAGTGAAATTTTTGGAAATTTCTGTTATCGAGAAAATATTTTCTAAAGGTACGCATTTTAAGAATCCGTTTGCTTCCGTATATAAAACGGATCCGTTCAGTTAAATAATGAAAGCCTATAATTGAATCAATGTGCATTGTAAACAAACGGAATTTAATGAACACGTTGATTAAAATCGGGTGGTGAATCGAACGGTACCGATTTCATTTCGGATCCGTTTTTTTACAATGCACATTGATCAAATCATTATTTAACTGAACGGATCCGTTTTATATACGGAAGCAAACGGATTCTTAAAATGCCTACCTTTATAGTTCAGACGAGTTCAGTTTTTCAATTATCATCTGGAATGCGAGAGCAATCTGGTACCTAAGTGTTCTTGATTTCTGTTTTGTTGAAACAAATATTTTCTCTTCTCGCTAACAGAGATTTCCAAAAATTTCACTTCACCGCTAATTATTTTCCAGTAGAAAAACACATTCGGAATGAGATTGAAAATTGAAGAAAAAATCGTTTTTCCTTTTTCCAATTTGAAAAAAACGATTTTTTGATATTTCCTCACTTCTAACTTTGACAAAGAATTGATGACCTCCTGTATCATATTCTGAAAATCACACTATCGGAAAAGAAGCATCAGCCTTTCTTCACCGAGATTCTCAAAAATGAGTATTTAATGAAAAAACCTCGAAGTTGTCTGTATTTCAACAGAGTTCAATTTTGAATTTTTTTCGTATTTCCTCATTTAAAGAGAATTTTCTCGCGAAAATTCAAACTTTTGAAATCAAAAAGACTCAGAATTCAATGAAGAATCTATTTATGCAATAAAAAATGGGCCTTCCCATTTGAAAAACGAAACTTGATGTCACTTCCGGAAAAACTTTCTAGAACCTTCAAAAAATATACGAGAAGTCGTCTTCTTACTTGAAGCTCACCTTTAGAATTTCAGTCCTGAATCTTGTGTCTTTCCTAAAAATATTCTATAGAGCCATATTCGTGAATAATCCTGTATAGGACTGAATTTCACATGACACCCTTCTCAAATAAATCTCTACACTATAGTGAAATTTTCTCAAAATCGGTCATCTGGTTCCTGATTTCTGTGAAGACAACCGAACACAAGAACCTTCACATTTACAATATTAGTATGGACGGTCAACTGAACAATATATACGACATACTACAAAAAGAAACACACACTAACTAGATGAATGAGCAAACAAATAAACAGTTTTCATTCTAGGAAAAACAAACAGCACCAAGAGCGACTACAGCGACGAGGTGCGAAGCACGTCCATCATCCTCGACGGTCCCCCCTCCACACCCACCGGCACCCACAAGCTGAACGGTCAGGTGGTGAGATCGTCGAGTCAAGACGAGGTCAGGAAGAAGAACAGCCTGAACGGCAAGCTCTACCACCAGGACACCTACGAGATCGCGCTGTCCGACAAGTCACAGAGCGATTCGGGCTCGTTGCGTAGCAACGACTCCCACAGAAGGCCCATTTCGGGCGCCAGCAAGAGCATAGAGCAGTCGGATATCGAGAGCGTGTCCATAGCTAGCCACGATAGCAAGGAGAGCAACACGAAGGACGGTGCTACTGAGGGAGAGGATGGAGAAGAAGGTGAGTTATAGGTTAGGTTGAGTTGGGAGGGGAAGATGAAGGTGATTTAATTGTTAGTTTAGTCTAGGGCATATATGTAGAGAGTGGACTGGTTGAGGACAGTCAGGATGTAATTTTACCACGATTTCTTCGTCCTTACAGATGTTTTCCAGTTTAAAATTAAACAAATCCATATGCAATGGGACCTCGATATAACATATCGGAAGGGAACAAGTGAAAATTCGTTATATCAAGTTATTTGTTGAACTTCGGTAGGTTCGTTAGATTGAGGTGAGATTGGTCTGAAATTTGTTATATTGAGGTTCCACTCTAGTTTTATCTCGAGTCTTATTCATCTCAACATTCCGTACTCATCTTGTTTTAGCGAACAACTTCTACTTATAAATGAGAACACATTTTTGTGAAATATTTTTCCATCATCAATTAATGATGTTTCGCTTTTCTAAGACTGATAAAGAATACCTTTTACGCATGTCTGCCGTTGCAACTAGACGAGCTGTATCTACTGTTTACCTCTCTTGCCATCAAATAACTTAGACTATTTTACGAAAAGCACTTGTCGAAGCTTGTCGCGACGGAATCACATACTATGGGATAAAGGGAGGGAACGTTATAAAGAGGTTTTCAGTTTACAAAATTCGTTAATTAGAGGTATTTACACTTTTTTTTATGAAAAGTCGATATAAAGAGGTTATTCGTAACAAATTTTCGTAATGTAAAGGTATAATATATTACATTGACTCTTATAGACAATTCGAAGGGATTAAAAAAAAATTCGTTAAATCGAGTAAATCGTTATATTGAGGTTCGTTATATCACAGCCGTCTATAGAGATAGCCTGGAACTAAGTCTGGCAACGCCGTATGCGAACGCGTAGGTATACTCGTCCGATGCGTTAACGCGAGATATCATGTTATTTCGAATTCAAATCATTTGTAAATTCATCAAATGAATTTTTTGCTTTAAGAAAAAAGAATATAAGACCCTACTTAGTCAAAAAATATTAATTACTCCTAGGCAAAAATCGACAACATCGATTGTGTTTGAATCTTGGTTGGAATTGAAAGGTAATTCTCTGAATTATAAGTTAGGAAGAGAATTAGATATTCAATTAATTTTTCAGCAAGAACCACGGGAAGGTGTAGGGCCAACTCTTGCCAAAAAAATTAAATGAAATTCTCTACGTGAACAAAACAAGTATTCTCAACATAATTATAAACTCAATATTATAGGTATGTAGAAATCGAAGTAAATGTGGAAATTAATAGATATAAGATGTTAACACAACAAATATTGAAATTTCAACATAAAATTGATATGCAATCTCAACGGAAATGCATATTTTCATGAAAAGTTGGACGATTTCATTCTAAGGTAGATAAGTTTCTATCTTTGGGTAATACAAACTTTTTCCTATCTCCCAAGTGTTTCCTCCGTTTGCTCGACATTAATCATATTATTCTTATTATTTACGAGATTGTTTAGGAGTAAATTTGCAAAAACCGAACAAAGTGAATTTAAAATTGATGTCGCATTCGTACGACAACTGCAAGTCTCAACTGTTGCTCGAAGGAGCAGCATATTCTGAAACATAAATTTTGGCGAAGTTATCCATGTCGCTATTTGGAAATAATATAAATCTAAAATGAACAAACTTCTGAAATTAATTACCTATGATTATCCTATTTTCATCGCAATTAAAATCCTAACCTAACCTCCAACCTATCCACTAGATGATCTCAAGTTAGTGAAGAAAATCAGACGAAACCTTCATTGCACTTCACTAAAAAACAGTTTTTCAGTTCCCTTAAAGTTGACTTATCCAGCCATTTATTCACTAAAACACTACGATTTATCAACAACATCCAAACACACGTACCTGCACTATTAACAAAACTCCCTACTAAAAATCTATTCTTCACCACGCATCACGAGTTTCGTTGGTGTCTGGTAGGCCCACGTGCGACGTTGCCGAATTTCCTTGTTCCGGGCTTGTTCTTCAGAAGGCTGTGGTTATATTAAGGTTGCACTGTATTTGGACAAAATGACAACTTTCGCGATCATGGAAATCGATTAGTATCTTATAACTTATAACTAAGCTCCAGCTTAGGGAAAATTTTCATAATCCAGAAACTAACTCTTCGAAGGATTTAAAAAATGAAATACAGGAAGACTTGTCGGGGAAAATTTAAGGAAAAAGGACTGCTGACAGTACCTGCTCTGTTCATATATAGATGTCTTCTTTTTATAAAAAAGAACAGCGACTACTTCAACCAATACCTCACAAGAAGCTGCACCAGACACACCCAGCCTTATTTGTATCCATTGTTCAAACTTACTCTCACCAAGAATAATGTCTAGTTTAATTTCAAGAAAATCGCTTTAGAGTTTTTGTTAAATCTAGAGCCATATAATTTGAATGAATTTTTTACTCCTCGATGAGGTGTTGTAACTGTGACTTGTTCTCTTCTCATGTTATGCTCTATATACTGATTATGAGAATAAAAAAAAAATAATTTTTATTATTATTATAACCTCTCCGATTAGGTTAGTAATCTTTCGTCTTGACAATTGACCTCCGCCCTTCTCTGCTCTCAGGTTTGGTCGTGCTCAGGAAGCGGACGCCGAAGACGAAAGAGTCGACCTTGAGCAACTTCAACAGGAAGACCAGGAAAAGGACGCGGAAGTTCGTTATCGACGGCGTAGTGATCACCACGACCACCAGCAAGGTGATCTACGGCGACGAGGAGACGTACAACTTCTCCAACCCCCTGACGGACAGGAAGCAGGAGCTGCGCGAGCTCAAGTACCTTCAGAAGCAGGAGCAGAAGCAGTTCCAGGACCTGGCGCTGAAGGAGAACCAGGCCATCGAGGCGCAGGACAAGAAGTTCGAGCAGGAGAGGACGGCCCTCGAGAAGCAGTACGAGGCCGACCTCGAGAACCTCGGCAGACAGCAACGGCTTCAGATCGAGAAGGCGGAGGCTCAGCAGGACGCGGACCTGCGCAACGCCTCGAAGAAGATCAGGGCTGACCAGGAGCGGGAGCTGAAGCAGTTCAGGGAGGGTCTGAAGCAGGAGCTGAAGCTGATGAAGGCGGAGATCGAGATGTTGCCTAAAGAGAGTCGGAAGATGGAGTTCAAGGTATTTTTTGATTTGTTCACAAAAAGAAACCTATCGATTTTATAAAATTCCGTAATCTGTCAAATTTTGTAAGTCACACCTACTGCCAAGATACAATACAAAAGTCACTAACCTGAATTTTTATTTAAGAAGAAGAAAAATTCTTTGCCTTTATAGATGAATTCAAAATAGTACCATTTTCAATTCCCAGGCTTAGAGATCTTTTATCATGAGGTTGGAGAAATGATATTAGATTTTGTCACTGAGATGAGGTATATACCTCATGATAAAAGATCTCCGAGCCTGGGAATTGAAAATGGTATTCATTTCGATGATTACTATTTTGAATTAACCTTTTTTTCAAAAATGAATTTTTATTTGACAAAATTCGACTGGAATAGTGAAAATATCGTCTAATGCTTGTGATAGGAGGCAATTCAAACACTGAAGCTTTCAAAACTCGCTCTTTTTGAAATCCATTCGTCTTGCTTCCTTTGAAGCAAAGTGATCGATAACCTCATTGTTAAAATTTGGTAAATTTCCACTTAACTTCATTTCCATAGATAGCATTGTAATGCCCACTTGCATCGTCAAATATGAGTCTGACTTACGTCCAACTTAGATTTGAAGTTAGGTTTTAGACGTCATTTCTCTTGCACCGCATAAGTAATAAGTGTTATTGGAGCAATTGATTGTACCCATGTAGTTATTAGTTCTGCAGGTACTATTTACTCTTGTGAATGTGAAAAGTACTACGTCGATGATATTCTACAGTTGGAGAATTATGTCATTCAACTTACGAATAAAGAATTGTTGAAATCAAATCAAATCATTTGATTCAAATAAAAAAAATAGGTTGTACTGTGCTTGTTCGCCAGCGGCCGAAAGTATATGTTGTTCTGTGAATCAGAATACTGAAAAAGAAAATGCATAGACTGATTATCTATGAATGCGCGTGTTCTTCTTACTTCGCTGCGCTTAGTGCCGACACGAAACCATATGGTCATATCGAATTTCTATGCCAAAACAAACAAATTCACTGATTTATATAGTGTTGCCAGATTTGGCACTGCTTAGTGCGTGCTTAACAAAGTCGTTTCTTTTAGATATGCGGTGCAAGATCTGATCCGTTAAGGCGGGGAAAAGCCTGACTCAACATTTGAGGGCGCCTTAGATAAGTCTGTCTTAACCATACAATGGTGCTAGTGGGCATAAGTCATTTTCATTAATCGAATTTCTCAAAAATGTTTTATTATTATTATAATGATGAGAGTTTAGGCAGTGCAATTCTCGAAAAACTTCTTTCTTCTTCAGCCGTCCTCAACAGAATTGTCACAAATATTTGAAGAAAGAAAGAAATGGCAGAAAATATCACAGGGTATCCCAAATTGCTTGACTTTAGCTGTTTCTAGTACTTCTATACTAGCTAGGTAAAAACGTCGAAAGGAGTCCTGGGCTCGATTATCGTGAAAATCACAATGGAAACCGTTTCACGAATTCTTCATTTGTTTTGAAGATATGACAAAATTTATAAATTTTAACGATTTTGAAGATGTGCCATAATTTTTCAACATTTTTACCAATCTAGTACAGAAGTACCAGAAACAGTGAAAATCAAGCAATTTGGGATACCCTGTCAGTTCTAGGTTATTCTCAATGATTATTTGTTGCACTCATAATGCAACCTAGTCACACAACACCACTTGAAAAAATACGTATAATTCCTACTTCATTCAATAATTCACGTAGCGAATCGTTTACAAAAAAACAGTCCAAAAGTGATATCCGCTCCGCTGGTGCACAGCGAAGTTGTGCTCCTCTTTCAGTTCAAACGGCGTACACCCCCCTACGCCCGCTCACAGAAATTGCCTACCAATTCGTCGTAAGCCTCTCCTACTCTTTCGCACGTGCGATCGACGTAGATTAGACGGCAGGGTAGGTAGAGTAAAGCTCATTATTCAATTCTAGATGAAAAAGTTGGCGATTGGGAATGCAGAAATATATACTAGGTACAAAATAATATTAGTAACTTCAGAATGGCAATTTATTGGTTATTCAAAAATTGAAATTTGATATTATGTTATTAACCTGGTTTTATTCTGACTTGGTTACTATACAGGGTGTACCAAGTTCGACACCCTATTAAGTGTTTCTGCAGAACTGGACCTATTTGAAATCTGAAAATTGGGATTATGCTATTGTTTGACATTATCTATCGAGCTAAAATATTCTTGGAGCCCGACCACTTTCAGATATACTGGGAGTGAAAAAAAATTTTATTTTTGTTTTTTTGTTTTCGAATTTGATAGAGTATGCAATTCTGAATACGTTCGTACTCCAATCGTTGCATTCGTCAAAATACTTTCCAAAATATCGAGAAAAAACTGAAGAAAAAAGGGAGATAAGAGTATTCGGTATTATGTTTGTTATTCCTAATTTAGATATCTTAAGCACAAACCGTTTTCACATTTTTGAAGTCGAAGACTGTGCAAATATTGTACATTTTTAGAATTTTGAAGAACTCGTCACAGGATGTTCCAAATGTTGGGTCAAAAATTGGGATTAAGATTGGCCCATAACTTTCGTTTTTCAAATTAGAACCCTATTTTTTTATGATCGCGTTGGATTGTGCGAAGAAAAATGGTGATAATGTTCCAACATGTTAATGCTCCTAAAATTAATAATTCCTGAGTTATTCAGAATTTCCCGATTTCATGTCATACGTAGCGTCAATTTCATGGAACCTGTTTTATATCAACAATGACCTTGGTCATAGAAGAAATTATTCGAATAACTCACTAGTGACACACCTCTTTTCTGAATTCATTTATCATTGTTGATATGGAACAGATTTCATGAATTTGACGCTACGTAAGACAAAATCAGAAATCCTAAATAACTCAAGAATTTTTAATTTTAGGAGCATCAACATGTTAGAACATTATCATAATTTTTCTTCACAGAATCCAGGGCAATCATAAAAAAACAAGGTTCTGATTTGAAAAACCATAGTTATGAGCCAATCTTGATCCCAATTTTTGACCCAAAATTTGGATCACCCTGTGACCGAATACTCCTATCTCCCTTTTTTCTCGAAATTTTAGAAATTATTTTGACGAATGCAACAATTTGTGTATTCAGAATTACATACTCTATCAAATTCGAAAACAAAAAAAACCGAAAAAAATTTTATGAACATTTCAGATTTCAAATAGGTCCAGTTCTCCAGAAACGCCTACTAGGCCGTCGAACTTGATACACCCTGTATTTTGTTCTGAAACTTTTCGTTGGTTACTTTTTGAAATACACTCTGTAGGGTTTGAAGGGCGAAAAATAGGGAATCAAAAGATGAATTCTAGAAAGTATACCTTTCAAGATGAGATATATCTCCTGAAACTTTTTCTTATCATGTTGATTCAATGGTAAATCTTTCAGATACGAAAAGAAAAGATGGACGCAGAGCATGGAGAAAGAGAGAGAATATTCTTGGAGAAACTCCACGAGAGTCATGAGAGCTCCTTGCGGAGGCTTAGCGACTCTCACAGGGAAAAGATAGCGCTTACGGAGAGGCAGTTCCTGCAACAAAAACAGCAACTGATCAGGTCTCAGGAGGCTGCGCTTTGGGAGATCGAAGAAAAGCAGATACATGAGAAACATCAGGTAGGCCCTATTAAAAAAGGGAACTTTAAAACTTGTTTTCATTATGAAAAAGAGCGTTGCCAGTTTGTTTAACCTTCATTATTATTATTATTAATTGAAATTTAATAATTCGACTTTCACCACCTCAACATAGCTTCTTACCCAATTTTTCGATCTTCCGCAGCTCATGAAGAGGCAAATCAAGGAGATTTTCATTCTGCAAAGGCATCAAATGTTGACGAGGCACGAGAAAGAAAAAGAACAAATAAAGAGAAGGGCCGCTCGTAAGGAGGAAGAGTTGCTCAAGAAACAAGCGTCCGAAAGGAGATCACTGCCAAAAAGGATAAGGAACGAGATGAAGGCCAGAGAGCTGATGTTCAGGGAATCGATGCGAATTTCTGTATCGAATGCCGATCCTGAGGTCGAGAAAAACAAGTTCAAAGAAGTGAGTTTTGTAAACATTTTTATTATAGCTCCCGTGCTTTTGTTAAGATTTGTAAACATTCATCTAAATCTTAATTCATTGGAAAGAAATGCCTAGAGAGTTCCATCTTTTCTTTCCAAATGTCAGTTTCTGAATGTCACTAAAAGAATTTGGGTTAGCACACATGAAATATTGTTGATGTCAAAATAATGTTGCCAGTTTTCTGCAACGCCTACAACTTTTCTTCCTTGGCAACAATGAATACCTATATTTGAACACTGATCTCTTGAACTTTTCATTCACTATAGAATATGTTTGGGAAAAGACACAAGATTCAGGATTGAAATTCTAAAGGGAGCCCCAAGTAAGAAGACGACTTCTCGTATAATATTTTAAGGTTCTAGGACTACCGGTTTTTCCGGAAGTGACAAATTCTCTTTAAATGAGGAAATACAAAAAAAATCTCAAAATTGAACTCTGTTGAAATGAGGACAACTTCGAGGTTTTTTCATTAAAAATTCTCATTTTTGAGAATCTCCAAGAAGAAAGGGTGATGCTTCTTTTCCGATAGCGGATTTTCAGAATATGATACAGGAGGTCACAAATTCTTTGTCAAAGTTAGAAGTGACGAAACATCAAAAAGTAGTTTTTTTCAAATCAGAACCCCATTTTTTCAAAGCATTTTCGAAATTCTCGTAAAAAAATAATAGGAGCATACGTCCAAGACTTTTTTTCATCCCAAAATGAATATTTTTCGAGATATTCAGGAAAAACGATATTTTTCAATTTTCAATCTCATTCCGAATGTGTTTTTCTACTGGAAAATAATTAGCGGTAAAGTGAAATTTCTGGAAATCTCTGTTATCAAGAAAATATTTTTCAAAGTTTGTTCCAACAAAACAAGAAATCAAGAACACTTAAGTACCAGATTGCTCTCTCATTCCAGGTGATAATTGAAAAACTGAACTCGTCTGAACTATATTTTCTCGATAACAGTGATTTCCAAAGATTTCACTTGACCGTTAATTATTTTCCAGTAAACAAACACATTCGGAATATCTTGAAAAATAATCATTTTAGAATAAAAGTCTTGGACGTATGCTCCTATTATTTTTTGACGAAGGTTTCGAAAATTCTTCGAAAAAATGGGGTTCAAATTTGAAAAAAACGAAGCATCAGCCTTTCTTCTCGGTGATTCCCAAAAATGAGAATTTTTAATGAAAAAACCTCGAAGTTGTCTGTATTTCAACAGAGTTCAGTTTTGAGATTTTTTTTCGCATTTCCTCATTTAAAGAAAATTTTCTCAGGAAAATTCGAACTTTTGGAATCAAACAGACTCAGAATTCAATGGAGAATCTATTTGTGCAATAAAAAGTGGGTCTTCCCAGTTGAAAAACGAAAGTTGATGTCATTTCCTAGATCCTTCAAAAAATACACGAGAAGTCGTTTTCTTACTTGAAGCGCACCTTAGAATCTCAATCCTGAATCTTGTGTTTTCCTAAAAATATTCTATAGAGCCATATTCGTGAATAACCCTGAATAAGGAGTTCCTTCAATCACTTCATATAAAAGTTAATCTTGTTCGTACTTCTCATGTTTTCAAATTAATTCTTGAAACACAAAAATGTTTTGACAAAGGTCATAACCTCCCAATTTCGTTTTGATACATTTCTAATGGAACACTATGTTTTCAAACTGTTTTGAATTTTTTTTTCTGCGTTAAAGTTCCAAGAGAAAGAAAAAAAGAGGTACCAGGCCGAACAACAGAGATTCGAGCTCAAGCATGCTAGGCAGTTGGAAGAGCTGAGAGCCATGAGCGATGCTACAATTAAGGAGCTTGAACAACTCCAGAATGAGAAGAGGAAGATGTTGCTGGAGCATGAGACGCAAAAATTGAAACAGAGGGAAGAGGCCTTCAGCAAGGAGTTAAGGGAGTGGAAGTCCCAATTGAGACCAAGAAAACAGGTCAGTCTTTTTAGGGATCATTGTGCAATTTATGAATTTTCATTCAGAATTGAGTATGTTACAGAAAGTTGAAATTGAGAAAACTTATTTGTACCAGGGGTTGAATTTGATTGGCAATTTTTTTTTCCTGTTCAATGACCATTGTCCCAAAAACTCAATAAGATTTTTTAAATTTATTTCAACTTTCAATAATGCTCTTTTTTTTAAATATGTTACTATTGATGTTTTCACCAGACAGCAGCAGATTCCTTTGTTCACCATTGGCACGATTTCTTTATTATTATATATTATGTAGAATGATTAGATGGAGAGGAATCTTTTTGATAAACATTTAGTGCAATGGCAGATTTGAGCTTCCCATAGACTGTCAGTATTATTGGCACTACTTAAATATTGATAGATTAAACAAAGTTATCTTCAAAAATTCAATTTGTTCAAAAAATTGATCCAAATGATATAAGAAAAAGGGTGATTTTTTTCATTATTTTTTAACAATCTGAATTTAAACAAAGAAGCCGAATTTCGATGCAGTAATTTACAGATATAAAATATTATGAGTTGAAGAAAGACTCCCTCTATTTTGAATTATACCATTTTGAAAAAGCCTGAGCTTTACCCTTATGATAATCAGCTAGCTATTGATTTTCTACAAATTATCTGAATCTACTCGTTTATTTAATTTTTATGGGGAAATACCTGTATTATTTTTATGTTCCTAGACTGTTCACACAAAAAAAATGAATGTGTGATACATTTTCATTAAACTCATGGGAATGAAAATGTCAAGAACACCATTCATTCTTGTTTGAAAAGAAGAATATATTCAATTATTTGAATAAATTTCCAAGAATCGGTCGTAATTTGTTGAAAGAGCCACCTACAGTTGATTAATCGAAACTTTCCTCATATTCTCAAATTTCAAATCAAAATCTAATCATACACCATGTATTTGGACATCTTGATCCTAGCTGATTGATTGACCTCTAACATACATTGCCATCAGACGTCAAAATACTTTCTAGGTTATGCAATGTATCAAGAAAACTAAATTTTTTTTAGGATGACATATTGCAGAACCTCCTTAGTAATAATAATATTGACTCTCTATGGGACGCTTTAAGGTTAAGCAGTTGCATGTTTTGTTCAGGTGAATGGAAGAATTTCTGGTTAGATTCACTCTGCACTCACTGGTATAATTTCTAAGCCTATTTTCCAATAAGATTGTAAAAATACTGCAGTTGAATTACTAATCATTTGCACGAAAAATCTTTCCACATCAATTTCTCTTAAAATGCTTTTTGGAGGTTTGTTAAATGATTCACAACGTGAAGCTGATGGGGCTTAAAAACTGTTGAGTTTTTGAATTACAATTTCATGACGAAATTTAAATAGCAAGACCGATCTGAGCAGAAGCTAATAACACTAATAAACATGGCCTCCTTTGTTCCATTCAAAAACTTATTGATTTCCTTCAAAGTTTCCGTATCTACTCCAATTTATGAGAAATAAAAGTCCTATGAAACATTTCCAAGTCGTCAGAAAAATTTAACATGTTGAGAAAATTCAGTAAGCTCTGAAATTTTTCAATAAACATTGTCATTATCAGGTTTTTTGGCTATTATCTCGATCGGCGGTAGAGGTTCATAAAGGTTCTAAAATCTCTCAATAATAGATGTTATAACTTCATTGAATGAAATGATTACAACAGAGACCAAATAACCACGCAAAAGTAACAATCAAAACGACTGAAGTAAATGAAATAATATCATCTGAATATCCTGGGGTCTACTAAATTTTGTTGTAAGTTTCCTGGCTACTACCGAAGAAAAAACTGCAGGAGAATTCAAAGTGCCTGAATGGAACAAATATGTTTTTATATTATCCAAAATAAAAACTCAAACTAAAAAAAGTTTTGGCAGGCAAAAAGGCATTGTCCAAAAATAATATCATCTTATGATTTTCAACCATTGACGAGTCATATGATGTAGTGCTATCTTTGGCAACTTTGAAATAATGCAAACGTTATGCATTTACTTGTAAACGAAGCGATCGTGGACCAAAGCAATATAAGCTTATAATATTGCCTAGGTATATCCCTCAGCGCCTGATACCATCATAAGTTAGCGTTAGTCAAAATTCTTTACCCCCAAATGTCTCACTTACAGTTTCGGGTATACTGTAATGCCAGTCGCTGACTTCTGTTCATAAATTAACACTTACTTCATCAAAATAAGCAAGTTCCAGTACTTCTGAGAATTGTTTTTTTTTTGGACCAATAAACAGTCTTATTGCTTTCAAAAATTTTTTTTTTCAAAACAGAAAGCCCTTTCGGTTTGATACATTTGCGTTTTGATATCATTTGACGAAACCTCCCTGTAAATAGTACATAAACTTACACATCTTGATGGGTAATTAACATTTACTTGACTAAATAGAACGAGAGGTAGCGTTGCATTTTAGGTACTGATCGATTGTTATTTTTTTCCTAAATAAAATATAATTAATAAGAACGGACCTGTGATTGATTTGCAGCTGCTTGCTTGAGCTTTGAAAAGGTGTCAATCACAAAAAGGATTAATGAGCTACTCAGTTGCTCAAAACTGTCTTTTGGCATTCAATTGGATGTGCCCAAAGTCTGATACATAATCTGTCTTCCGCGTTTCAAGCTATTAGAGGTCAAAATAATCATTTCTCCGAATAGTGGTAAAGCACTAAAGTCTTTACAATTTATGTATCACAGTTTCTGAGGTAAATACTCATAATGTTATTTGTGAATGTTGTGTGTGTTGAATTGCTTTCTACAACGGGCATTAGACGATATCTCCTCTATTTCAGTGAAGTTTTGTGAAAAACTCTCGAAATTCAAATAAAAATTCAGTTTAGTGACTTTTGTAGTGTATCTTAGCAGTTGGTGTGACTTACGAAATTTGACAGTTTATGAAATTTGAATTGATTCGATCCGAGGTCAGTACTGACAACCACAAAACGGAAAATATAACTCAAAATAATGCTGTAATTAGTTTCATTACAGCACTACTTTTAGACCCGTTTGCACCAACATTCATTAAAGTTAAGGATCCCTTAAATTGATTGACAGTTGCACGAATGTCACTCAAACAGAGTTCTTACGTAAGGGACCCTTAGATCCGTTTGCACCATCGTTCTTTAAAGTTAAGGATCCCTTAAATATTGACAGTTGCACGACTATCACTCAAATGGAATTCTTACGTAAGGGACCTTAGAATATAGAACAATATTTTATTATCTATATTGGGACCCTGAAATAGTTCTATCTAGTGATATTTCAGTTCTGCATGTTGTTTAACTTCACCCTAGTTCAATAAAGCCGTTTCATTGGCTGGCCGGATACAGATGATAGTTGTCATTTCCTTAACCTATAGCTTTACTGTCATTTTGACGATTCATGCTAGTTGAAATTTCGAATGGCTGTTTTGGTTGGTTAACGGTTGACCGCTCGGTTCATAAATGACAACGTCAAACAAACCGCGCTTTCGAGTACGGTTCAAATTTCGGCGAAACAGCTGATTCGAGACGTCAACAATTTGTCATTCGAATGCGGTTGGTCCAAAACTGACGGACCAATCTTTGAACCAACCAAGAACCAACGTCAATCGAAATCGCCTTTAATTTCATGGAAAACAACAAATGTCCAGTCAGTTTGACAAATTATTTTAGGTTATAAGCCCATCCTCAAATTTGAGGTTAGGTTTAAGGGACGAAACGTCACTCAAATATTTATGGAATGATGGTGCAACATTTGTTGTTTTCTATGAAATTATAGCAAAAAATTTGAAATTTCAACTAGCTTGAAATCGTCAAAATGACAGTAAAGCTAGGTTAGATAATAAAATATTGTTCTATATTCTAAGGTCCCTTACGTAAGAATTCCATTTGAGTGACAGTCGTGCAACTGTCAATATTTAAGGGATCCTTAACTTTGAGGAACGATGGTGCAAACGGATCTTAGTGATATTTCAGATTTTCATGTTGTTGAACTTCATCCTAGTTCAATAAAAGCATTTCATTGGCTTTACTGATATTTTGACAATTTAATGCTAGTTGATATTTAAAATTTTCTGCTATAATTTCATAGAAAACAACAAATGTTCAGTCAGTTTGACAAATTATTTTAGGTTATAATCCCATCCTTAAATTTGAGGTTAGGTTTAAGGATAGAATCGTCACCTCAATATTTAAGGAATGTTGGTGCAAACGTTTGCACCAACAGCAATCGTTCCTTAAAGTTAAGGTTCCCTTAAATATTGACAGTTGCACGACTGTCACTCAAATGACACAACAAATGTTGTTTAACTTCACCCTAGTTCAATAAAGCCGTTTCATTGGCTGGCCGGATACAGATGACAGTTGTCATTTCCTCAACCTAGCTTCACTGTCATTTTGACGATGTCATCCTAGTTGAAATTTTTTGCCATAAGTCGATTTCGAATGGCTGTTTTGGTTGGTTAACGGTTGACCGCTCGGTTTATAAATGACAACGTCAAACGAACTGCGCTTTCGAATTCGGTTCATATTTCGGAGAAACAGCTGATTTGAGACGTCACCAGTATGTCATTCGAATGTGGTTGGTCCAAAACTGACGGACCAATCTATGAACCAACCAAGAACCAAAGCCAATCGAAATCGCCTATAATTTCATGAAAAACAACAAATGTTCAATCAGTTTGACAATTTTTTTTAGTTTATAATCCCATCCTTAAATTTGAGGTTAGGTTTAAGAATCGAAACGTCATCTCCATATTTAAGGAATGTTGGTGCAAACGGATCTCAGTACTGTAATGAACTCATTACGGTACTGAAATAGAGAAAGGATTTTATGCTCTACAGCTTTTGGTAGGTGCAAATACCACTTGGGGTATAGTAAGAGAGGTAATGGCGAAATACTGATTTTTGTGATCTTGTATACCCCACTGACCACCCGCTATTGAATCTCGATAAGTGATCAACAATCGTTGTCGAAATCAGACGGCCTATCACTATTTCTCCATTAGCAACGCTACCTCCCTGACTAAAAGTACACAACATCATCACCTTTCCTAATTAATACTAACTTGTTAACATCGCATGCCTTCTTGTAGAGAGTCGAAGAGGCGGTCCGTCGAGAGCTCGCTAAAGCCGAGTATCAGATGTTCTTGCCGAAGATCTATCTCTCGGACATGAATGGCGGCGCATCGGACAGTTCCACCGACAACCCGCCCCCGTGCTCCGCCCCCTCCACCCCCTCCCATTCCAGCAATACTCGCCCGGGCTGGGGCCACCAGCGGACGTGGAGCACGAGCGTCATGCCCGACAGGAACAGTTCCTTCCTCCAATCCTCCCACTCCGTTGCTTCGGCACCCTTCGATTCCAGTGTATAGATTTTTTATTTTTTCATGTTGTTGCGTACCTCCCAACCTCAATCCCGTCGGTTCCCGACGTTCAACAGATATTCATGCTGTACACAGATTCGATCCGAGTCTAGGGTGCCCACATTTGTTTCGAAACGATCTTTATCTTGCTAAGTTTGATGTCCTAACAACTAATTTTGTTAGTAAGTTCGAATCCTAGATCTCCAGAATTCAGATTTGTCTTAAAATGCTTTGAAATTAATTGTTACACTATGGCGCCCAACGTGGGGCCTTCTTTGATACTGAATCCACCTTTGGAACACAGATGTGAACTCAAACACGGTTACATTTGGCATGAGTATCTGTTATTTGTGTTTCCAACGTTTCGTTGTTGTGGTCCCACCCTATTCGTTCAGATAGTCTTAATTGACACCCATTCTGTAGAATTTGTGATGTATATTGAAACAACAAGCATATCCGTAGTTGTATGATATTGAAACAAATTTTGCTAATAAATTGAAATTAACATTTTGGAATAGAAACTTATTAAATGGATATAACAAGAACACCAGTTGGGAACATAGGTTGTTGAAAATGGTTTTGTACATACATTAAGTGAATTGCTATTTAGCTATTTTAGAATTGAACTTAGTGGTGATATAATGATTAGCCAAAGATGTAGCTGTAGTCTTCCTTAGGATATTTTTGTACGGGTATAATTGAGACTATCTGGTTTTTGCCCATGAATGAGCCTACATTGTACATCCACAGCTTCCGACTTTACAGGTTTGTAAATAAACACATTCGTTCATTGTATTTGTTTTTCATCTTAAAGTCAAATGAGCTCACACAAATGCCATGATGGACAACTTGTGCTAGTCATACCGTTGTCCTCAATTTATTTTTATGTTATGTGGTAATGAAAAGACAGTAAAATCTTGAATATGCATGGTATTGTTATACATTGGGATATCAATATTCATCAATTAGAGAGGAATACATCGCATTATCTAGTACGTACACTTTAAACCAAAGCGCTCTTATCTAAATCCCCCAACTACTCTCCATTGAATACCCATAATCATATTTATAAAAAAGGCTGTGACGAACATTAGATAATTTCGTTACTTAGTCTAAGAAATCTTCCTAAACTTTCATCAAAAGGTTAAACTTGTGCTGAGTATATTGTATATATTTTCAGAAAAACTTCATTAGTCTTGTGAATGTCATCTTTCAGAATATACAAGGTAATTGTTCTCAGACAAGACACCCGGTATATTTCTTACCCCATAGTGATTGGAAAAATTTCCCGAAATACGTCGAATTATTTTGTTCAGTGGACATCTTTTGTCGTATATTTGAGGCTTGAAAGAGCAACCCCCTAAGAGGGGGCACTTCAACCCCTCAAAATTGGATAGGGGACAGGGGTTAAGGGATACTTCATTTGGTAGGTCTTGGAAGCCTCTCTATATTGTGAGAGGTTAAACAATTTTTTTACAACTGTGGTCAGATTATTGAAGGACATATCAGTTTTTTTCTAAAGTTTTGACTCCCTTTATATGATTGTTGATGTAAAAATGTTCATAGAGAAAAATCCTTATTTTTCATTTAATCTCAATATACATTCAATAAACAACAATTAAATTGAGTTTCAACAATCACCAATCAAGTGGTAATTATCCTCGAGCTTACTACACCAAACCATAGCTGACCACAGTTAGCTTAACAAATTTCTTTGTGAAAACCATGACGTCACAGTTAACCAAGCCTAGAATGAATTATCTCAGCCTGGTTTGTTGTTTGGTTACTTGATAATTGAGTGGTTAAAATGACACTCATACTTCTTAACATACCACAAAAGGGATTTTTCCTCGAGCTTACCACACCAAACCAAAGCATACCATAGTTAACTACACGAATTTCTTCGCGGCGTAGTTAGAACCATGACGTCACAGTTAACTACGCCAGTAAACCAATAGATCAATCTGGTTTGTTGTGTAGTTACTTGAAAACGGAGAGAGAGGGACTGACACTTTCCTTTGCACTCATCCGCCATAACTTACCACACAGGGCACGAAGATAACCATGACGTCATGAAGTTGACTAACTACACTGTTGTAGTTAGCTAGAGGAAAAATCCCTAAAGATTACCATGACGTTATTAAGTTGACTAACCACACTGTTGTAGTTAGCTCAAGGAAACATCCCTTTTATTTGTCCACTCATAGATCAGCGGTTTTTCGATAAATAAAATATATTTGACTTGAGGTTTATGATTTCCTCGATTTAAATTCATCTCCTCGCGTTTTAAATTATCACGCAATACCACCAATTAATTTTTCATGGATAATAATAACATGATAGCTTTATTCAGAAAAATATTCATGACTTAAGTGTGAAAATGGCAGTATGAGGTCAGTTGATTATATGTCACACATCATCAATTGTACACGAGTAGATGCAAGTTGATAACTTGAATGATTTGTTACAGAGATTGGAAGAAACGTTTAGTCAACAAATGGAAGAGCAAGAAAGAGTGTTCGGGCCTATAGGCCCAATGAGCTACCCGCTAGATCTTCCCGAAAACGCCCAGGAAGCATCCAGATTCCACAATATGGGCTCCACAAGAAGCAGTCTGTCATCTATGTCGGAAGGCTATTAGTCCAGTTCTTTTGTATAAAATGCTGTGCCTCTGGTTGAACGAAGTGTACATAATTACATATACAGACTGAGTAATATAAAAATATTTAAAAGAGAGGTTATATATATTATAAATAAATATTATACCTAAGTATATTCTAGGTTAAGTATGTACTGAATCACCACAAATCAGTTTTTGAGTCACAGACTGAATTGATGTTTTAAGGAGGGTGTCTGAGTTATTTTTATCCATATATTCATACGCAAGAAAAAATAGTACAACTGAAATACTCTTTCACAAGATAACTTAATTAATCATCGACCTTGGAAATACGTTACGTGTTACATATTCAACTTTGACTTCATTAAAAATATCCACCAAGGCATCCCCCTCTTCTTATACATAGGTAAAAGAATTTTTTCACCATTAATCTAGAACTTATCTACCATAAGTTGCTATATTCTCAGTGGTTCAACAGTTTCGCGAAGTAGGTTCATTGCCTCTCATTAATGAAATCTAAGAGCAACATTCCAAATTCCTCTACTCTAATCTCTTCATATTTAATGTTTCTCTTGATGCTTTTATTGAATAAAACCATCTTGTATGCAGACTGGCATTTTCAAGATAATGCCTTATTTGACAGTTAGTGGTGATTGAAAAACAACGCCATCTAGGCAAAGAATCATCCAAGATGTTGCTGCAGACTTTGTATGTATTATTGATTATTTCAATTTTATATACAATGATAGAGATTCCCAAATCAGCCCTCGACTGTAGTTCTGTACCAAAATTCCAGGTATTCTTCTACTGGACCCTTTTCTGGGCCTGGATGGTGTTGCATTTCCTATCGTGCTCTCTGTTCTTGATGGGACATGTTCATAGTCGGCAATGAAACTTCAACGAGCTTTTCTTGAGTTTATCAAAGAAAAGATTCGGCTCTTAGGTTTCTTCGATAATCCTCCTCTCGACCTAATCAGTCTTATCGTTTCATTTGGGCTTTATTTAGTCTGATTCTGAAGGTTGCCATATTTTATTATTAATCTTACGATTTTGTTGCCGAAAAACAGGAGGGATTTCTCCAAGTATTAGATCTGCAAATATTGAGACTACCATTGGACGATCTATTTATATAAAAGTTTGATGCAATCTGTAATATATAGAATTGTTTTTTTTCTATTTTTTTTGTGAACTACTTACTAATTTTTGTTTTTATTTATACATATCCAAGAAATTTATTAAAAACTACAAGGTCTTGACAACTTGTTTTTTTATTGCTATTACCCTAATAGACTTAAGTCACTTAGGTGACTTAATATTGAATGATGGGAAAGAACTATAGAAGCTAGGCATGAGCGCTTCACAATCAGGAGTACACTGTGTCCCAAATTGGGTGAGACTGCACGGTATCTCAGCTATTATTGAAGATATGCGGTTTTCGCGACACTTTGTGACTTTTTTGTAAAACTTTCAAATTGCCAAACAGAGATATTCCTACTACTTTTGTTTATGAAATACAGGGCGAAACGAAAATGTCCTTTTTTTGAAGATGATATTATTTCTCGGGCCCTGTATGAGATAGAGAAAAAATGAAAACTGCTTTTGATAGATTATTTCACGTAGAAGTCAGTGGCGTAGTTGAAAATTTTTTTCAGAGCACTGTTTCAGAGATTTAGCAAAATCTTGGAATTTTTCAGATAGAATACCCTGTATAATATAACGTCCAATTTCTGCAATTATTTTTCTGACTACATTGATGTATCACAACCTAACCTCTGATGAATTCCAGCGTCAAAAATCAGTAGAATCCATATTATGTTTTTTTTTCAATAGTAGGCCATGAATTCTTTCACAATTAATTTGATTATTACTTTTTTAAAACTCCACGTGACTCAAACATATTAATTTCATTATATTGAAACATGAACGTAAAATATCACTTTTCAACATGAACTCGAGAATGTTGAGAATTGAACAAATTTTTATATTGATATTGAAATTTTTGATGCATCCTCAACTTGTATGCATTTGTGGAAGAAAGATCTTATTATTGAAAAAAACAAACATGAATATGGATTTTTCTGATTTAAGAATTTCATTGAAACTTAGGTTGTGATACATCAATGTAGTCAGAAAAATAATTGCAGAAATTTGACGTTAAGATATACAGAGTGTTCTACCTGAAAAATTCCAAGTTTTTGCTCAATCTCTGAAACAGTGCTCTGAAAAAAAATTTCAACTACGCCATTGACTTCTACGTGAAATAATCTATTAAAAGCAGTTCTCATATTTTCTCTATCTCATACAGGACTCGAGAAATAATAACATCTCCAAAAAGTCCACATTTTCGTTCTCACCCTGTATTTCAGAAACAAAAGTTGTTCGAATATTTCTGTTTGTGGATTTGAAAGTTTCACAAAAAAGTGACACAGGGTCGCGAAAACCGCATGTCCCTATCTTCAATAATAGCTGAGAACAGTGCAGTCTCACCCAATTTGGGACACAGTGTACACAGGGTGAGTGGATAGTGCTTCATCAGTCAATTACTCTTGGAAATTTTGTGCTAGGAGAATGATTCAAATTTTTACGAAATTGACAGTAGGTACTCAACGCATAAGATAAAATTATTTTCGACTCTACAGGCTACAGGTAAAACATGATAGCTAACTGTTTTTTCAAATGAGATTAACTAGTCCTAAATTGTTACATACTCATATTGTCCATGAAATTCTGATACCGAACTTGTTATCAGTTCATAGATTCACAATCAGTTGCCAAAATTTATATTTTATTTTAGCTCAAAAGAATTTCAAACACCCTTTTACAATCCACAATTGATTTCGCTTCCGAAAAAACTACTCTTAGAGCTATTCCAGCTGTTGTTACTTCTGTAACTTCATCTAAAAATGATATTTTTCAGTGATTTTGCATTGTGGAATATTGATTGGCAGAACTGCCAACATGTGATCATAACTATTGCCATGAAAACTGTGCTAGAATGATATATTCTCACACGATTTTGTTCTACAAAATGTGGCGGAATGAAGGATTTGACTGAGAATTTGAGAAATCTTGGTTCATTATATACTTCCCGTAACAATTAAAGGAACAGACCAATTTTCAGAATTTTTTGTTGATTTTCAACAAGCTGTATCTCAGTGAAAAATGGTCGTATCGGAAATTAAAAACTTTTTTTTTAAACTTGAAGACTCTTGTTTCTTAATTTATTGGTTAAACACTGTTCGGATTACCGATAGCCATGCAATCGTCGGATAAATTAGGAAGATAAAATGTTAAAAAATTTTCAAATTATTATTTTTGCTCTACGCGCATGGAATTTCTTTTAGAGCTAGACCGATGCAAAGGTAGCATAGCCTGTTTATTGAGCTCTAATTTGCTTTTTACGACCTTTGAATATGACCATTTGTCTTCGAGATATCCAATTTTGAATGCAGAAAGATCCTTTTTCATTCAACTACCGATATCTCTGGAACTACTGGTCGCCTAGCAAGACGACGGTTTCTTTTTCTGCGGAAAATTTGCTACAAAAATCCGTTATTCTTATTAAAATTTTTTTTTTCGACTGTAGCGTTGACGTGAATAGATAGCAAAAAAATGCCATTTTGCCCTTTTTTGGTTGATGGACTGTATCTTCGTCAATATTGGGGGGAAAGCTTAGGTTATATAAAGAAAATTTTACAGCCTGATGTGCCCCAAAGTCCTTTCCTTTTGTTCCTTAATCTTGACCTTATCTTTCTAATCAATAAATAATTACATCATTTCTTCATTCTTTACTCAAATTGTTTTTTTTAAGATAAATTATTGAAAAAAAATGTAAAAAAAAATTCAACTATTTCGGTAAATGAAAAACAAAAATTGAATTAAAGAAACCAAGGGACCATTTCTGCTTCACCTCCACTGAAGCTATGGACACAATTGAACCTTCATTTTCCTCGAAAAAAAAAAAATTCATGGAATAAATTTAAAGTTCATAGCCCTAAGCTGTTAACTTGAAACCTTTAAGACTTTTTCTGTAAAAACATCGATTCAAAAAGATTAGTTTAGGGAACAAAAACCTTGTTCTTTCAATTTTTTCCAAATTTCAATCGATGGGTCCAAGAAAACGGCTGAACCGATCGATCTACCGATTCTGGAGGGGACTATGGGGAACATCAGGCTGTAAAATTTTCTTATGACCAAAGCTTTTCCCCCAATATTGATGAAGATGCAGTCCATTAACCAAAAAATGGCAAAATGGCCTTTTTTTCGCTCTTTTTCACATTAACGTTACAGGCAAAAACACCTTTTTTTTTAAATTAAGCATAACAGATTTTTGTAGAAAATTTTGTGCAGAAAAAGAAACCGCCTGTCGGCTCTCTAGGCACTCAGTAGTTCCGGTGAAATCGGCAGTTGTGTGAAAAAGGATCTTTTTGTTTTCAAAAGTATATATCTGGAAGACATATCGGAGGGGGGTAAAAAAAATTAAAGCTGGATATTAGGCTATGCGACCTCTGCATCGGTTTAGTTTAAAAAAATTTTCCGTTCGTATAACAAAAATAAAAATTTGAAAAATTTTGAAAATTTTTTCTTCCTGATTTATTCAACGATTGCATGGCTACCGGTACTCCGAAAAATTGTTAACCAATAAATTAAGAAACAAGAAGTTTCTATCTTCAAAAGTAAGTATTTTTATTTTCCATACGACCATTTTTCACTGGGATACAGCATGTTGAAAATCACCGAAAAATTTAAAAAAATTTTCTGTTCCTTTAATTGTTGCGCGAAGTGTATTTTGGCCACCTTCCACTAATTTATTTAATATCTGTCAAATTTATGAGAGATTAAACAGTTCTACCAATCAATAATTTTCAATGCTAAAATCACTAAACGATATGTATAGAAATATTCCATTAATATATGTATAGAAATATTCCATTAATACACATGAAAATTATAGAATTAGAGAAAAAAACGTATTATTCTCGTACTAAAGGCTTATTCTTACACTCGTTCATTAAAAATCTCGCCACTTCATGGCTCCTTTCTGAATTTTGAACTCATGAAAGAATATCAGTGTATAACTGTATGTATTTGTCGTGGAAAAATTTTCGGCTCAAAATTAGAGATACGGTCCAATTGATAAAGCCCTTTTTCATAGAATCTAGCACGCATAAATCCACAGATCCATCCAGTGTAAAACGAATAATAATTTTGACTTAATTATTTCGGACGAACGTTACC
This sequence comes from Hippodamia convergens, assembly GCA_038502775.1. Lineage (NCBI taxonomy): Eukaryota > Metazoa > Arthropoda > Insecta > Coleoptera > Coccinellidae > Hippodamia > Hippodamia convergens. The sequence continues at coordinate 2,487,485 of CM076607.1, forward strand.
ATGGAGCTTTTAACGATTTGACAAAATGAGAGGAATTATCACAAAGTTACCCCCAAAATATTACGAAATGCCCTCAAGATACAAGGATTGCTTCTACTTGGCCAACTCATCTTTCTACGATAGCGTCAACTGGTACCTCCACAAAGCATACGAAGCTGTATTTCCCGAACTTGTAGATGAACTTATGGGCATAACAGGACTCGATGAAAGGCAAGCCAGTGGAAAAGTGTTGAATCTCATCGAAATCTTGGACCAATGCAATGATGTATTAGACGTGCGATTCCCGTTTAGGAGAAACAACGATTACCTAGATCTGATCAGGTGTTTTAAAGTTACACACGGCTCGTACACAGGATTTCCTTCAGGTCCCATAGGTGAGGATAAATGGGAAAAAATTATTGAGAAATACTCTCTTATCTCACCTAATTGCATCTATACAAGGAGTGATTCTCAATGACATCATTTGCGAGATTTTTTTTTGAAAACTAGTTACTTCTAGCTCTGAACTTGGTTTATATACAGGGTTTCATTTTGAAAACACAAACATTTGAGAACATACTATTAATTGCTCGTTGATTGGCTAGTAATGCATATCATTTCTAGCATCTCATTTGATTAGTGCGCTAAGTATGAACACGCTGTAACTTCTTAGAGGAGCCAGTGAAAAGTTTCGAACTGTACCTAGTATTCCCAGAGGGTCAAATTGTCTTTCAATTGAAGAAAAAAATCACTCATTATTCCCTATTAAGAATTTAAGAGTGACAAAACCCGTACCCCTAAGGTTGAGGATATTATGACTTACAATTGCTCTCAAAATAAAACATGTTACGGCATTTTATCTCGAAACATCTCTGTCGTGATATAAAATTGGCCTTTGGAAAGTTTTTAAATTGACACCCTGTATGCATATGGATGTTTGCAAAGAAAAAATAGTGCGCCACTGGTATATTTAAGAAAAAATTAATTTTTTTGATTACACGAATAATTTGTGAGGAAAATATGTATTGAAATATTTTCTGGGAGGTCTTAGCATTTTTGTGAAAATTTTATTAGGGTTTTCTCTCCCAGTCTCTGAAACAACAACAAATTGAAAACGTTTTAAAATAATAAAAGGAAGGTCCTTGTGGGAAACTTCAGCACTAATTCGAAAAATCAAAAAATTCTAACGAATCGGCAAAGTTTAATGAAATATAGAAATTGTCTGACGAAGCAGTCTGATTAAAAACCCGAAGCGTTAGGCAGCTTCAGAGTTCGAAGTGTCTCTTTTTTCATTGCTAGACAACAATTTTTTGTAAAGATTTGTCCCCCAAATTAGTGCTCAAGTTTGACGTAGGGGCCTTTCTTCTATTATTTAAATTTTTTTCTACTTGTTTCTTGTTTCAGAGACTTGGAGTGAAAACCTCCTTTTAGGATTTTATCTCCCCCAGTCTCTGAATGTTTTTTCAAATTATATAAGAAAGGCCACTGTGAAACTTGTGCACTAATTTATCAGAGGCCAATTCCTTTAAAAAAATTGTTGCCTAACAATGACAAAAGAAACAACACTTCGAACTTTTAAACTTCGTAACGGTACGGAACCTATACATATATCAGACTCCTTCTTCAGATAAATTTTTAGATTTCATTTTACATTGTGAGGTAAAAATTTTCTGAAATAAATTGGTCCCTGGCAAATAATGTATACTTTTATGTATCTACATTTTTTTTCTAATTGATTTTTGTTTGAGGAACCCCTGAACAAAAATTTCAGAAGAATGCAGAGACCTCCCATAAAAATTTCAATAATTAAGATAAGATTCTTAATTTCATGTCCAAAAATGCTTAATAAATAACCCCTTAAAACCCACCAAATGCAAATATCGTTTGTATAGAAAATACGAGTAATAAAGTCATGAAACAGATTCATTATTATACAGGGTGAGTCGGGAGGAACGGCCCAAACTCCAGGTGTGTATTCTACAGATCGAAATAATTTAAAAAAACTCATATGTTGTAATCCGATTTTCATGGTTTCATTTATAGAATTATTTTAATAAATGCTCAAAAATCCCGCTATTAACCTCCAAACCCATTCGACTTTGTCTGCGAAGGACTCTTGTTGCTTTTCTGATTGATTTCATGTCTTTCTTTGATGAGCAATAATAATATTCTAATTACCCTTCAGTTTGAAAACAAATGCAAATCGGATAACAAAACATGAGTTTTTTGAATTATTCCGACCTGCAGAATATACCCCTGAAGTTTGGGCCGTTCCTCCCTACTCACCCTGTATATGTGAGGAAATAATAAACAAAACATTCTTCGCCTATTCGGGGGCAATGAATTTTTTGTTTTTTATTTTTCCTAAAATAACGCGGCTACACAGGCGCGAAAAATTGGACGTTTTCATCACTCGAAGAACCTTTGAATGAACTGATCTTAAAATGAATTCACACCTGGAAATTTGAAACTTACAAAGGAATGGCCAAAAAAATATGTTAGATAGGCGAGAAAACATTTAGATTTCTCATATTCAAGAAATTTGTTACATAAAGATGGAATCTCAAACTTTCTGAACTTCCTTAAATTTTATCGTGTGTTTGATTTTATCTGATTATCCATGTCTATTCAACAGAATTTCAATTCTATTAGGGTTCCGGATATCTCCCGATGTAACGAGGGATGACCTGAAGGGCTTAGGAGTTCTTTCAACGCACAGATTGTCTGCATTCGGAATCAAACACTCTGGAGTTTTTGGGGCTATCAAAATAGATCCCAAGAATTACGAAACTGAAGAATTGAGGCAGATAATGAATCAATTTTCGTCAAAATGTTTGAAAGGAGGTATACGTAAATAATATCTATGAAATCTCTCTGAATTTTCACTGTTTCAGTAATTTTCTAGAAAATATCGAAGAACTTCACATAGAACCTGATATGATTTGTGATGGTGCCATGGTAGGTTCGACATACAATGGTGAGTAGCTCAATGAAGAAGATTTCAACATTTTCGAATATTCAATTTCTTAAATGCATCCCATGACCATATAATCAAAATTTTGTTCATTTACTCACATTTTGGGATCCTTTAACTTGCAACTAAATCACTGAATGCCACAAAGTCACTCAAACAATACTTTTCACTTACAATCATATCGCTGAAGAATATCGATCAAAGCATGACGCGACGCGAACGATTTGAACTGATAACTGAACGATTTACATTTCTTGCGAAGCAAAGTGGTCAGTGAGTTATCCTGAACACGTGTTATCATTGCATAACAGTGTTTTCGTGGATTTGTATATTCAGGTATTGTTCCAAACTAAAATAGCTTTTTTCAACACTAACAGGATGGTTCGTAGGTTTAGGTACAGGGTGCGCAAAATTGGTGATACCTGAAATACAACGCATCTATCTCTTTTAGATAGAGGAAAATGGATGACACATTACGGTCGTCAGAGAAACTGATAATGACATCAACTGCATTCCTCTATCTTCTTTTGTTTTCGAGTTATAGGCCAAAATTGAAATTCAGGCCATATATGGTATAACTATTAATATGCTTAAATGCTTTAGTCCTCTACTTGATCAATATGTAACCCATATAGTGAATTGTTGTATTGAAAAAAAATTATTTCTCAGAAACATGGAGGGTTGCAGTGGTTAGGCCATTAAGAGAAATTAACGATCCCAGGCAGTTTTCAGATCTTAGACCCATCAGTATTTTGATTACACTCTATATTGCGGAAAACAATATAGTTCCTAATTGTCAGGCTGGTTTCAGGGCTGGGCATAGTACGTCCTCGGCATTGTTACAGGTGACGTATGATATCATCAAAAATTCAGATAACAAGAACGTTACAGCTTTGGTGTCCCTAGATTTTTCAAAAACATTTGATACCATCAATCACACATTGCTCTGTTCCAAACTGAGATATTAGGGTTTCACTGAAAATGCCGTCGCTTTCATTTTTTCCTATCTGAATAACCGTTCTCAGAAAGTTCTAGTTAACAATGTTTTGTCCTCTTCACGTAACGTTACTTCCGGTTTACCACAGGGATCCGTTCTTGGACAGTTGCTGTTCGTTATATATACGGGTGATATTCTGACCTCCATTAAATATTGTGTCAAGCATTTGCTGATGACACTCAGGTTTATTGTGACTTGAATGCGGACAACTATCTTCAAGTTCGGGGGAATATCAACTGTGACCTCGAAACTTTGAATAATTTAGCTGAGAGACACAATTTGAGGTTGAACAGTAGTAAATGTCGAATGATATTGTTCTGGAATGAGAGATTGAGGATGAGTCTCACTGGGATGTTTCAGGTGGGGGTTGGTGGTTCAGTCTTGCCCATCTTTGATACTATGAAGAGTCTGGGGATAACATTTGATTCCGACTTGAAATTCACGTTTCATGTTAATAACTTGCTCAAGAAATCATTTTGTATCTTGAAGATGATATAGTGCAACAGACATTGTTTTAACCGTTCTATCCGTAAAATTCTTAGTGATTCTTTAGTGGTGTCCAGATTTAATTATGGAGATGTTGTTTATGGCCCTCATTTGACAAAGTTTGAGCAATGTAGAATTCAGAAGGTACAGAACTTTTGTTGTCGCTTCGTTTTCTCGCTTAGAAAATATTATCATGTTTCTCATAAGATCAGGGAACTGGGTTGGTTTCCAATGCATATTCGAAGAGAATATAATTTTTGTTACTTTCTATATAAAATTATCAAATACCAAATTCCCGTCGAATTCTATAATAAACTGGTTCCTAGATCGGCTGTTCATTCAGTCATGGTGAGGGGCAGAAGTCACTTGAGCATCCCTAGTCACTCCAGTGCTATGTTTCGGAGATCTTTCACGTATCGGGCCGTCAAAATGTACAACACACTTCTTATTGATTGCATGCATATTACCGAGTTTCGGATCAAGCGTGTTTTGAAGGCTAAATTTCTGGTTCTTTGAGTCAAATATTTATTTGAAAATAGTTATAATTTTTGCCATTCCTTTTAGTTTTTCGCTCTCGTGATATTCATATTGGTGATGTTTCTCCTCTGTATTGTATTCTATTGGGTATGTAAGTTTTGAATCGTTAAAATGTTTCATTAATTATAGAACGCTGTTGTAATATTAATTATTGTATGTGTGGTACAGGTTAAGTGTAAGAATAGCCTAAGGCTAAACTTCGCCTGTGTCATATTGAAGAGAGAAATAAAGACGTTTATTATTATTATTATTATTTCAACTTTGGTCTTTAGGTATCTCCGTTTCTCTTTGTGCTAGGATATTGAAATGGAATGATTATAGAGACACTTTTTTCATAGAGATCCAGTAGAATACCATGTTTCTTTCCAAGAGGAAAATACTTGCATTCATGTTATAACTCTTGAAAAAAACAGCAGAATCTGAAACGGAGATAATGACCAAAGTTGAAATCGCCCAAATTTAAATTTTGGCCTATAACTTGAAGACAATAAATGAAGCTAGCATATGCAGTTGATATCATTGACAGTTTCCTTGAAAAAGACGACCGTAATATGTGTTTAATTCATTTTTCTCTCAGTTAAAAAGTTTTAGTTCAGGTATCACCAATTTTGCCCATTCTGTAAATCACGGTTATTTTCTTCGTTTCAGGACTTGAAGATGGTCAATCTACATGTTTGGCTGCTAGCCAAGGAGCTTTTTTCGTCATTAATCATTTCCTGAATAACCCTTTGATCACGTCAAAGTTTGAGTTTCCTAAAGGCATATTAGGGAAAACTTTCATCATACAGGTAGATGGAGGTTTATTCATTATTGAATGAAAATCCAAAAACTTTTTTCGTAGGGAATTGGTTTGATGGGATCCAACCTAGCCGTCTATTTACAAAATGCTGGAGCCAAATGTGTTGGGGTAAAAGACCATAATTGTCACGTGTATAAAAAGGAAGGCCTAGATGTTAATGTGAGACTTTTTTATGTACCTATTGATTATTTTCTCATGCATGTTTCATCGTTTGATGCAATTATACTTTAGCTTTTTTGTAACGTATACGTACAGGGCGGGCAAAATTGGTGATACATGAACTACAACTTTTCAACCCGACGATATAAAGGAAAATGAATGGCACATTAAAGGATGATTCTTTCTGAGTCATAATTTACTATTGTTTCCATAAGATAAAACACAACTTTATGTTATAGCTCAGCAAGGACGCCTCTTGTCAAAAAACATGGTACGCCACTGGATTGCTATGAAAAAAGTGCCTGTATAAGGTTCAACATTCAAGCACAAACAGAAACGGAGATTATGACCAAAGTTGAAATCCCCAAATTTCAATTTTGGCCTATAACTCGAAAACAAAAGAAGATAGAGGAATGCAGTTGATGGCATTATTAGTTTCTCTGAAAAACACGAGCGTAATTTGCCATTGAAAAGTTTCAGTTCATGTATCACCAATTTTGCTCACCCTTTACAGTATATTATCATTTTCTCATAATAAACATAACATTGGAGTTTTCATTGTTCAACACAACAATTTATGAAAGTAATTCTCTTGAAAAAAACAAAAATCCTTTGCCTTTTCGGAGGCCTCATCGAGGACATTTTTGAGACATAGATGAATTCAAAATAGTAATCATCATTTGATTGGAGATGTGAAACTTCATTTTGACGCAATTAGATGTCACCACCTTAGTACTTTGTAATATTTTACTCAGTACTTCACAACTAATTGCTTCAAATATCGAAGTTTTTTATGAAGATTTTGTCCCTGAGATGCATGGGATACTGATGAGGCCAAACAAGGATGAAACCGGTATATCTCTCATCTCTGTGACAAAATCTGATATCATTTCTCAAACCTCATGATAAAAGATCTCTGAGCCGGGGAATTTAAAATGGTATTCATTTAGATGATTACTATTTTGAATTCATCTATGCCACAAAAACAATTCTCTTGAAATTTATTTTGAACTGGAAAACTACTAGGACAAATTGATGATCAGCTTCTAGCTGGACCGTGAAAAATACAAATATTTCCTTTGATGAAAAATTGGCCTTACCTTCGCTCTCAGATTCTATTAAATAATGAAAAGCTACATAGCAAAAGAATAACACACAGAGTGTTTCTCAAAGTTTCTTACATCATAAAACGAAAGATACGTTTTATGAAAAAGAAACATCCATAAAATATTAAAAATCTACATAATTAAATGTTTGGTTTATTAAAAAGAATTAATTACTCAATACGATGGAATTTTCAATTTGAAAAAATTTTATGAAGTTATGGAAATTTTCTATTTCCCATTCTTTCAATGCACAGTTTGAAAATTTTAGTATTTCACGAGAATACTTTTCGTAATGGACAAATATTCAATTAAATAGCAATCAATATATTTTCAAACGTTGGGTCCCTTCAAATTCTGGTATAATCATGTGAGTAGAATTTTATGTTCCTAAAAGATGGACCACGTCAATGAAAATGTATATTCCAAAAATCATTCCACTCGATGAAATTATTTACGAGAATTATTCGAAAATCACATTTTTTCATGGAATTTCAACATTTCAAAAAATGGTTAAAATATATGTACAAGACAGAGACCCACTCTGTATTTCATAAGTCTATCAGTAAGTTTAGACTTTTATCTTCCTCCAACGCCAAGCGTTTTTCAGGAAGTTATTTCCTTCAAAAAGGAAAAAGGCGACTTGATAGGTTTCGACCTGGCCAAGCCTGTCGACGATTTCGAAATATACAAGGAAGAATGCGATTTGCTGATATTGGCGGCAAGGCAGAAGAGCCTGCTCTGCCATTTTGCGAAATCTGTCAAGGCAAGAATGATCGTGGAAGCCGCTTACCACCCTGTAACACCTTCTGCTTACATGACCCTGAGAGGTCATTCTAAAATAGTTCTACCGGATCTTCTCGTGTGTGGAGGAATGGCCGTAGCAGCAACAAAGGAATCTCTCGAGAAACAGATCGAAAGAAGGTACATGGAAAAACAACCTTCTCCTGAATTTTTTTACAAGAAAAAATTTTTTCATAGTTCGTGAATTTTTTTCCTACTTATTTTCCCAGTCTGTTTGAACCTTTCCCTGCATTCCTAATTCGTATTCTTTGAGGTTGATGGAAGCTGGGAAATATGAAAGACCTATAGAGCAATTCCAGATTGTACCGGAGAAGTTACTGGATGCCATTAAAGAAAGTAAAATGGTGGAAAACACATCGACATATACTTTGGCGAATGTAGTCAGTAACATGGCCGAGGTAATGACTTTCAGAAATTCTCAATTTTAGATTGTTATGGACCGAAATCTTGTTTTTTTTCAGGAAATATTGAATACCTGTGAAAAGTACAACTTGGGCTTCGATTTCAAAACGGCGGTTTTCGTATTATCCATCAGGAACATATTCAAAGAGATATTTTCTTCGAAGAGGTTTTGATCTGGAATGCTGACGATTTTTATGTATACCTAAAGCATGCTCATTGTAGTATATGAAAAATGATTAGGAATAATAAATTCGATTAACAGAAATTTTGGTAATTTGAACATTATAGCTCTGAATAGTAACAGCTATTCATTTAACTTTTTATTAAGCATCATTTTGTGGAAATTTCGTGAAGGGTCCCTAGTTATTCAGAGTTTATTCAGTTTTTTTCGATGAAGCCCCATAAACGAAATTTTGGATGGGACATTATTGTCCCAATGTCCATTACGAGCATAATTTTTCTAGGTACATTGAATAACCTGAACTTCTTGGGTATGTTCGAATTGAAAATGAGGAAATAATAAATAAAATATCTAATGAAATTTATATGCACAAAAAACCACAAAAATGAGCCTAATTAAATCACGTTTCTTCAGCAAGTAACAAAAATGAAGAAAAATAATAAAATATTTTTGTAATTATCATATCGTATTTTTGAAGTGATTTTAATAATTTGGCTGTTGTCTGAAACAAAATAAATGACATAGTTCCAATGATTCCCTCCGTGACTCCCCCCTACAGGTGGGTCATTCATAACTTTCCACGCCGAATTTTGAGATTCGGGATGAAATAAGGGTTTTAAAATGAGTTGAAACCCTCTAGCTGCAACCCCTTACAGCTCGCATTTTTGAATAGGGAAAAAGGGTCGAGCAGCACCTTGTTGGAAAGGCAATTAAATATCACTACCCCTCTAGCCGCTACCACTTAAAGCAACTATTTTTGAATAGAAATATTAGGTCGGGTATCTTTGTTGAGCGTATTATTTTTTTTTTCAACAGGAGAGGGGTAGTGATATCGAATTCATTTTTTTACCCGTCTGAGCGTTTTTTTCATCCCAAAGATCCAAATTCTGCGTATGAAATGATGGAATGCTGTGTCACTCTGTATAATAATGAAGCGATGAAAAAAAAATATACCCATGCAGGAAATTGAATTGCCATTCCAACAAGGTTCTGCTCTACCCCTTTTCCCTATTCAAAAATGGGAGCTGTTAGGGGTTGCAGCTAGAGGGGTAGTGATATCAAACTCATTTGAACACCCTTATTAGTCCCCCTTTCAATAAAATTTGACATGTCCGAGCGTTTTTCCGTTATTCCATCCCAAAGCTCAAAATGTTATGGATGGCAGACGCTGTATATGCTACTGGCATTCAGTCCCATTAGAATTTTGAAGAAAACAATGTTCACAATAACGTACAAGCTTGGCTATATGAATATAGGTGATGACCCTTGAAGAAACTGTCGAGAAATCGAAAGTTAGTGGCTGTCGGTAGATTTTTAGGAATTTTATCGAGAATTTTTCTGGCTAAAATATTTTTCGCTAAAAAAAGTGTTGATAAACTAGATCAAAATGTGGAATGAGAAAAATTAACTTCTTAGATTCTTCTGAATGTTTCCAACTAATAGTAAAAAAATCTTGAAAAAATTATTGTACAAATTACAATGATTTAATGGCCAAAATATTGAATGAAAACAAGTGGTTTGTACTAATTTTTTGTATAAGATTTATTCAAATCACGTCAACTATTCATACACAGATTGATTTAGAAGTTATGTAAATCGAAAACAAATACCTCGAAGCAAATAATGGCTGAAAAATTAATAAGGATGATCTGCATCCTAAACCACAAGGACTCACATACAGGGTGGGCAATCCATAACTTTCCACCCCGAATTTTGAGCTTTGGGATGAAATAACAAAAAAACGCTCGAACAGGTCAAATTTTGCTGAAAGGGGGACAAATAAGGGTGTACAAATAAGTTTGATATCACTACCCCTCTAGCTGCAACCCCTAACAGCTCTAATTTTTCAATAGGGAGAAGGGGTCGAGCAACACTTTGTTGGAAAGGCAATTCATTTTTCTGTATGGGTGTATTTTTTTTCATCGCCTTATTATACAGTATTCCATCAATAACTATCACACGCCGAATTTGGATCTTTGAGATGGAAAAAAAGCTCGGACGGGTCAAAAAATGGATTCGATATCACTACACCGCCCACGCTGCTTAATAGTTGAGCAATCAAATTGAAGCTACTCAAAATATTATCTCTATTCGAGTGGTAGCGGCTAGAGGGTAGTGATATCGAATTCATTTTTCGACTCGTCCAAGCCTTTTTTTCATCTCAAAGTTCCAAATTCGGCGTGTGAAAGTTATGGATGAAATACTGAGTCACCCTGTATAATAATAAAGCGATAAAAAATACACCCCTGCAGAAAATTGAATTGCCTTTCCAACAAGATGCTGCTCGACCCCTTCTCCTTATTCAAAAATGAGAGCTGTTAGGGGTTGCAGCTAGAGGGGTAGTGATATCGAACTTATTTGAAAACCCTTATTTGTCCCCCTTTCAACAAAATTTGACCTGTCCGAGCGTTTTTTCGTTATGCCATTCCAAAGCTCAAAATTCGGGGTGAAAAGTTATGGATGACCCACCCTGTATATCCCTCGTAGTCCTCGCAGAGGAAGGGGTGGGACATTATAGCGCCAGTCCCTCATAAAGGCTCCCACTATTGGCCATCACCTGATCGTGGTGTGCGAGCTTAAGTAGTTGCGAATTTGCAAAAAAAAACTACTTTTCAGTAGAGGTTTATGTGAAAATTCGGTGATAATTTATCAGAAAGTTCATAATAAAAATACAGGAAACTCCCATAGTATATTCCAATCGACATTTTGGTGGGCTTCCATAAATTCCGGAAAATTTTATGTGCTTTCATGTCATTCTTTCAAAGATGCTGACAGATCTTCGAATGCAATCTGGAATTTAGTGCCATAATGCCCTTCATGTTTCTGAACCACTAAACAGTTTATGACATACTGCTTCCTCACACGTTCCTGATTTTCATGCAAACTTCAAGAAAACTCCCACATTTTATTAAAAATCATATTTTATTGAACTCATCATCTCACAACACTGATATGACTTAATATTTAAAATATGACTATTTCGCATATTCAACGTGGCGTAAGCTTTGGCTTCAGGTTTATTATTAATAAAATAATATTGCTTTCCTTAAATCCTAATATTCTGGTGAGCAGTGTCTTCTTACTAGGTAAAGTTGAGTTTGATGGAAATTTTCGTGCTCGGTATAATATGGAATTAGCATTCTAAATATTTACAACTTTGGCATCCGTTCGTTATCAGGTTCTGAATTTGTATAAGAGAAAGTAACAAATCCAGCTATAAGTATAAGGACGAGATATTCAGGCTTAATCTGAATCGAGAATAATATTGGAAATAGCAGAAAATAATAAACGCACTAACATTGATAAATTCGCTAGAAAATTCTATATGACTGAAAGAAATTAGATTGTGAAAAAAATCATTTAAATCTTTAAAAAATTCGGATCGTCTTGGGTGTTTTTAACACCCCTACACTACTCTTTCAAAAATGATACTGTAATTTTTGTTCAAAGAAGCATTTTATGCGTTCAACACTACATTAATCCGTTTCTGAATCAACAGTTAATACAATAAACTTACTTTATTTCGAGTTTAAAATTGACCATTCTTTGGCACAGGTAAACGAGAACACTCAACAATTTTTATGTTTCGGAGAAGGTTTGATTTTTTTTCTTGATGAACAAAACGAGCAGCAAAGTTCCATGTGCAAGTTTTCGTGTAAATCATTTTGAATTCCATTAATTGATTGAGAAGTAGAATAGTCTGATGAAGAGATACCTCAAGGTTCTCCTCATGAAACATTATTATAGAAATGGGAGGCGATGATGAGTGAACAGATTAAATTGATGACTAATTTTTAATTGTGAATTATTTTCTGTTGAGAGGTGCCGCAAGGAACTGTTCCTGGGCTTCCACAATACATTGCGTTCAATGGTTTTTCACATTACATATGGAATTCTGCTGCTTGGAAATGAAACATCTTCACGAAAATGTGCGCTCAACCTTAATCGTACATGAAATGAGATAAAAAACATTGAACTTACATAGTATTGGGCGGATAACTTGTTACCAAAAGGGATTCTCGACGATATTTCGAGATTTGTTCGTTACAACCTTTTTTTTTTGCCAAAGTCTCGAAATTCGTCACAGTTCGAACTCTCTAGTTTCCTCAATTGAAGCCGGAAAATAGAGAGTTCTTGATATAACATCACGTACATTGAATTGACAGCTTCTTTCTTCAGATTCACATCTGCGCATTCCTTCTATTCTTAATAGAAGTCTTAATACGAATTGCCAACGAAATCAGGGATTTATGTACATTCGATCAAGGTATCAATAAATTAATCACAACACTCCCCTAGGAATTACGTGGCATCCTTTTCGTATTTCTTCGGATCGTTCACGATCTCCTTCAGCAAACTCCAGATTTCCTCTTTGTCCAGCAGTACGTAATTGTCGTTTTTGTTTTCTGGGTCGAAGGAAGCCTTGGTGGGGGACTCAGTAGTCCTGATGAGGTGTAAGTATTTTATTGGACTGTCTTTAATGTCTGTGTTGACGTGTTTTGGGGGAGATCCATGGTGGGTGGTCTCCTCCACAGCTCTGGTGGTAGTTTCTTGCGTGGTATCTATAGCTGTAGTCATGTAACTTTTATCCTTGTTGGAATCCTTCGTTTGGTTTATTTTTTTCTCTTCATGTATTTCTTTAGTTTTGCTTACTACCATGTCAGGAATGACGTTAGATTCCAACATCGCATGTTTGTCTTCCTCTTCTGTTAGTTTTACTGAAGAGCTCATGGTGGATGTCCAAAGTGTTGTCGTTAGTGTCCCTGGTTCTTCGGTGTTCTTCGTTGAGTTGCCTCCATCATCAATAGTCTCATTATCGACGTTTATAGTGTAAGTGGCTATGCTCAAGACCTCTATCTTCTGCGGTTGGTAAGGTATGTCGTTACTTTCGGTCTCGCTGGTTCCAACATCGTCCATTTCGGTTGTTTCCAAGGTGCTCGTGGTACTTTCTTCGACATTCTTGGTTGTTGTTGTTAGGTACAAACATTCCTCAGGGAGGTTCGTCTTCAGTTGATGACCATCAGTTACGTTCCTGCCGAACCAGGTGATGAGATCATCGTCAGTTATGCTCTTAAGAAGATTGCTACTGCCTTGGGTGTGGAAGAAGGTGTCTGCAGCCAAGTCTTCTCTTTGGGCTGGGTAGATCCTGGCGTATGATGGCCTGAGGGAGGATATGATGAAGGGACTGTGGGCGTTGTATCTAACACAGATTGGACAAGAGGTGGAGACGTTGGCGAAGATGAACCAGATGTTGTTGGCGTGGGAACCGTGTTGCATTTCGGCCATTACTTCTGGTGAGGAGGTGAGTTGGGGAGAGGATGGTACTAGCTCGAAGCCTGAGAAAAGGGTGGTCTCCATTCTGAGGACTCCAGACGGTGTTTGACCTTTCCATCTGGAAAAAAACGATATGATGATGAAAATGAATGAATAAACCATATATTGTTTGAATTTGTGTTTATTCTTCTTATTCTACTGAAAGACGGCTATACTCTGGCAAAATTTCCACCTTCATACATTCAATGGAAATCCTTCTGCAGTCACCAAATCACAACACCTCCTAATTTGAATTATTTTTTGAGGGTCTTCGAATTCCTGAAAATAGCCATATCTAACAAAATCTAAAAAAACATAGTAAACAAAATTACAGAAATAGTTATTTATTTATAGGGTGTACTTTGAAAATGAGCCCTAGTTTGCCATATAAACATTATGTTGAGATACAGGGTGTTGAAATTATCAAAAAAATATTTGTTATTAATAATATACACTGTTTAAAATATTTCTTTTTCAAATTCGTGTTTGAGTGTGACTGTTAACGGATATTTTTCCAATTACACGTCGTTAACAAAGTTTTATTGTTATTATTTACCATAACAAATTTTAGCCATTTCTTCATGCATTAACGTGTTCATTTTTTACGGAAAATATTCAGTCTCGATACAGTAAGGGCGCCACTGGCAGAATAAAAAAAAATTTTGTGCAAGAAGTGCTCCTTGATGCTTGAAACGTAATCCCCAAATTTCATAGAAATACTTCAAATAGAGAAAAAGTTTTTTAATAAAAAACTTTTTTTTCTAATAATTTTCAACACCCTGTATCTCATAGATAAGGATTTCTCCACATACAAGGTGGGCCATCCATAACTTTCCACCACGAATTTTGAGCTATGGGATGGAATATCGAAAAAACGTTCGGACAGGTCAAATTTTGTTGAAAAAGAGACAAATAAAGGGGTTCAAATGAGTTTAATATCACTACCCTTCTAGCTGCAACCCCTAACAGCTCTCATTTTTGAATAGGGGAAAGGGGTCGAGCAGCACTTTGTTGGAAAGGCAATTCAATTTCCTGCATGGGTGCATATTTTTTTCATCGTTTTATTATTATTATAAAGAGTGACTCAGTATTCCATCCATAATTTTAACATGCCGAATTTGGATCTTTGAGATCGAAAAAACGCTCGGACGGGTCAAAAAATGAATTCGATATCACTACCCATCTTTTCATCTGAAAGATCCAAATTCGGCGTGTGAAAGTTATTGATGGAAAACTGAGTCACCCTTATTTGTCTCCCTTTCAACAAAATTTGATCTGTCCGAGCGTTTTTTCGTTATTCCATCCCAAAGCTCAAAATTCGGGGTGGAAATTTATGGATGACCCACCCTGTATGTTTATTTGACGAACTAGGGCTTACTTTTTACGTAGAATTAATGTTTCTTGGTTAAGATCTGGACCACCCTGTATAAATAATATGTGTAACGATATCGAAATAGTTATTTCTCTAATTCTGACACATAATTAGAGAAACAAAGTTTGTTTGCTACATAAAGTGATTTCTAGAATTTAAATTTTTAAATTTTCAGAAAAAACAGAATTAACATAAGAATTATTCAGAAATGTATTTCGAATTCAATGAAGAATTGAAATATTCATTCATTACCGTGAAAAAATCCAATTATGATTTTGAATAAAAAATTTCAAACCTCAACCGAATAATGGAAATATGAAAACACAATAATAAACAAAATGAAAATTGTAATTTGTAATAAAAAAACTGTGCAAAAAAAGTATTTACCGAATATGTCCGTTGAAAAATCGAATAAAATCATACCCAGTATTAGCAACCATTGATTGATAGCAAAAAAAGCAATAATTCAAATAATCCTCTTTTCTTGGCATATTCTTTGTGAATGTGAGAACTCCTACACCTTCTCTGCATTGCCTACCATTCCTGTTTACTTCTTCGAATTACCAGAGCCCAGAGCGATAATGGTTAAAATTACGTTCCAACTTTTTTTGCCTATGACTGCCTCAGTCCAAAGCATTGTGCGCACTCTTGTTCTATGCTGATCTCCAGAAAGCAAAATAATTTTTTACCATTTTGAGAATTCTTGAGCTGATTCATATATTTTTTTTTTCTTAAAAGAGAAGGATTTTAAGTAGCTTCTAGAAATAAATATTAATTTCGTGACAACGATTCTTTCAAGACTTGTCCTCTTGTACTCTATTGTGAAATTTTTTCTTGTAAATTTAGTTGAATCTTGCCAGGAAGAATAGGATTTCAACTCGAGTGAAATTACACTACGACATTCCATCCTGAACAACATTCTGACCAAAACAAAAATTCACTGAGAAGAAAACTTGAACTGAAAAAAATAGGAGGAAAATAAGACTTTTAAAATAGCCTTCGATGAACCATTCCTGAAATACTTTACCTGAAACACGTCTCTATCTTCAGCACTGGCGATTTTCCCTCTATCTCTTCAACAGAACTCTTGTCTGGCTGCACCTCTTGAGCAATGGTAGAAGATATTGCTAGCAGTTGCGTTTCACTCTTCGTAGAATAAGTGGAATAGGTTACTCTTCCCTACAAAAATCATATCATATCATTCAAAAGTCCAAGGGAACCAATACCTTCACTTACCTGCACTGTAGCGCATCCAGCACCAGTGGCGTACACGAATACTTTCGTCGGCAAACTGGGCAAGTGGAGAACTTGAGGTTCTTTGTCGTTCCTCAGGTCCAAGGTGTCCGTCAATTCCATTCCGGATGTTGCTAAGGAGATGGTGAGGGATCTGTGCCGGTCTTTGGCCAGAGAATCGTACAAGGTGAAGGCTTTCACCGCACAGTATATAAGCTCAGGATGCCGATCTAGCATGTGGGAACGGTAGAATATATACCTGGCAACGCTTTCTGCGAAATTCAGATCTCCAACTGTTGCGAAAGCGATCAGAGCGTGTATGGAAGCCTTATATTCTTCCACGGTTGCTGAAAATAAGAATAACATCTTCAATTCATAGGATCATAGATCTTTCAGCATGCGGTTACAAATTCGCAATAAGAATAGATATTTTAAATAAGTAAGTAAGGGTAGTGGGAATCGAGTTAGCAGATTAATCCAAAACGAGGAAATGTCGCCATCGTAGCAGAGTAAAAGCAAACCCGTTTCGCCCTTATTAAAGCTCATCAGAAAGAAGAAACATTTTTTTGGTGGATTATTGTTTTCATTCAAGTGATAAGATAGTGAAGATTCTACATACAAAAATCGTCATGTTACATTCAACAAGTTGGGAGTTGACAGGGGGGAGGGGGCAAGACTTTTGACAATGGGTATATCATTCCACTTATATTTCTTTTACATACTTCATACTTGTGAATCTCAAATTTATTCTACAACTGAAGGTGTTCTCAATGATAATTATTTTTATCAGAGTAATGCATGCATATGTTATCCACTTTCAACGTTTTTCTTCAATACAGATGTTTTTTCCCAGCAGGAATAAAAAAGATGATATCAGATTTTGAATGTATTGGCTATATTCTAAAATCAGTTGGTCTCGATCAATTCTAGTGATCAATAGTTTTTCTTTCGTTTGATTTTCTACACTCGATCTCTATGCAACGCGAAACATGCAATTTGACCCAAGAGGTAGTTTTGCGAGAAGAAAGGTGGACATACTCAAGAATTGCAGAAAGGTTTGGAGTTTCCCATACAAGTGTTTCCAGAATGTTGCAGGGAGACAGGTATGAATGTCGGAAGACCAGGACAGGGTTGACCACGGGTAACAACTGCCATTCAAGAACGTTACTTGAGAGTTTCTTCGTTGAGACAACGGTTTGCAACCACTCGCCTGCTTCAAAATCAGCTGTGCAAACTCATGGGGTGCAAATTAGTACTCAGACAATAAGAAATCGCCTCAGAGAATATGATATGAGGCCTCGTGTCGCGGCAAGAAACCCAGCTCTTACACCAGCCCATCGAAGGGCACGTTGGGATTTTGCGAGAGAGCATATCCATTGGGAAGAGGCCGATTGGGAAAGAGTTCTCTTCACAGATGAGTCTAGATTTTGCCTCTACCATTGTGATCGACGTTCCCTTGTATTCAGACGTCCACATAAAAGATATGCTCAGTGCAATGTCCTGAATACTACTGGTTTGGGGGGAGGATCGATTATGGTATGGGGTGGAATATCTTTGACTGCTTGCACAGACCTAGTGGTCGTTGATAATGGAGCTATGAATGCTGATAAGTATATAAGGAACATTCTTGAAGAGCATGTTTATTTATTTATTTATTTATTTATACAATTCGGAATACAAACAGGTGATACCACCCAACATAGTATCCACTATTTAAAAGTACAAAGTGTGTTAACAATTACAGGTGAAGAAAAGGGAAGTTAAATATAATTCACAGATCAAACAAAATATAGTGAATAAAAAAATACTAGAGAAAATAAAATATAGAAAACCAATAAAAAAACAGTTTCATCGAAGTGAGATCTTATTGAGATAAATCCTTTTTTTTAATTTTTGCTTAATTGAATTTTGACTAAGATTGAATAAGTCAACATCACTAAAAGAATTACAGCATCGCATCATCCTGCAAAGAGGGGAATTCATCGCACTGTTGGTATTGCGAAAGGGAATATGAAACAAATTACCACCCCTGAGACAAAGGCACGGGACATGGAAGGTTACAGAGGAGAGAAGGTCAGGTGAACTATAAATACCGTTGAGAAGTTTATACATGAACAGGACATCACTGATTTTTCTTCTATTTTCGAGGGAAATGAAACCAAATTGAGTCGAACGAAGAATATAGTTTTCGGGATTTCTAGGTATCAATCGGAAGTTGAATTTGAAGGATATAAATTTTAAGAATCTGTTTTGAATTCTCTCGAGCCTAGTGATATATACTGAGTATTTTGGACTCCAAACTACTGAAGCAAAGTTGAGTTTACTGTATACATAGGAATTATATAAAATGGTGAAGGCTTTCAAATTCATAAACTGTTTACTCTTTCTTGTAATAAAGCCCAAAATTTTATAACAGGAGTTGGCTAGTTGATCCACATGACGGTCGAAAAGAAGCTTCGAATCAAAAACTACCCCCAGATCCCTTATGTTATCTACCCTAGACAAGACACTATTATCAAGTTTGTACGAATAGATTATCTTATTTATATTGCACGTGAATGTGATTACTTGGCATTTATCCAAGTTCAAGTATAGTTGATTGTCAACGCAGTAAGTACAAAGAGCATTCAGTTCATACTGCAGATCTAGGCAGTCCTGTTCGGAGCTGATACTTTTCATTATTTTTAAATCATCTGCGAAGAGGAGAAATTTACATTTTTTAAAACATTCAGCAATCTTGTTTATATGTATTAAAAACAATAAAGGACCTAAGTGGGATCCCTGAGGCACACCGGAGCAAGCCTCAAAAAGACCCGAAGAGTAACCCTCCACCAAAATGTATTGGAACCTATTCGACAAGTACGACTCAAACCATCCAAGCATACTGCCCCCCACACCAACCTCAGCAAGGCTAGAGATATGAACATTGATATCTGTTTTATCAAAAGCCTTGCTGAAGTCAGTGCAGACGACATTAACCTGCACACGTCGGTCAAGTCCAGACTGCAAAAATTCGACAAAGGTTATTAAGCTAGTTTCGACTGAGCGGCCCTTTGTGAAGCCGTGCTGCTCCGCAAAAATTTTCGATGTCACTAAATTTGAAAGATGTGGATACACTAAGGACTCGAACACTTTTTTCAAAAATGGATAGTTTGCTTATAGGTCAATAATTACTGATGACGCTCTTGTCTCCTGCCTTGAAAATTGTAGTGCCATTTGTCCCATACATTGGTGAAAATTTCATTTTTATGGACGATAATACCAGACCCCATCGTGCGCGCAACCTGAAGAGGTTGAAGTCCCTCGAATGGAATGGCCAGCAAGAAGTTCAAATCTCGATCCGATTGAGCAGGTTTGGGACAACCTCAATAGAAGGCTGAGGAGTTCAGAAATTCATCCAGCTACTCTTAATGACTTAGGAATCCAACTCGGAGAAATCTGGGAAGGATTAGATCAGAACATTTCAAGATCACTCATTTTGAGCATGAACCGTCGTTGCCCAGCTGTAATTAACGCAAGAGGTGGAAATACCAAGTATTAAATCACTTATCAGCATTTCAGTATTTTGAAAATTGTTCATTTCTCTTCTTTCACATAAGATTCGGTGACATCCTGAATTTTTCTTTCATTTAATGTGTCTTGCTTCATTAAAAACCTTCCAGAGAGAACATAAAAATAAGTTATAAAGTCAATGTGAGTTAACTTTCATTAAAATTGAGATTTTCAGAATGTGCGTTAATTTTTTTGCGCAGTCTATTTTACAAGCGTGGGGGAATCATAACCATTCAAGAAAAAAAACACAGCTAAAATTCCTTTTATATGCTTCATACTTGGGAACCAGAAAGACCCCTTAATAGTCCGAAAAATTTGCGAACAGCACACAAACAACTTTTTCCTCACTTCGGAAACAGCCCCATTAATGAATTAAAAGATAAGCTCTCAAAAAGTGTAACTTTTCGAGTAGTTTATCAACTCGGAAAAACTTGCGAACATCGACAAACTTCGGACGGCTCGCGATTTCTTCGGCCAGAAAGTGCAATTTCATCTGGACCGGGGACTCGATCGCAGAAAAAGTTTTTTCCCTCAGTTTGTCGTCTTTGAAGTCGGAAAAACTCGCAGCATAACGACAAGAGGAACCGACAAACTTTTCGCGTTCTATATAAACACATCCGAATTTTTTCTAGTCCTTCCTTTATACTATTCGAGGTTATACGTTTGGGAATTTAATATTCATCATGGAGTTTTCAAGGAAAAACGAGGAAATTCGAGGGGGGAGAAAAAAGAGTTCATGTTTCTGCACTTGGTCACCGGAGGAGCTGTGGAAATTGAAAAATGAGTAATCTCTTGAGTTTTTACTACACTGCGCAAAAAAATTAACTCACATTCTGAAAATCTCAATTTTAATGAAAGTTAACTCTACATTGACTTTATAACTTATTTTTTATGTTCTCTCGGGAAGGTTTTGAACGAAACAAGACACATTGAATGGAAGAAAAATTCAGGATTTCACCGAATCTTATGTGAAAGAAGAGAAATGAACAATTTTCAAAATAGCTGATAAGTGATTTAATACTTGGTATTTCCACCCCTTGCGTTAATTACAGCTCGGCAACGACGTTTCATACTGAAAATGGGTGATCTTAAAATGTTCCGATCTAATCCTTCCCAGATTTCTCCGAGTAGGATTCCTAAGTCATTAAGAGTAGCTGGATGATTTTCTGAACTTCTCACAGCCTTCTATTGAGGTTGTCCCAAACCTGCTCAATCGGATTGAGGTAAATGGCACTACATGCACTTCAAGAATGTTCCTTATATACTTATTAGCATTCATAGCTCCATCATCAACGACCACTAGGTCTGTGCGAGCAGTCAAAGATATTCCACCCCATACCATAATCGATCCTCCCCCGAAGCCAGTTGTATTCAGGAAATTGCACTGAGCATATCTTTCATGTGGTCGTCTGTATACAAGGGAACGTCGATCACAATGGTAGAGGCAGAATCTAGACTCATCTGTGAAGAGAACTCTTTCCGAATCGGCCTCTCCCCAATGGATATGCTTTCTCACAAAATCCAATCACGCCCTTCGATGGGCTGGGGTAAGAGCTGGGCCTCTTGCCGCGACACGAGGCCTTAAATCATATTCTCTGAGGCGATTTCTTATTGTCTCAACGAAGAAACTCTCAAGTAACGTTCTTGAATGGTAGTTGCTACCCGTGGTCAAACCTGTCCTGGTCTTCGGACATTCATACCTGTCTCCCTGAATCGCTGCAACATTTTGGACACACCTGTATGGGAAACTCCAAACCTTTCTGCAATTCTTGTATATGTCCACCCTTCTTCTCGCAAAACTACCGCATGGACACATTCCTCTTAGGTGAAATTGCATGTTTCGCGTTGCATAGCGGTCGAGTGTAGAAAATCAAACGAAAGAAACGATGACTAGAATTGATCGAGAACAACTGATTTTAGAATGGAGCCAATACATTCAAATTCTGATAATATCATCTCTTTTTATTTCTGTGGGAAAAAAACATCTGTATTGAAGAAAAACGTTGAAAGTGGATAGTATATGCATGCATAGTTCTGATAAAATTAATTATCATTGAGAACACCTTCAGTTGTAGAATAAATTTGAGATTTCCATAATGTACTTTAAGATTTTTGCGCATTTTATTTATTTTAACGGGCAACATATAAATGTGAATAACTCTCATACGAAAGCGAAGGGACCAGAATAGACCCTTGAGGGAGATTAGCAGTTGGACCGTTTTTCAATTAATAAGTTCAATTAATAAGTTCTACTTACTTAGCAGGGGTTCCCTCACAGTTTTATCGGTTCCACTCTCATACAGCCAGTCAGCGGCGTCTCTTCTGGGGATCGAGTGGGGCCACCCAAACTCGCGGTCTTCTGTGGTAGAGGCGTTTCTCAACTTTTCCATGGCCCAGGCAGACGTCGCGCTCTTGACCAAAATTAGCGCAAGGGCTACTGCCGCTATGGCCTCTGGGGTCTCGATGTTAGGGAGGCTGTTTTCCAGGAAGATCTTGGCTTTCTGGATGGTTTCGGAGTCTGCGTCCGATTCTATACCTGAGAAAAAAACTCAATAAGGATTGGCTGTCGATTGGAGTCTTGTTTGAATGTCAAATTTCTGATTCCTATTTTTTTCGCCATATTTTATGAGGACCTAAATGATCACTTTTCATATCTTCAATAATTCCGAAAATCTTTGAAAGAATACTGAAAAAGTCTAAAGTTTCAACCATATGATAAATAGTGTTGAATATCATGCTAGTAAAGTGTTGACTAATTTTATTTTTCCGAACAAATTAAATCTGATTGTATTGATCGTTGCATACAAAAAGATGATTGGGTATTCTGTAAGTTTTATTGTATACATAGTCGGACTGAGTGACACTAATTTGTAGTTCGATATATGAAGAGTACATTCATAACATGGTGTTAAAAAGTCAATAAAGTTATAAATTCTTTTTGTTTGAACGAAGTACGATGAATAACTAAGATCCAGGTTATGGGCCCAGAGATGCTTGGAGAATTGAAATCCTGAGTTATTCACTGTTTTCATCACACCTTTCGTAGAATAATCCTGTAACCAGTCGGCCACATTGGAAATAACAAGATGGTCTATTAGAGTGAAGAAAGCTTCAATTGAAAAATCTTGCTGAGAAGCAATAGATCCAAGATTCACGGGAGAATTAAGCAATGAACAGATAAGAGCAAATAAGACAGCTTTATCATTTCTATTGCTAATTGTCAGCGACATTTATCTAGAAGATATTCTTCGAATGCGAAGAATGTTTGAGATATTCTTGAAGAAATAAACAATAACTTTGCGTTATTGCTCACAGTGATGCTCTTAAAGGAAATGATCAAAAATGAAGAAATTACCATATTTGAGTAAAATCATTGAGTATAAATATATTAATACTCAATGGTTAAATAGAAAAGTAATGAATACTGGTAGTTTTTTGCGCTGATAACTTTTCGGCATGTATTATATATATTCTTTTGATTCAGGGAGCTGAAATAATACAATACATATTGAAACAAAAAGGTACCTAGCTGAGGTTGGTGTAACACAGGAAAACCATACAGGTCTGCCGTATGATTAAATGAGGAAAGGGAAAAAACCTCAGCTGAAAAAACCCTTACCCCGACCGTGAAAAAAAAATACTTAAAATATTAATTATCAAATATTAATCTGAAATGAAAACAGACAAAAGCAGAAAAAAACCAATTATTTAGAATAAATCCTATTATTTTGAAATTAACCATCCATTTTAGAAATGCATTGTTACTTTATGTATGACCTCGAAAGCATCTTGAAATTTATAAATGGGACTATTTATAGGATGTTTTATAGTCTCCTCATTTTCCCTACATTCACAACTAGGGCTCTCAACCGAATTCCATCGGAATAGCATGCTATTGCATCGTCCATGGCCTGTTCTAATGCGATTCAGAACAGACCATATTCTCCTGGGAAGTTCAAAACCAGGAACTCTGATGGAAGGATCAGAAATAAGATCTTTATTGAAAAAATTGGATACATTTCATTCAGATTGCCAAATTTCTTTGTCGTTTCTATTTATATCAATCAGAAAATCTGACCAAAAAGGTTAACGCGACTTCAATCTGGGGACCTTATTATCTGGAATGTATAGGTGAGTATGGAAAATGAATTTGGAAAAGAATTGAATTTGTTCCACAAATTCAATGCTGTTGTCTCTCTGAGAATATGAGGAGAGCATGTATTAACTCAAGAGATTATCAATAGCTAAATGGGAAGGATTAGTATGTAATCTAGAGAAAGAAGAATTCAAACTAGATACCAAAACGGTTACAGCGAAGTAATAATTAGAAGAAAAACCTTTAAAGAGATAAATAGATGGAGATGAAGTTCACCTACTCATTTCCACAAATAAATAATGGCGGAAGTTTTCAAATAAAGAGAACATTAAAAGGGGTGCTTCGACAAAAGCGGTCATTTCTTTCACCAGTGGTGGTAAAGGACACATATCCAAAATTTTGCAGGAAAACAAAACAGAAAGAAGAAAAGAAAGAAAAACAAAAAGACCTTGATTCTGGAGCATCAGATCATATGCCAGCATTCAGAGGAATTTTACATGACTTCAAGAAAGTGAAAGATGGAAATGTAATCATGGCGGTCCTAGAGTAATTTTTTCAAACAAATATATACCTACACAGTGTCCCACGGGAGTGCCCATTAGAAGATTATGTAGAAATAATTATTCGATCACTTCAAATTTTTTGTGAAGATATAAGAGAAGTCTTCATTCATGATATTTTTTTAAATATCAATAACTTCCGATTCCACCGAACTTTTTATTTCTATGACTTTTTCCGATATATCTTTGAATGCCACATTCATTTTGTTTCAGTTCCTATAACCATCTAGAGCCGTTCTCAAGTTATCCACTTTTTTTTGAAAAAAATTACAAATTGAGGCTTGTAGAAGATTGAGGATTCAACGAAGGCGAGAAGCATTTTCTCAGATCTGTTTTTGAAATGGGTTACCGTAAGTGGAGTCGTTTAAGGGTGTTTTTTATCTAAAATGTACCATTTTCGAGATATTCAGTAGTAACTGTTAGCTACGAGCATAAAATTGTATGTGAGGTAATGAATATAATCAATGGTCGCACTTTTATAAAAATCTCTCTGACTTTTTTCGAAAATATATATAGGAATATAGGGAACTCTTGAAAAACTCCACTTATTTTTTCCTTACAAATTGATATTTGGCTAAAATAAATTCTGTGTTCATTTGAAAAAAATCGAATTTTTGGCTATTTTCGAATTCCAACTTTGAGACTCTCATTTTATTTTCCAGTATATGAAAAGTTCATGTTCTTTACAAAGTAATGTTGAATATCTTTTCGATGACCCATTTCAAAAAATCAGATCTGAGATAATGCATTTCGCTTTTATTGAATCTTCAGTGATCTACAAGCCTCAATTCATAGTTATTTTTAGGAAACAGTGAATAACTCGAAAACGGCTCTAGATGACCATAGGAAACAACATAAAATGAATGTGGCATTCGGAGATATATTCAAAAAAGTCATAATATATAAGATGTTCCATTAGAAATAAAAAAAATCATACCATCATTGATATATCATAAATGAATGTCAACTTGCGTTATATCTTCACAAAAAATTTGGAAGTGATCGAAATATTATTTTTCTCCATAAATTTCTAATGGTCACTCCCGGTGGGACACCCTGTATATTTCAATATAATCGCGCCAATTTGATGTATAACTTGTAAAATATAGAAAGGTAAAAAAATTTCCAGTAAAAATACCCTTTGCCCCCCACAAATGATATGCTTATGTTTGACATGAAAAAATGCACTCAAACCATTTGGTCAGTATTCTTGATATAAGCCAAATTTTCAACATTTTGGAGATATGTGACTATATATGTTTAATTTATTTTCTTATTTTTTATTAAAGTTTTCTGTTAATCATAATAAGTATTATTTATTTGTTAGTTTTATTTCATAATGGTTGAGGTGTTCTGGGGGGTTATTACCACCTCTACCCCCCTCTTAGGACCGCCCTTGAATGTGATGATAGCGGAAGGTAGAAGTATGAAAATGAAAGGAAAATAAAAGATTTTCCAAGGTATCCAAGAGTAAGATAAAATTTGTGTCATATATGTCAAAACTCGAGGACAAGTTGATTTCAAAAAACAGAAGAGAAAACAAAATTATCATGAATAGGGGTAGAACCGAGGATACAACAAAAATTGTGAATGTGTTTGTTTTAATTGAGCGAAGCACAATACGAAGTACAGAATTCACGAATCTGTAAAATCGATTTATCTAACAAATAGAACATTCTGACTTTGTAAACATAGAGCATTGCGGATATCCTGAGATTATTTCCCGATAGAATTCACCCTGATACCGACCTGCGAACCGTCCCTCATATAATCCCGACCTAGAGAGGAAGAGGAATGGAGCAAATGTAAAATGCATGTTTGAAGAACGTTAATAACCCGCAGTGTATGGGGCACCTACACCGGATTATTCTGGCGAGTTAACCGCATTATGTCCTAACCACTTTTCCCCGTCTAACATAGGCGTCCTACGTAAAATCATCCCTCGAACGAACGTTGAAAATTTTAATGGGATTCTCCTCTTCTGCTTCTCCCATAACGAGATGCTTCAATGGAGGAAGAACTTCTTCAGGGAGTTCGTTGATGTGATATAACTTTTGGGGAGGTTTTCGAGTACGTCTGAGGTTAATTGGTCGTATATGTAACCATAGGAATCATCATACGAAGTATGCCAAAAGTCAGTGTAAAGATTTCAGATTTTTTTTCCATGTTAAATTAAGATGTTTATTAGATCTGTACTCTCTGTAAAATTGAAGTGGTCTAGCAATTTTCTCATTTGTGACCCAATAAAAATGCCTTCCTTCAATTTGGCATCACTTAACTTGGGAAAGACTTCTTCGTATTATTCGAATCGATCACAGTCTTTATTCATAGCATTTACAAGTTTAATGTCAGGAGGAGGCAGAAGGACTCTTTTGGGGTCTACAGTCTACAGGAGGCATTATAAGGAACAGGTCATATTGCAGACCGCAAATTTGGATATAAGATCTTCTGCTTTCACTTTTTGGAATTACCTCCAGTCTTTGTCAGGCGAAAATAGCAAAAGTCTAAATGATTAGTAGATTCTCGCCATACCATTCATCTACTGTACTAATGTTACGCTATACAGCATATATGGGGAGCCCACTACTTGTCTTGATTTCGAATATAACAATGAAATATGGTGAGTAGACTTTTTTGACACTTTCAGAAAGTGGCCTGGCTTGTGATTAAACCATGAATTGTCCACAAATATAGAAAAGTTGTCAGGACATATTTTGGCAACTGCTGCGCATTTGTCTAGACATTTCCGTGCTTAAAACACTTTCTTATCTGCACACAGAAAACGTCTCACTACGAAAGTCAATAGAAGACTTTTTTCACAGTTCAAGTATTTTTCCTGTTATGAAATGCATCTTTTTTAATCGTTCCCTCATTACATTG
Organism: Hippodamia convergens; assembly: GCA_038502775.1. NCBI lineage: Eukaryota > Metazoa > Arthropoda > Insecta > Coleoptera > Coccinellidae > Hippodamia > Hippodamia convergens. The sequence continues at coordinate 2,514,912 of CM076607.1, forward strand.
ACCTCCCGCTTGACTACATGCAAATGTAAAAGGGCCTTATATTATATTGAGCTTTTGAAAAGGTGTTAGGGCTTCAGGAATATTTTTCTTTATATTCGAAGGGTATTTTCATTTCAAAAATAAAAATCTGCCTTGTGTTACAAAATCTTATCAACCTTTTTAATCGAATAAGCACTCTGTTTAATTGAATAGGCTCTGTGCATATTTGTATGTGGCGCCCTCTGCCGTATCCACTTTTACTTTTTAGATGTAAAATTGAATGATGTTCAAGTTCAGTTCAAATCTTGATTAACAATTCTTAATTTAAAAATTTTCGATTATAGTATTTGGTACGAACCGTGTAACTAGCCCTTTAAAAGAATCAGATATGGAGTGGCTCAAAGAAAAAGTGGTATAACTCCAATTAATTGAAATGTTGGGAATAAGGTTTCACACTGAAATTGATTAAAAATCGCATTGATAGGTATGGAAGAGATTGTTCCATAGGTACTCGGTCAAAACGATGATTTAACTTAACTTAAACCACTTGTTAGAAGAGTGATATGCAACCTTATGTACCCAAATATCGGTATGGGTAACTCAAAAATTCGGAATTTGTGACTTCTACCACTTTTCCTCTGACTTATATAGGCACTGTGCATATCTGTATGTGGCGTCCTCCGTGGCAATATAAAACGAAATCTTAAATAGAACAAAACGCTATTGCTCTGTCTTACTTGTGTTAAAATTTATGTTTTTTCGGCGATACCAAGTACATACATGCGAGTTGGTTTTTTTTTCAATAACAGATTTGAATTATTGAAAATGAATTGGACGTACCATTTACGTCACGAAATTCACCAGTTCAGTACTGTGTTGTTTGTTATCAAAATGGATATTACATTAAACACAACTGCATAAATTTTTATAATTTCACTTGAAGTGATTCAAGAAAAGACGGAGGCAGATATGGATTAATAATATGAGAAGAGTTTTGGGTGTAAATTGAATAAATTAATCGAAAACTTATATTTGTCTTGATGTTTTTTGGAAAAGATGACAACCTGAAGATTTCTATGAAATATCCAGTACCGTCTTCAAGGGAAATGTAAGGAGTAACCATCTTAAAAGCCCTTCTATCACCCAACGATTTTTCCAAAGGTTAGATAGGTTAGAATTTTGTCAAAAGTATCCTGTCTTATTCTACTTATTTCAGAAAAAAAATTGTTGATTTTTCTAAAAAAAATGAAAGCTATGAGGGACAAATAGCTTTATCCTATAGAAAAAACAGGATGAGTAAGGATCATGTTTTAAGATTACACAAAAAATGAAAAAACGAAAAATTAAATGGCTTTATGGACGCCATAAGGGGAACATTTGCGAAATAGAGATAAATTTTTTTCGATACATTTCGGTCCGGAGTGTCTAGGTTGTGTTAAGTGGGCGGATTGAAAATATTTTTTTTCTTTTTCCTTTGGATAGTTGACTGTTTATTTTTGTCTGTTTTTTCTTAGTTTTGGTAATTTAATTTTTCTTTTGTAATATTTTACTGTCTGGGCGCTTATAGACTTTGCCTCCGCTCTTAATCATAATAAATAATAAAAATAATAAATAAAAATTCTAAATAGTATTAGTCGAAATGAATATCACCTTCAATTCATAGGTTCACATATTCATGAGGACTGCAGAAATGAAAATGCTCCATACCTTCTGTCAGTGACAAAATCTGATTTCATTTCTGCAGTCTTTCATCTTCACAACTTCACAAACACTGAAGCTAGGTATGCTGAATTTTCTACAATCTACTGATTTTCCTTATTTTTCCATATGAAGAAAAACCTGTTTTTTTTTAAATCTTACAAAACTTAGCACAATTGCAGCACAATCATATGGAACAATTTTCGTAGAAAAAAAAGTGCTGGGGTAATTTTTTCTTATTTCTTTATTTCTTGCGTGAATTTTGCCCACCTTCTAAATTAAAATTGTTAAATAATTGTTTAGTTTCAGAACTAAACTCACTGTCAAAATAAACAATCTAGCAACCTCTTTGCTGGGATTTCAAAAATCTTGTTCCTGCTCAATTTGGCACCACCCAACGTGGGGCTAAATTGCAGAGAAAAATGCCATTTGAACTTATTTGTCCTCGACAAGCCACATCTCTCTCAGAATAAACAATCTAGCAACCTTTTCTCTAGGACTTCGATTTTAAAAACATGTTCCTGCACACTGCTTACCTATGTCGTATAAGACTATCACAGTTTCCGCAGTCATCTCAGTAACATGCTCGAACAAAGCAGCATTCTTCGTTAAGTTCCTCTTGTCGCTCGTAGCGGTTCTTTCTTCTTCTGAACCTAGTTTCACGTCGGCTGGTAAGGGTGAGAACCTCCCGTCGTCTTCTTGCCTCAACTGCACCCATCTCTTGACGGCCTGGATGAGATCTGGGTCCACCCCGAAGTGAGCTTGGAGCTTCGTGATTGCTTCCAGGATGGAAAGAGTAATCTTGTGACTCCCTAGCATCTGGTGCTCACTGAAGGAGTTGTCCGGCTTCTTGTAAGAGAGGATGGCCTGGATCTGAAACACATTTTGAATTAACTCTACAGCAATTTTTTTTTGACAGGGCGAGCCCTGAAGTGGCCATCAAGTGACGTGGCAGAATCATGGTGATTAAGTGGCAGCTAGAATTGAGCCAAACCAGTATGAAAGTGAAAACGTAAATAACGTGTGGTTCTTTTTTTCATCATTTGAAGCACTGTTATAATCGAATCAGGGAGATGAGCTCTTATTTGTACAACTTACCTACCTGTTCAATGGTCTTGTTGTACCAAAAATCCTACCAAAGAGACAAAGTTAACATCTTCATCAGAAATTGAGGATGTGTCTTCAAAATGGGTGATAAGTGTCGATCAATATCCACTTGTTAATCACTGGTGGTACCAGATTGCTAGAACGTCTTGATATGCTCAACTAAATTTGTAGATACAGTATCTAGGATTCCAAAATGCCTCTAGTTAATAGTTAATATAGTTAATAGTTTAAAAGGGGTTACAGTCCATTGCGACCTGATGGTCTATTGTGTCCCCTGACAAAGCTTTACAGCTCGCCTTCCAGTCCCAGAGATCATATGAAATCCAATATCTTGGAAGGCTTAAGTGAGGCTAATTCCTCACTCCTACAGGTCTCATGACCAAAGCATTGTTTCCTTTGGCTTACAATGCCAAAGCATTCTGTGACTAGGTGAATAGGAGTTTCTTCCTCCCCCACAGAATATACACTCGTCAGTGTCCGATACGCCCATTCTCAGCAAGTGCTTTCGGAGGCGACAATACACTGTAAGAAAGCCAGTGAGGAGGTGTAGTTGGTTCTTACTGAGATCCAAATATTTTCTGTATCTTGTAGTTTCAAAATTCCGAAGGAACTTTTTGGAGTGATCCAACCCTGGGAGATTCAGCCAGAGTGTGTCTCTTTCAGTTTTCTCTTTCTCCAGAAACTCCTTCTTATATGTACATTTTGCTATACCACAGAAATGTTCTGGGCCAGTGAGTGGTTTCCGAGCACCCTCTCTGGCAAGTTTATTGGCCTCTTCGTTACCTGTGATTCCCGAATGACCAGGAACCCAGACTAAAGAGACCTTATTTTTCTTGCCTACCTCATTGAGTTTTCTCCGGCATTCCCATGTCGTCTTTGAGTCGATGACATAGGAGTTCAGTGCTTTAATAGCAGCTTGACTATCTGAGTGAATAGCTATGTCGCAATTCTGAAAGTTTCTCTCTAGATTAATATCTAGACATCTTTCGATTGCTAATATTTCTGCTTGTAGAACACTCGCACAGAAGCCTAACGATAGTGCATACTTGGATTTGGCCCCGTGAACCCCAGCGCCAGCTCCCGTGATGCTAGAACCAACTGTATACCATTTAACAGTGTTTTCTTTGGAATTTTGGTCGGTGTATCCCCGCTTCCATTCCTCTCTTTTTCATAGCATCATACTGAAGTTTTTCTCAGTACTTACTTTATCGACCATTACATCACTAGGAAGGTTCGCAGATGAGATGTAGTTACTCAGAGAGCATCAGACTCTCTGACACCTAATTCTCTCATTACCTGCGCCTTCTCTAGATATTCTGAGGATGGCCTCATGGGCCATCCTGTCAATCACCAGATGTAAGAGTGTGAGAAAATGCCTCTATCAAAACTAGAAAGTCTCTGCAACTGAATTTGTTCGGATAGGCTTAAGCAATTCCACAAGTCACTTGGTGATCATAAAACTTCTGCGTCAATCGGTGACCTTTTCAGTGCACAACTACACCAATCAGAGCTCTTCATGTAGAAGATTGTCTTCAAACACAAAAGATACACTGCGAAAAAAATTCAGTAGTTTTTTTCCAATGCAGGAGATTACTGATTGAAACTCTGAAACTTATCTTAACTCCTTGAGTAAATGATGAGATCAAACTTTTTCTCCATATGAAGACAAAGCCAACCAGTGAGTCGAGATAATTTTGATTTGCCTTACAGGTATCGTAACTGTAGCTTGTCTTGCATTACCAATACTTACATTTTTCGGCAGATTAAGGAACGCTTCTTGCTTGGCTGTCCCGTTAGCCTTGCTGCCCAGGTGTTCCAGAGCCATCAGAGAAGATAGGGACGCCAATGCGGAGGTCAGGCTGCTGCCGTCAGGTTTCTGAGCAGGCGTAGGCAGGGCCAGACCCCCCGTTACTGTCAACTGGCCCCATTCGGTTCCGGGTACGACGAACTTTGGGGTGTCTAGATGGAGAACTTGGGAAAATCCTGCTTCCTCGTTGAAATTCCAAACTCTGAGGAGTTTCGAGATGCAATTAGATCGGATTTCAGTTTTTGATCATTGTTTTTAGCAATTTTCGGAATCGCAGAAACATAAATCTTTAGAAGAGTCCTTCTTGAAACCTGAAACCCCCGACTATTATACTACTACGAAAATGACCTTAAAAAAACCTCTACCCATGAAAAGCTCTGATAGCAAATAGAACTAGAAACTATAGAAACATGTTCAAAAACTGTTTGTTGCTAATGGAGAAAGAAATTATGGTTATATAATCTATCGGTTCGCCCACATCTGAGCTACTGACTGCTCAGCTATCGAGTTACAATCTCTGACCAAGAATCTTCTGAAGATGCCTACCGCAGACGTAGGCTAAAGGTTAGGTGAAATTATCCCTAATAATAATAATATATCCGGTCGAGAAGACCTTAAATTATGGCTATGAAAATTTCCCAACCTCTGTCAAATTTAACAGTGTCACTTTTAATGGCAGTTGTACAAAAATATTTTCATTTGTGTTACAAAGAATTTTTAATCGAAATTATGGAAAATACTCAAAAGGCTTTCAAATCCGAATACATTTCGTAAATATCTCATAAGCCGTTTTTAAGACCATTGTGTTTTTTTTTACCGAAAGAGAAGACGTTATGACAAAAGAGAGATGAGATACGGCGAACGAAGTGCATTTCGAACTGAAGTAATTTCGAAGTCGTTGCATTCGAACGAATGAAGGTACTTTAGGAGTAATTATTCTTGTTACCATGTAATAAAAATGCGAATACACACATTGTCAGAACTCTTGCCAACCCCCATCAACTCTAATATTGTTGAATGTAACTGTTAAAAATTGAGCCCCCTCAGACGTCATCCTCAACTACGCCTATGGTTCGAACGCACCGAAACGTCAAGACGATCTCTCATCTCTATGGGCAGTCAAGTTAACCTAGTTCTATGTGCTAATCAGTTGACAGATCAACTCATGCTAATTATTAATTGTATCAATTAATCAATCCTTTTTTGCATCGAATCTCTCTGAAGATCAGACCTTCTCTTGTGCTTCTCTTGTGAAATTAGAATTTTCAAAAAGTCACCTCGCAAATTAATTGTTCATCTCGTTCATTTTTGGAAGCAATCAATTAGGTAAGTGAGTACTTCTCAAAGTCATCTCTCATTAATGCATATTTTATGTTATTTTCCTGCTTTTTATAAAGTTTGAAAATGTGTCCACGTTTTAGATCATGAAAATCTATGTAAATACTGGTAATCCTCTCTCACTTTATTCTCATAAAATCTCTATTGCATTTAGCTAATGGAATTGACTCCTCTAAGATATATATTTTGATATATTTTTGCAGTTCTCATAGATTTTTCAGATAACTCTAGAATCATCACATGCAAGTAATTGATTGCTCCAGAAATGAACATTATTTGTGGTAATGAATCCTGATTCATTATATTCTCATGTGCACCTCATTATCTCAATGTAGTCATCTCATTTCTCAATTATTCACTTCTCATTACACTTGCTAATTATTGTTCTCGGGTTTCAGATGAATGAACGATCTCAAGCGTAAGGGTGAATCATGGAATCAGTCTTCTCTCTCAATAAAATTAAGTGAACTTCTCTGAAGTATGTAAACGATCAAGTAATTCACACATTGAACCTGATTGACAGTCTCAATCCCTGCTTCACCTTGAGCGGTCTCCTCAAATATTGCACACATGATTGAATTGGTATGATTTCCTCATTATAACTAAGAAACGCTCAAGTACATTCATCGGAAACACTTAGCAAGTTAGTTAGTTAGTTAGTCCCTGCGTGTTTCAAGTTGCCACTCTCAAAATCCTTCTCCTTGCCATAAGCTTTGGGATCTTGGACTAATTCGATTATGTGTGAGTTTTTTTTGTCAGTGAACATATTGCCCCAATTTTTTCAACTTTCAGGTTTGGTCAATGCCTTTTATGTATTTGTTCAGGTCCTGGGACAGGTTTAGGAGCAGAGATTAATTTTTCGAACTCAGCGACAAATCCTACCGTCATTTCCTCCAAAACCCCCCGCTGTCTTCGATGATAAATCGAAGCATCGCTCCATCCCGATGCCTCCCATCCCAATCAGCGTCCTCAGAATTGATACCTGCGTCCGCGAACTAGATGGATGTTCCCCTCCGACTCGTTAGCCGGATTCGCGCGGCGTCCACGTTTCTGCCCCGCTATCAATCATCGGGGATGAGCCCGGGGGCCATAATCGAACGGAATCGATGCCACCGCGGATCCGGTTCATCAATCAAATATAATTGTCAACCCGGCGGCGGAAAAAGACGCTTGCGCGGAAACTGCCTGCATCAATCTCTTCGGCCTCGCGCTAAGAGGATTTTTGTTTTAATTTAACAGGCCATTTGTTCGATTCGGCTCCATTTTTGGGACCCGCGGCTCTGTCCTAATGGCTTCCCGGTGCTAATCTCTTTCGGGCGCTAGTCGGCCGGACGGAAAAATACGATTGGATTTTTTTAGGACGTGCGTTGTTTGGTTTCATTGCCGTCTAGTGGATGGGGGATAGCGACAAGCGATTCGAAGCGTGTTTTTTTCGAAACTGATGAAATTTAGAAAGTATTTCCGGGTTTTTGGCACAGCCTCGCTTTACATATGTCTCTCCGAAAGTAGGGGAATCCGGGCATAACGCGATACCGCCATTTCAGAAGAATTTCATTCGAATAAAACCCCAAATCACTACCAATACCTTTCCTCGCAATAGAAGCAACACGAATCTGGCGGACATACACTGCGCAAAAAACGCACATTATGGAAGTCTCAAATTTAGGTCTAACGCACACGAACGATTGTCGGTGAACGACTATTTTGTAGGAGGTTAACGCACACGGACGACAGTCTACGAATAAAATCAAATGGAGCGCACTCCGACAGTTTTGTAGGTACGACTAAAAGTAGTTCGTGTGTGTTGGTGCATTTACATACGTGTTCTGCATTTCGATCGACAAAATTGTAGCTCACCGATTGTCGGTCGTGTGCGTTATACCTTATTCTACAACTGAAGGTGTTCTCAATGATAATTATTTTTATCAGAATCATGAATGCATATGTTATCCACTTTCACCGTATTTCTTCAATACAGATGTTTTTTCCCAGCAGGAATAAAAGAAGATGATATAATCAGATTTTGAATGTATTGGCACCATTCTGAAATTAGTTGTTCTCGATCAATTCTAGTGATCAATAGTTTTTCTTTAGTTTGATTTTCTACACTCGATCACTATGCACCGCGAAACACGAAAGAGGCATGTGCCCAAGCGGTAGTTTTGAGAGAAGAGGGTGGACATAAACAAGAATTGCAGAAAGGTTTGGAGTTTCCCATACAAGTGTATCCATAATGTTGCAGCGATTCTGGGAGACAGGTATGAATGTCCGAAGACCAGGAGACAGGGTAGACCACGGGTAACAACTGCCATTCAAGAACGTTACTTGAGAGTTTCTTCGTTGAGGCAACGGTTTGCAACCGCTCGCCTCCTTCAAAAACAGCTTGAGAAAACTCATGGGGTGCAAATTAGCACTCAGAGAATATGATTTAAGGCCTCGTGTCGCGGCAAGAGCCTCAGCTCTTACCCCAGCCCATCGAAGGGCGCGTTTGGATTTTGCGAGAGAGCATAGAGTCTAGATTCTGCCTCTACCATTGTGATCGACGTTTCCTTGTATACAAACGTTCACATGAAAGATATGCTCTGTGCAATTTCGTGAATACTACTGGTTTTTTGGAATGGATCGATTATGTTATGGGGTGGAATATCTTTCACTGCTTGTACAGACCTAGTGGTTGTTGATGATGGAGCTATGAATGCTGATATAAGAAACATTCTGGAAGAGCATATAGCCCCATACATTGGTGAGAATTTCATTTTTATGCGCGATAATGCCAGACCCCATCGTGCGCGCATCATTCAGGAGTACCTTGAAGAGGTTGAAGTCTCTCGAATGGAATGGCCACCAAGAAGTAGAGATCTCAATCCGATTGAGCAGGTTTGCGACAACCTCAATAGAAGGCTGAGAAGTTCAGAAAATCATCCAGCTACTCTTAATGATTTAGGAATCCAACTCGGAGAAATCTGGGAAGGATTAGATCAGAACATTTCAAGATCACTCATTTTGAGTATGAACCGTCGTTGCCGAGCTGTAATTAACGCAAGGGTGGAAATACCAAGTATTAAATCACTTATCAGCATTTCAGTATTTTGAAAATTTTTCATTTCTCTTCTTTCACATAAGATTCGGTGAAATTCTGAATTTTTATTCCATTTAATGTGTCTTGTTTCGTTCAAAACCTTCCCGAGAGAACAGAAAAAATAAGTTATGAAGTTAATGTAGAGTTAACTTTCATCAAAATTGAGATTTTCAGAATGTGCGTTAATTTTTTTGCGCAGTGTGTATATGGCGCTCATATTTGGTTGAGGACCTCAACCGGGTACAAGGAATCCCTCTGTATATGAATTCGACGCGCCAGAGTAAATCCAGAAATCTCCGCTTGGGCACCCCTATTATAAACTGTTGGGAGTGAGCCATGTCCTTCACTTCACATCATACTCACAAATTAATTATGATGATAATTAATAACTTTATCATAACTTCATACCAGCGTCTGTTATTACCTCATAATTTTCAAAACAAAATATTCCGGAAACTGTATACAGTATAGAGTTTTGTCAGGGGTATCTTTCTGGTACAAAATTAATCGATGTTCAAGTTCACTTGAAATACTACTTAATAAATCTTAAATAAAAAAAGTTATGTTCAATATTACTTGGTATGAACCGTGTATCTAGCACCATCTATTAGAGTTAGACATAAAAACAAATTCATAGGATTCTAAAAATCTGGCACCCTTTTATTGGAATCTTCGGAAGAGTGGCTTTCCTTCGATTAAAAGGTGGATTATCATTAGTTTAGAAATGTTAAAAAAAGAAAATATAATTGGTGGGTATCGGCTCGTTGCACGAAGAACGAGACTTTATGTGTTGGATAATTTTTCCGGGGGATTCTCTAGTAATCAAAATAAAACGAATCTGACTAATTTTCGATAATATAATAACAAAAAAAAGTAAGATCGATTCTTTACACGAGTATAACAATAAAGTTTTTGAAAGTTTTGTGTCCAAATCACAATCATTCACTTGAAATTGATAAATTCGATAACTTACAACAACTGATTTCTTACTTTACGATTATACTAAAAATAACAAAAAAACTTATTCTTGGGAGGATTCAGGACTTTGGACTGCTCACAACTTGAATCTCAAAATTACTCATGCAAATCGGAAAAATCTGACCTTTTTACTCTTTCTAATAGGTAATCTGCTTTTCTCCACTTAACCCACAAAGCGATCCTTTCTCTTTGCCCAACTTCGGTTTCGCGATATTCCGACGAGTACGTGACTTTAAAATACAAAATTCTACTTTATTAACCCTTTTTACTACTATTCCCGGAATAGCTAAACACAAAACACGTCTTCGTTTAAGACCTAACACTTTACCTATTACTCTCAAGAAATCTACAAGTCTCCGCTCGAGACTTAAACACTAACTGTGAAATTTCCTATTTCACAGCCAAAAATAAACCGAGCAAGCCGAACTCAGCGAGCACGTCGAAGAATCTTTCCTGTTCTTACCTCCGGACACTACTGACAAATTTCGATAATTGTAACACCGAATGTGAATTTTTTCTTCCATCTTTTTGGGAGGTACCTTATTCAAAGATTACCTCCTTCCAGAGAAAATCTTTGTTTTTACCCTCCTATTGACTAATAAGAATCCTTTTTTTAAAGGTTCTTCGTCTTTGTAGGAGTATCCGAAAAAGATGCCAGTTGGCCTTTTCAAGTCCCACGGTTCTTAATACCCTTTTTGACCCATAATAATAAATAATAACGTCGTATGTTTTTCTTAAGTGTGAAAGTGTTAGTTTTCATGACCTTGAAGATCATGAACTCTAATAAATCCCCAATTTTCATTTATAATAAACAGTTTATGCCGAAAGGGTTAACGTTTTAATTTCTATCACAGTTTGATTTCTATGCGTCTCGTAGTTAAATAAACAACTGGGCTGTGACCGGATTTGTTTTTATGCGTGATGATTGAAGGATAGGTCCGAAATATGATAACGTAGCTGTGGACCCGATATGCATTCCTCGGATACAGTGCCGTATTGAGAGGTTTCAGTATTGAATTGTTAAATGAGGAAATTACCAATTTCCCCATTTATTACAGGATGTATCGGCATCCAAAACATATTCCTATAAAATTTCATTACAATATTGTCAGTAGTTTCGAAAGAATCGCCACTTTTTTTTTCTTTAACGCTCTATATCTTGAATACAGATGGCGTTAGGAAAATTTTCCACTCAACACACCCCAAATATTTTTTTAAGTGCCTGTATAATTTATCGTCCTTCCAAAAATTATCAACCCTCTGAACTAAAACGTGAATGCCAATGGTAGTGCTTCTTTTGAATCTCTGGCACACCAGTGCTACGAGAATGAATACCTGAGAGAAAAAAAAACCCAATTGTACATCGAGAACATTGAGGGAACGATCTCGCCCAATTCATTTCCCCGAAGGATCCGTCTCGAATCAGTGTCGAAACGTCGGATTTATCCCGTACCGACGATGAAATGCAGGCACGCAACGCGGACAGACGAAAAAAAAGGGCGATCCGTTATCGGTAAAACCGGATCTGCGAAATTTATCCGTGCCAAATAGCTCGGGGCTTTCCGAAGATTAATGCGGTATATCGACGCCGCAATTTGTACGTTTTCCGGGTCTTTATTCGGTAGAAAAAAGTAATTTCGTACGTTAGAGGTCTCGGCGGACGTTTTCGAGTCACGAGCTCGTAGATCTCGGCGATGAGAAGCGGGAAATGGATCGTTTTTCCGACTCGGACTTGAAGGGAAGAAGAAACATTTGAAAGTGATACGCCTTATTTTGGACACGCTCTTACCAGCGAAATCTGCTTCTGTGGAATGCCAAAACAGCATAAAAGGCATACACAACACAAAAAAAAGAAAAAAACCGAATGAAAAATGTATTCTGATAGCAAAACAAATAAAAACGAACTGCTCCACAAGAGTTAGAGACATCGTATTCAATCGAGAAGTATGTAATCTTCGAGAAAATCGCTGTAAATCATTTAAAACTCGATAACAACTTGAATCGATCCAATAACAATCAGTATGAGACATTTCGTCAATCTGGTCGCCTTTTTCAGAAGTTTGGTTCTTTGCATATGCTTTATCGTCGGCTTAGAGTGTAAACCTGCTAAATCCATTTTTGACTGTTATTACGTTTTACACATTATTGCAAAGAGAAAAAAGAAATACACATGCTAGAAAAAACAGCTACTCTCATTTTCAGCTCATAATGGATCAAAACGCGTGATGAGTAAAACTGCTAAATCCATGTTGCCGAATGTTGGCGGCTAACTCCATATCAACAGCCATTTCGAATAGAACATAACCTAACCTATTCGATGCCGGCAAATGTGTTCTAACGAAATAATAATACCAGTTAGTTTGTGAATGATAATTACTCATTTCGGTGTGATTGATGTGACTTATGAAAACAGTGATTTGAGAATAAAAATATTGCAAACGTAAGTATTCAGAAAATAAAGGTAATTACTGTTAGAAAGCAACTGAACCTTAAATACAAGCAGATCGGAGCAGTTTTTCTATGGAGTGAATCGAATATTTATTTCACTTAGCAGTTATTATGTATTGTAATTAATCATTTTAAATTTTAGCAATTTATTGGTATTTGGATGAATATTTCACTGTCTGAGTTTTACAATAGTAACTATTTATAATATTATTCAGGTGTGAAGGAGAGGTTTTTTTCATATTATCCTCATTAGAAATATTGAAATTTGTATGTATAGATGTTTGTTCCTTAGGCACGTAGAAACGGCTCAACTTATTTGAACAAAATTTTGTAGAAATTTAGACGTGTACGGTAGAAACGCATCAAATTAAAGTATTGCTTCATTTTCTAGATGTCATCGAGGATTCAAAAAATCATGGATTTATGTAACATAACCGAAGGAGAAGATGAAAAGAATAATCCGGAAACTTCTGAAATGCCAATATCTGAATGGTCTTTAATTCAAAATGTTGAATTTGAATACATATCTCCTGATAACTATATCACAAATACGGTTGCTGTTGAAAATGAAAAGACCATCAACCCGATTTCTGGCAATATTCTCTCACCGTCCACGACAAATGGTGAAATACTAGAAGATAATTTATTGTCATATTTCGATAATGATCAAAACAACAATATTACCGCTCAAAATATTGAACAAGAAGTTCAATTCGAATCAAGCAACGTTTTTACCTTTTTACCTTTAAACTCGCCGCCACCTATCTTCACCATTTCTAATGAGCAGTCAACTTTCCAAAACTCTTTGACAAGTGTTGAAGACAGCAATCAATCCAGCAATATTGCCGTTAATAATATTGAACAAGAAGTTCAATTCGAAGAACGCAACGTGATTTCTTTTTCACCTTTGAACTCGCCGCCACCTACCTTTACTATGACTGATAAAAACTCTTCGACAAGTGTTGAGGGAAGCATTGTTGCTTATTCATCAAACCCAAATGATCAAAAAGATGCCATATCAGATGAAAGCATCCAGGAAGGCTTAGTACCATATGAAATTAATTCTGACTCGGAATCTGATCATGAAAACTACCCAGAGAAAAGCAAGAAAAGAAAGAAACGTGTTCAGATACAAAAATCAAATTGGTTTGCTGAAAAAAACAGGAAGTTGAGAGAAAACGGAAAAAAGTATTATGGAAGAAAAAAAGAAGAAACATGGAATTACGAAGTACCAAGGAAGCCAAGAATAATGGGAAATAGATGCCAGTGTAAAAAAACTGAAAAAGGATCTTTAAAATGTTACATATTTACAGAAACAGATAGGCTGAACATTTTCAAACAATTTTGGTGTATGAGCTGGCCAGAAAAAAAAGTGTACGTGAATAATCTCGTAACATCCTTACCTGTTAAGAGACCAAGGGGTAGAACAAGTAATACAGATTCGAGAAGAGCACAATCCTTGTTTTACTTTTTGAGAAAAGAAGACCAACCAATCAAAGTGTGCAGAACTATGTTTCTCAAGACTCTCGGAATCGGTAGATGGACAGTTTTGAGTTGGAAAAATAAACAAGTATCTTCTTCTATAAGAAAGAACAAAGATTCAGAATCTCTGGCTACCAAAAGAACTCCTTCAAAGCCATTTGAATTAGAACGTAGGGAACTTAAACAGTTTTTAGAGTCATTGCCAGCAATGGAATCCCACTATTGCAGAGCTAGTACGCAGAAAAAATATTTATTGCCAGAATGGCGATCAAAACGATCGCTTTATGATTTTTATGTGAACGATTGGTGTAAAACACGAAACGTGAATGCATTATCTATCTGCAAATTTAATGAAGAATTTGATGTACAAAATCTCGGATTATACTATCCAAAGAAAGATCAGTGCGAGATATGTGCTCTCTTCAAAGTTGGCAATAAATCGCAAGAGGAGTTCGACCAACATCAAAAAAAGAAAGAAGAAGCTCGTGCGGAAAAAGAAAAAGATAGAGCTGAAGAAAGTGTCGTTTTTACAGTCGACTTGCAGGCGGTTCTAATGGCACCCAAATCGAAAATTAGTAGTTTATACTATAAAACAAAACTTCAAGTTCACAATCTTGCATTTTACAATTTGAAGAATAAGGACGGCTATTGCTATTTATGGAATGAAACCGAAGGAGGTTTAAACTCTGAAGAGTTTGCAAGCATATGGGTCAGTTTGATTGAGAACAAGGTTTTGCAACAAAATGAACAAGAAAAACCAAATAAAATCATTTTCTTTAGCGATGGTTGCACTTATCAAAATAGAAATTGTCTAATGTCTAACGCTTTGCTTTTGACGGCTATGAACCATGGCATAATAATTGAACAGAAATTTCTAGAAGTTGGGCATACACAGATGGAAGCGGACAGCATTCATTCCTCTGTTGAACGGGCTCTTAAGGGCAAAAACATCAATGTTCCTGCAGAGTATATTCATGTTTGCAAGTCGGCAAGAAAAAACCTAAGCCCTATGATGTTACTTACTTAAACCATTCTTTTTTCAAGAGATTTGATGACGTGAATTTTTTCAAAAGCATCCGCCCTGGACGTGGTAAGGGTGATGCTAAAGTTACTGATATAAGAGCTCTACAGTACACTCCAAATGGTGAGGTATTTTATAAATTGAGATTTACTGATGAATGGAACATATTGCCCCAAAGAAAATCGCCGGCTGTAGTTGCATTGCCTTTTGATTCCTTACAAAATCAGTTCCTAACCAGAAGAAAAATTACCAAAAGAAAATATGAAGACTTGCAATATTTGAAAAACACGTTACCTGAGGACTATCGTCTTTACTATGAGAATTTGCCACATGAATAGTCACTGGACTACATAAGATATTTTTTAATACAAGTATAAAGATATTAAAATGTATTCAGATATATCACCTGTAGTTTGAAAATATATATGAATGAAAAACTGCCAAATCCTTTACCAAAAGAGTTTCTGCATGAAAAAAACTGCTATGTACCAAAAATATAAATAAATGAATGAATAATGAATTTACTGACTACTCTTTCATTCCATATTATAAAGAATAGAAAAATACATCTATTGTATTGAAGCTGCATCCTTAAATTGATGCGTATTTTTTTCCAGAATGTTTTTTGGCTCTCCTGTAAAGTTACCTATTAGGTCGTTAGCAGGTTTACACTCTAAGCCGACGTTATGAATGTTCTTATTTTGAAATGGAGTCAGTTTATCAACGGCTTCAATTTGAAACGAGTTTTCTGAAAATGCCAAGACGAAAATTAACAAACGGTGAGGCTAATAGGGCTATCGGAATGCTACAGGGTGACCTCACAACTCAGGTTGTTGTAGCGGAAAGGCCCAAGTCAGCCAAAGTGTGATATCTCGACTTAGGAATAGGTTCAGGGAGTCAGGTTCCGTGTTGGAAAGACCACGGCTTGGTGGGCGACAAAAAACAACACCTGCTCAGGATCGTTTCATCACCGTTTCGGCGAGAAGAAAGTCTACACCTTCGTGTAGAGTGCTACGGAATACTCTCCAAAATGCAGATGGGGGTCCAAGTTTCCATCGAAACCATCAAACGACGTTTTAGAGAGTTGAATCTAGGTTCTAGAGGTCGATTAGGAGGTGTTCCATTAACACGTGACCATAAGCGTCAAAGACTGCAATGGGCAAGGCAACATATCCATTGGAACGATCAATGGCGTGGTGTCCTTTTCACTGATGAATCAAGATTTGGACCATTTTCAGATTCTCGAAGAATAAGTGTATGGACAATTCCACGCATTCCCCATAATCGTCGCTATGTTCTAGAAGTAGACCTATTCCGAGGGGTAGTGTTATGGTATGAGCCGGGATGTTTCAACGGGCGCACAGATCTACACATTTGTCCTGAGAATATGACCGTCTTACACTATAGGGTGCATATCCCGGCCCATACCATAACACTACTCCCTTGGAATGGATGGACTTCTTGGACATAGCGACGATTACGGGGTATGCGTGGGATTGTCCATACCCTTATTCCTCGAGAATCTGAAAATCTTCCATATCTGAATTCATTGGTTAAAAGGACACTACGCCATTGATCGTTCCAATTGATATGTGGCCTTGCCTATCCAGTGTTTGACGCTTATGGTCAAGTGTTAATGGAACTCTTCTTAATGGACGTCTAGAACCTAGATTCACCTCTGTCAAACGTCATCTGATGGCTTCGATGGAAACTTGGACCTCATCTGCATTTTGAAGAGTATTCCGTAGCATTCTATACGTAGAAGTAGGCTTTCTTCTCGACGAAACGGCGATGAAACGATCTTGAGCAGGGGTTGTTTTTCGCCCACCAAGCCCTGGTCTTTCCAACACGGAACCTGTCTCCCTGAACCTATTCCAAAGTCGAGATATCACACTTTGGCTGACTTGGAGCCTTTCCGCAACAACAACCTGAGTTGGGCCATTCCGATAGCCCTAGTAGCCTCAGCGTTTGTTAATTTACGTCTTGGTATTTTCAGAAAGCTCGTTTCAAATCGAAGCCGTTGATAAACTGACTCCATTACAGAATGAAAACATTCATGAAGCATATGCAAACAACCAAAAATCAGGAAAAAGGCGACCAGATTGACGAAATGTCTCATACTGATTTTTATTGTATCAATTCAAGTTGCTATTGAGTTTTAAATGATTTTATAGCGATTTTCTAGAAGATAACATACTTTTCATAACGATTGCACACGATATCCCTAACTCTTGGAAGCAGTTTACTTTGAAATAATCTCGAACAAAGAACTTATTTGTGTCAATGTCATTATTTGAATGATTGCCGAAGCACCCTTGTTTGAATTAATCGACTTCAAAGTATGAAATTCAAATTTTAATTATAAGAAGTTTTAAACATTATTTCATCAGAAAAATATATGCAATTGAATAATTAAATGAAATATAGGGTTACAGAAGAAAAAATATAAGAAGAACACAGTTATCAGTATATAAGTTTGAGTTATAACTCGAAAAGTTTTTCAATTCACACTGATAAATTACACGTAGAAGTATCTATCAAAGACAGTTATTAGACAGCACATTTGGGATGCACTGTATGGAAACTAAAACAAAGAATTTATCTTATTTAGCTTTACCAAACCATATTCTGATGTCTGCACATGCATCTCCAAGAGACCTCTGATATTTTTGGAGTTGAGTCATACAAAATAACTATTATCGACGAAGAAACTGCATCAACTCACCTGAACTCACCGATACTGAGCCAGGAAGACGCAAAACCAATATGCTGCACCTTAATCCTCTTATCCATTTTCCACGTGAGTAAGGTGTTGATTTTCGGCTCGGGACCCTTCCCGAAAGCCAATTCGTCTTTCTCCCACGTTACCCAGAAAGTCCTCCATTCTTCTCTGGCCAGAATCCCCGGGGTATCCGTGGTGTTGAGTTGGACCGCGTAGCCTGCAAAAAAAAAGGTTTGAACAAAGATTATAAAATAAGGAACTCTGAAAGTTTAAATGGCGGTGAAATCATGCTTAATGAAATTGAATTTCAACTTTGTCGAGCCTAAAAAATGACATCTTGTGCGACAAAACCAAAGTATATTGACTAGAAAATTTCTGCACTCGCCGGGAATCGAACTCGGGCCTAGCGTTCCCAAGTCACCGCGCTGACCGCTGAGCTACACTACGTGTAGCATATTAATAATCTGGCGCACAAAGTTTATAGAGTATAAAGATGGGAAACGAAAGTAAACGGTTATGGTTAAAATATTTAATTAGGGTCCATTTGGCAAGATTACATAGAGATTATTAGTAGGCTATTGTCAATTCTGAAAGAAATACTTGAATAAATATCTTCTGAATGATTGTATTTTCTTGTATACGCATATTTTCCACTGAAAAAACTCGAAATCTACAAGAGTAGCACCTAGCTCACTCTATAATCTTTGCTGGTGTGTTTTTCTGTTATAAATTTTGTGCTAAAAACTGACCCACATTTGAAATGCATGGTGATTAATCGCAGAAATAGTAGAAACAATAATCCTGAATGTGCATTCTTTTCATTACCAAAGAGAATGGAAATCTAAGTTTTGAAACTCGTATCATTTAACTGTCTTGTTTATTGCTTTTTATTTTCAGTGCTGTCAAATGGATAGAGTTTTCGGGGCAAAAATATATTGTTCTGGATATCGCATAAAGAACTCTTGCTGGGCTGTACACCTGTGATATTTTTCTTTTATTGTTGTTCAAACATTCTGTAACTAATATACAGTGGACTCTCAAAGTCGAACTCCTAGGGACCAAAAGAACTGTCCGACTTATCTATTGTTCGGCTCACCAAACATTAGAGTTATTCAAGTGAGACTTCACTTCATTGAGAGGAAAACTCAGGTGAACACGAAATCATTATCGATGAGAAACGAGCGTCTGAGCACTAAAAACATGTCCTTACAGGTAGAGGTCGAAAAATCGTATGATATTCATCACGTGTGGTGATTTGTTTGCGAACCGAATTTTCTTTGGTCCCATTCATTAGATCAAAAAGTTCCACTCATAGAGGCAATGGTGGTCAGAAGAATGACTTATAGAAGTGGAGGTTCTCTTGACGACCCTTCCAGCAGTTCGACTCATCTACTAGACCCTCTAGACTCATTGAGGTGGAAATGCACTGGGTGAGATATGTATGAATCGGGTCCAGAACAACTGTTCGACTTATCGATGTTCGATTTATCGAGAAATCACGGGATGAAATAGTTCTTGAAATTGTTATAATAATTTTCTAATATTGGACAAATTTTTGAAATGTTCTCAATTTCATAATTATTGTATTGTATTTGATTTTACACAATCATTTCAAATAAGATTATAAAAAATCCAGAAGCGTATTTCATTTGATTCAAAACAATGTGTAGATGGAAAATATTATCCTGATCAAAAAGCAGGGCTGCGTGGTTTTGTTTTGTCGATTAGGATTATTCTTTAAAAGCTCAACAAAAAGTACTCAATTCAATAGAAATTTATGAGAAGTATAATTCGAATTTAGCTCCTTTTGAAATAGTTTTCGGTACTGAATAATGTTTTCAGCGCCATCGAGGTGTCGAAAGTAAGAAACTAGCCATAAATCATAGTCGGATTTTAGTACCACAGATATAAGGGCGTTTCCTTTTTTTCTAACTCTATGGTACTAAAATCCGACTACGATTTTTGGCTAGTTTCTTACTTTTGACACCTTAATGGTGCTGAAAACATAATTCAGTACACAAAACTATTTTAATAGGCGCGAAATTCAAATTATACTTTTCATAATCATATTTCTGGAGTGAACTTGACTTATTGTTAATTGATTTGTAATATGTGGTTGCTTCATTGGTACACTGTACTGTTTGCAACCTAAATGTTCAATAAATAAATAAATAAATAACTTTCCATTAAATTGAGTATTCTTTGTCGAGCTTTTAGAGAAACATCCTGATCGACAAAACAAAAGCAGAGCTCCGTTTTTTGATCAGGATTATATTTTCCATCTACACATTGTTTTGAATAAAATGAAATACGTTTTGGATTCTTTATATTTTTATTTGAAATGATTGTGTGAAATCAACTACAATACAATAATTATGAAATTGAGAACATTTCAAAAAATTTGTTCACATATTAGAGAATTATTAGAACAATTTCAAGAACTTATTCATACACTGAACTCTCGATAAATCGAACATCGATAAATCAAACAGTTGTTCTTGGCCTGATTCATACATATCTTACCCAGTGTATTTTAACCTCAATGAGTCTAGAGGGTCTAGAAGATGAGTCAAACTGCTGGAAGGATTGCAAGAGAACCACCACCTCTATAAGTCGCTCTTCTGACCACCATTGCCTCTATGAGTTGAACTTTTTGATCCAATGAATGAGACCGAAGAAAATTCGGTTCGCAAACAAATTATCCAGAACAATATATTTTTGCCCCGAAACCTCTATCCATTTGACAACACTGAAAATAAAAAGCAATGAACAAGACAGTTACATGATACGAATTTCAAAACTTACATTTCCATTCTCTTTGGTAATGAAAAGAATGCACATTCAAGATCATTCTTTCTATTATTTCTACAATTAATCACCATGCGTTTCGAATGTCGACCAGTTTCTAACACAAAGTTTATAAGAGAAAAACACACAAACCAAGATTATGGAGCTAGCTGCTATTCTTGTAGATTTCGAGTTGTTTCAGTGAGAAATACGCGAGATAATAAAATCATCATTCAGCAAAAATATTTATTCAAGTATTTCTTTAAAAAATGACAACAGCCTACTAATAATCTCTATATAATCTTTGCCAAATGGACCCTTATTAAATATTTTAACCATAACCCGATTACTTTTGAAAAACAGTCGCTTACATCACTGTAGTCGCTTCGTTTCCCATGTTTATACTCTATAATCTCTGTCTATAATCTTTGCTGGCGCGTTAAAGTATTTCCTAAATGAACTCGGAATAACTAGATGTCGCTGACGTAAGTGCATTAGCTTCGTATCCAAACTTTCTTCTCTATAATCTTTGGGTTTCAAATCGCTTCCGCGATTTGCACGAGTCCGACCCTGTGTGTCTAGTGGAAGGGCGGTCCAGACTTTCCCCCGACATCGTGGAAAGCTTGTAACAACGAAGTCCGGGGAGGAAATTTTGTTTCTTGTCAGTGGCTATACAAAAACCGTGTTCGACTCGGATGACAAACACATGGAGACATTGGTCTCGTGTTACACCTAACCTACGTCACTTGTCTGTGAATAATATTATATCCTGCAGGGATTTGGGGGTTTTGTATAGTTGGGGCTTTTTATTCAGCGAGCGTACGCAGCAGATGGACTTTGTTCCGAATTTGTTGGGGCTAGAATGCGTAATAAACGAGCATGATTAATGGGAATTCATCGTATTTATTTTGCGGAGGTGATTTGTTTCACTTTTTCTCTTTCTCTGGAATTACAAACTCATTACGGAGGCCCTTTTTCCTGGTCATCTCGTCGACGGGCAGCAGATTTGCTGACCGTCCAGCACATGACAAAGGTGTTTTGATTTTTGAACTGCATACTCCTCTGAAGTATGGGCAGAAGGTTTTCTGCAGGTTCCGTAAGAAGGAACGGATACTTTTGAAATGGGTTGAACAGTCAAAATATGTGTGAAAAAAATTCTCAGAAATTTATTCAATTTTTTTGGGGTGCCTGTCGCGTAGCGCCTATTCGCGCTAGATGCCAAATGCGGGTACGGAATGTCTAAATGCACACGGGACAGACTCGAGGAATACCGTTAGCACCATATGCAAGCAAGCACTTCCCCCTGGACTGAAACAGTCCAGAGACTGAAGCTGTCCAGGGTCCGAGCTGCAAGTTAGTACCCCATCCAGAGTACTATTAGGTAGTGTTGGGTAGTACACGTCTTTGCATCGGTCCAGTTGCGAGCGACGCAGTGACTGGATCGACTCCAGCAACTGGACCAATGAAAGGGGGATAACGTCGTTACGTTAGACGTTAGAGTTGAAGCTCCCATTGTAGTACAAACTCCCTGAATATTCGACGGTCGGTAATAGCGCTCAAAGGAGAAACCTCTAAAGAGAAAAGAAAGGTTGAAGTTCTTTCTATCAACATGAAAGCTGAAAGCCATTTACAATAGAGTCACTGTATTTTTATGACTTCAGTTTAGTCCAGTAAACGAAGGTCTGAAATCACTTTTTTGCGTAAAGAGCTGCCTTTTGGATTTAATGATTGTCACTAGAGTAGGAACTCATGGTCAAAAATGCGGGTTCCCAAATTTTCAGGAAAATGTCGAAAAAGTTACGTTTACTCGAAAACTAGAAGGTTTATCGAAAAAAGTTTCAAACAAAAGTTGTAAAGCGGAAAATTTCAGTCAAGATGGCTTTTCGCATTTTCGTGGTGTTTATATTGACTAATTAGAGATGGATTTCTGTATTGGCATTCTCAGTTGCTAACTACATTACGTACGAATAGCCGAAGACGCGGCAAGTAGGGAGCAAGGGAGCAGATAGTTTTACCATTCCCATTTTATTACGTTCATGTTTGTAAACGAAAATAACGCTGTACAACTTTTGTTTGAAACTTTTTTCGATAAACCTTCTAGTTTCCGAGAAAACGTTACTTTTTCGACATTTTCACGAATTTTTCAAGGTTCCTGAAAATTTGGGAACCCGCATTTTTGACCATGAGTTGCTACTCTAGTGACAATCATTATATCAAAAATGCAGCTCTTTCCGTAAAAAAGTGATTTCTGACCTTCGTTTACTGGACTTATGGCGGTATTCTGCTTTTTTTCTGTAAGCTACGAATTTGCAGCGTACGGTTGATCTGTATGTGGCTGACTTACAGATTCGTAAATTATGACATTCTGGAAGTTTTTCTGTAACTCTCGTATTAGAAGTGTCAATTTTGAACTACTTCGTAATAAGATCGTAACTACTTCATAATAAGATCATAGAATAGAATTTATTTTCCTATAATTCTGGTTCGTAAGTATTGATTATTGGATATATTTATGTTCAATTCGTATTCGTTACAACGAGAAAGAGAAATGAACAACCGAAGTGTGAAGATGAATTACAAAAGTAGTTTAGTTTAGTAAAGTATTTTATATTCTGTGTCTAAAACAAATCATTCAACATAACCTCACAATATACCTTTCGATATGTTTCCGATCACCTGTAAGCTACAGATTTATAAAAAGCGTCAAGAATCATAATTGTCCTATAAACTTATGAAAAGTTGCAGATTCGCTTACAGATGAAAGCAGAATACCGCCATAAGTTGGGGTGTTCGGCAAAACACATCTGATTATCAGATCGTTTCGAGCCAGATACGGTTTTACAAATGTCACCATTCCGTACTCGTTCCTAAATTTAAATTGAGTTACATGATGGTCGAAATCTCCGATTCCCTGCGTCGGTTTCGCGTCTTTCGGCTCTCCTCGATCGCACCACCTATGGGTAGTAGTTTAATGGGGTGATACAGTTTTTCGAAGTGAGCCGCTCTCACATTTCTGCATCGTGTCCGGGACACATGAAACGCCTCATACAAGAGTAACCCAACACTAGTACTAGGACTTTAATGGAAACGCAAAATCTTCGGATGGGATGACCCAATGAGTATTATTAGTATGTATGTGATCGGTTTTAAAACATCTGGCGACGTTGTCCGATGCCCAACTACCACTTGTTCCTGTCGTTCCATTGGCCTTCTTGCAATTTTCTTCTACTCATAGCCTTAGTTATCCCCTCTCTCCTTGATTTCTTAGGTCTTCCACTCTTCCTACGGTTTGGTGGTACCCACTGCATGACCAGCTTGGGTAGTCTGCTCTCATCCATCCGCTGTACATGTCCGTACCATATAAGCTGTTTTATCTCAATATAGTGAGCCATCATTTCCCATACGCTGCTTGATATCATCATTTCTGACTCTATCCCTTCTAGATATTCTCAAGGAACGTCTAAATACATCCATCTCGGTCGCCTCTAGTTTCCTCTTAATGCCTTCCGTAATTCTCCATGTCTCCGCACCATAGGTTAGATGACTTTCCACAAAGGTTTCATATATGTTATGTTTCCTTTGTTTGCCAATATCAGAGCTCCACCATATCCCATTCAGAAAGCTTATTGTTCGTCTGGCCTGTATTATTCGTTTTTTGATCTCTTTGTCGTCTTTTCCTGTTGTATCAAATTCAACTCCTCAGTATTTATATTCGCTACATGTCTCTATTTCTTCAATTTCAAATTGTATGTTTCCCGGTTCAACTCCTATCGGTAAGTATTTTGTTTTCTGGGTATTCATTTCCAGACCCCATTTCTTATATTCCTCATATAGTTTCCTCGTCATATACTCGAGGTCTTCTTTATCATTCGCTATGACAACTTGGTAATAATAATAATAATAATAATAATAATAATAATAATGCTTTATTTTCCTTTCTGACAAACTTACATTTGTATAGGAATAGTCAAACCAACAAAAAAAGAAAGAAAAAAAGAATTATAGAATTATATGTCCTCAAAGAAAGCGCCTACAGAATATAAACACTTTTCTACTAATATTTTCTTCAGTTTACATTTGAATTCTTTTAAACTACGTGATTCGGTGACATTTTTTGGCAGTTTGTTAAAAAATTGCGGCCCTGAAGTATCAGGCGACTTACATCCTAGCTCATATCTTTTGAAAGGAACATACAGATTATTTAGCTGACGTGTATTTACAACATGTTTGTCCTTTACGAAACTAAAACTATCCCTATTAGTAAAAACATAAACACATATTTCAAAAATAAATAGGCTGGGAAGAGTCAGTATTCCAAACTTTCTAAAAAGACCCCTACAAGAATGAGTAGTCTGCAAATTGTAGCGTATATAACAACTTTCCTCCAAGATCAATTCCCATTCCGCTGCACTTTCTCTTCCATTGTCTTAATGCTCTTGATACATAAATTTTGAAGAGTGTCGGCGAGATGCAACATCCCTGGCGTAGACCTTTATTTACAGAAAACTTTCTCGATATCTTGTTACCAATTTTAATTCTTGATGTTGACCCATCATATAGACTTTTGAGAGCTCTAATAAGGGTATGGTTGATGTTGATTTCTTGCAGTGCCTTCCAAAGCATTTTTACAGGCACTGTATCGTATGCTTTCCGTAAATCTACGAACAGAAGATGAGTTTCAATATTAGTGTTTAATCTTTTTTCTATAAGTTGTTTCACACAGAAGATATTGTCTGTGCAAGATCTTCCAGTTCGAAAGCCTGACTGCTCCTCTTCTTTCTGTTCTTTATATTCAACTTCGATTAGATCTCGTAGAGATCTAATTATTAGTATTATTAGTACTCTTCCAATACCAAACTCTCATAGCTCTATTCTTCAGAAAGCCAGAGGCATTGGCTCCCCATCTTATTTTCACCCAGGAAAAGAGTGTGAGCGACCAGAATCGATATGCTGAAGAATTCCATAGTAATTGGTGTCCCGGCTGTCGAAACAAATTGCCTGGATGGGATCATTGTCTTGGGCTTCCAGCCAAGCACCTGAGGAGGGTTTTTGGTCAGGTTGAAGTCCAACACTCGCTGGGACCTTCGAGAACAGACTGGTGCCGGCGTCTATGCTATTGAGCTTAACCCCTACCTCAAGGCCACAACGAAAAGAAATGATATTACCTACAACTTTGACATTTAACATTTTTCACAGGAATTGTAGTCTTGTCGGAAAACCAGATGAACTCTTTATTGCCCACAGAAGCACAACTCCTTTCATTTTATTTCTGACAAATTTCTGAAGCTGACTTAAAACAGTTCCTGGACAATGAAAAAACCAAGAGAGAAAAACTCCGGCACCTTTTGCCAGAGCTCCTAAAATCTCGCGTCATTCACTGCACGATCCCCGTGAGTGTAAGTCGTCGTTAATCCGTCATGCTTCCCCAACTCCTTGGCGGGACTTCCCCGACAAGTCGTACATCCAAAATCGACCCTCGTCAAGCGACTGTATTCCGTTAATCGAATTCTAGGACCGGATTCAGCACTTTCTCGCCAGGTGCGGTTGATAATCAATCTCGGCCCATTTACCGACGACCTCTTGCGCCCCAATTAGGCGGCAGCGTCCGCCGTCGCGACGCAAGCCGAGCGTTTCGCGCGACGGGCGGTAAATGGATACGGACACTTTGCGCCCGGGCGTTAAGAGGCGATTAATTGAAATCCGAACGATCGAGTGGCATCGTTCCAAAAGCGCAATAACTCGTTTTTTCATTAGGGAGGATTGCCAAGTGGAGTGGATGGTCCAGTTTTTCGTGGAGAAAATTTCGCAGTCGATAAAATTTCATGACCGAAATCTGTTTGAAAGTTTCATTATGAAACCCCAGGATGATGCAATTTCTAATCTTTCTAATCACGAAACCATGAAGTTATTGTCAACCCCTAACGTTCTTTGAACAGGAAAGAGATTTCGAGTGTTGGTCAATTTCATAGTTATTCATGTTCTGTACTTCAGTGAACTTCTTCTTCTTCTTCTGGTGCCTTGTCTGTCTTCAGACGTTGGCTATCATCATAGATACGATATTTTGGAATCCTTCTCTATCGGCTGCTGCTCGAAATAGTTCCTCGGCCGAAAGACCACACCATTGCCTGATATTGCGAAGTCAGGATAGCTTTTTTTTTTTTCGTAAACTATCGAGATAAAATTTTCAAAATGAGTCAAAGAATGTAACTCGAACAAACCATCAAATGGTGATGTTGAAGATACCGTCACATGAATTTGGCCAAATCTTTCCTATTGAAAAAATTTTTGTTGAAGTCGAAATTATATTATTTCGTGATTAATGGCCTAATTTTGATAGTATATTCTGAAACAAGTTGCAGAATTGCCTTCTGCAACGAGTATTAGACGATATTTTTCCTATTTCAGTCAAGTTTTGTGAAATACTCTCGAAATTCAAATAAAAATTCAGATAGATGACTTTTTCGTTGTATATTGGCAGTTGGTGTGACTTAAGAAATTTGACAGATAACGGGATTTGACTGATTTGATTCGAAAATTGATAGGATCGGAGGTCAATACTGACAACCACAAAACGAAAAATATTACTGAAAACAATGCTGCAATGAGTTCATTACAGCACTATTTTTAGTACTATAATGAACTCATTACGATACTGAAATAGACAATGGTATATTCTAAAACAAGTTGCAGAATAAGCTCCTATTACAATACGAATGCGTGTTGGAATTGCCTTATTCCACGAGTATTAGACGATATTTCCTCTATTGCAGTGAAATACTCTCGAAATTCAAATAAAAGATTCTACATCCTAGTGACTTTTGTGTTGTATATCGGCAGTTGGTGTAACTAACGAAATTTGACAGATCACGGAATTTGAATTGAGTCGATTTAAAAATTGATAGGATCAGTACTGACAACCACAAAACGAAAAACATTACTGAAAACAATGCTGCAATGATTTCATTACAGCAACACTTTTAGTACTGTAATTACGATACTGAAATAGAGAACAATTTGAACAGCGTTGTGTAGGAAATATCAATAACTTTCAAGTTTGGTTAGTTAACCAATTCCCGACATCGCTTACCTATTCAAAATTGGTCAGGGTTGATGATCTCCTTACAACAGAAGTTGACTTTTTTTAATTTTGGAAAATTCTGCGTTTATGAAGTCTGGTGGGGTGCCATTCACAAGAAAGTACTTGAATTATCAAGAGGAAAACTGGAAATTGCGAAAATTATTTATTTATTCATGTAATGAGTGACAAGAGTTGAGGTTGTTCAAATCTATAAACCCAAAAATATATGTGAATTATTCTAAAAATTAACGAACGAATTATGAGAATTCATAATTGAATTCGAGCAGCTTTGGTCCTGAGAATTTATTAACTGTGAATGTTTTTCTACGAAATAGCGTACTATCCAGTCCACTTTCATCGAGACACTCTATATAAAACAAAATGGTTCATATAACATTTTTTCTTTATGATTTCAGAGTTGAGGAATTGTTTTCAACATATTATACGGTACGGATTTATAGTTTGATTTTTTAACTGTTCAATCATCTGAAATGTGAAAGAATTCTCCTGTATGAGCGTTCGTTGAGCCGAAATATTAGCAATCGTGATGTCCAGACATCCACCTAGAAAGAAACTATCAGAACTGCGCTATAGCTATGCACTCAGATAGTCAAGCGGCTATTAAAGCACTGAGCTTCCATGTCATTGACTCAAATTAAATTTGGGAATGTCGGAGCAAACTTAATGAGGTAGGCAGGATTTGGCTGCCTTTAGTCTGAATCCATTCCTTGAAAGTATTGTATGTACTCTCGTAGCGGATTTTAGATTTCTTAGGAATAACTGAAGAACAGCCGATTTCCCAGGCTGTTTGAATTTCATTATCTTCCGAAGATTCTATATCGCCCATTTTTCAACGATAGTAAATTCAATTGATTATTGTCACTCTGACAATCTACTAAGTTTTCATCACCAAGACAAGGCCCTATATTATATTCCCACACAGCATTGATGAAGCCAGCATTGTTTTGTACATTGAGTAAAAATTGTGTCTATCGTGCAAAAAACGCTATAAGTATCTCGAACATTAAGGACTACCGATCTCAGACAATAATTGTCTTCGATCGGTAAAATGTCCTTACCGTTCTCTATACTTAATATACTCACTATCTTTTGATGTTTACTCACCGTGTTTGCCACGTGACATCCATGTCATAGAGTTGTCAGCGTCACCAATAACTATCCTGTACGTCTTATCAGATATCCCTCGAATGTCGCTCAGGACGATTTGCACCGGTGCTAATCTTCTATAGGGCGTATTTCCTACCCTCAGCTCGAGTACGATACGCTTGCCATTTCTAGGGGCAGCCATCCATTCGTAGTTGTAGTTGTCGCCGGAGGAAATGAGGAGTTTCTCTACAAAAATAATGATTTACTCTCGCAAGCTATTCATAATTCACTTTTTTTATAATTTGTTGAATATATAATAATATATTATGAAAATTTTAATATATTTCTTACAATATTAGAAGGATATTTTCATTCATTTTTTTATTTTAACTTCATTATTCAGAACTGATTGATAAGTCTATGCCCGAAAGTCAATCACTCAAAGTTACGTTGAGAATATTTCAGAAATGCCGTCGATTGTTGAAAAAACTTACTTAATGTTTGAAAATATTCAACATCAGAGCCGCTTGCTATTAGACTCAATTTAGTTCCAAATTAGATCTTGCAGTTATTATGCGTGCGCATCTGATTTGTGATTCAGGACTCAATTTAGTTCCGAATTTAGTGTAGTGGCAGGTGGCTCTTAACTGGAAAAATCTCTTTGAGAACAACGAGAAAAATTTGTTTCTCATATGGAGAAGTTTCAGAAACCCCTCGGTATTACGGTGAACACCCTGTGTGAAAAATTGCTGGCAGAAAACATTTCACCCGGTATCTTAACTGATCGTATAAATCTTTCTTACGAATCTTGATTCTCACAAAATAAGTACAGGGTTAGAGGTTAGTATTACTACATTTCCTAAATTGAAAGAGGTCAAAGAGAGTAATATTATATATATGTCATGTTAAATGAATTGCTGATTACCGCAAGTTGTTATGGTGCTACAGGATGCTTGATATTTTCATACAAACTTTTCTCAGATAATTTAACAAATATATCGCACCCTCGCTACAAAAGTGACACTACTCAAAATCAAAAGTCGAAAATATTCCAACGCTAAATATTTTCTAATTAATTGGAAACATGAAATAGACACCAATTTTGATATGTAGGTATCTATATGATATATGGAGGACCCACTAATGTGGGTAAAAATTTTCCATGATTTAATCTAGGCTTATTTTCTGATATAATTCATAGCATAAACCGAAAAAAGTCAATTTTGAGTTGTGTCACTTTTGTAGCGAGGGAGCGATATGTACATATCATGTAATACTTTCGAATTTATTTACTTATCGAAAATTCCTGAAAAACACATTTCGATAGCACCTGTTAAAAAATACTGAAAACACTACCCTAAAGAATTTTTCATTTCAAGGGCGTAGTTTCAATACTGCGGCCAAATTCCAAAATCACCCTGTAGCATGGACTCAAGATACCGTGGCGACCTGTGGTAATTTATGATGAGATGTATATTACTTTTTTTATCACTTTCAATTGGGGAGATGTAATACTGAATCATTGTTATCTGGGATTTCGCCGAGAGAAAATTGAAAAATCTTACCGTTTGCACAGAAGTAGGCACTCTCTGTGTCAGTCTGTACTACTCCTTCTGGATGCACATCAACAGTGGCCGATCTTATAACTGCACCCGTGATTGTGGTGTTCATGGACTTTTCTGAGCCTTCGCAAGAAGAACTGGTGTAGCCGTTGACTTCGACTGTAAAAAAAAGTCAACTGGGTTTCAAGAGTATTCAAAAACTAACAGCGTAAAAAAGAAACTCCAAAACGAATTAATATGCATCAAAAAGTATACCATGCCAAAAGGTTTTGGATACTAACAGTTATTGTTATTTGTGTAGTTGGTGTCAGCCAAAGTAGATTTTTAAGTAAGTACTCCATAAATAGGTATCTCCGCATAATCTTTCGTCGAACTTCGTTTATCATGAATCATGATTGAAATTTGGCAACAAGGCTTGATTTGAAGCAACTTATAACAAATTCCATTCATAGGTATTATTTTCTTCTTCATGATTCACTCTTTTGGGTGAAGTACCGTTATTTCTATGATTATTTTGAAATTTTCATATTACGCCGATCTTCTCTTTTGTGATTTGCCGATTTATATTTGAATGCAGCAGCGGCCCGTAAGCTTTTGTCTCGGATCGGCTGAGATATAATATATAAATGTATGCACGGTCTTGGTATGTATTTTAAAAATAGCCCATCATCGTACGATAAATTTCTCATCGTATCAATAAAAAAATTTGTAATATCCGACGAATTCTGTAACCTGATTTTGGCCATTTCGTTCACATAAATTAATCAATTTTCAAGAAGAAACGATCAAATCACTCAAAGTTATGAGCCGAACAAACACTAACTTCAATAACACTAAAACAGTTTTAGATTAATCAAGGGTGCGAATTGCGAAAGCATCCAATATCAAAACAACTGAAGCGGCATCCCCCGTACAGCATAATTCCATTTAACATACCTGCGATGTATCGAACCTTCAATAAGCTACTGCTCAAAATTTTTTTCTCAGCTAGAAGTTACTGAAACTACACCGAAATTCATAAGTATTATTATATTCAGAAATCACGTCTACGAAAAACACAAGATATAAAAAAAAAAATCGTTTTAAGCAACATTGATCTGTTATAACTCGTGTTATTGAATGAAAAATAGGATTCTTGATTATGGAAAAACATAAACTAAGAGGCGAATATATCTTAATATATAAAACTCAGTCGGCCATATTGTTGGTTACACCATTTATAACTCAAGATTGGATGAACTGCTTAATATGAAAGTTTTTTTGTTGGATTCTTCCACGGTGAGGTTAACATAAAATACATTAAAACAATGAAAAATTCGATGAAATGGAAAAAAGTAGGAAACAATTTTCCTTCTTGAGAATAACGCCAGTAGATGTCGCTGAGGTTGATAGCGTTTTCGTGTGAGTATTATATTTGATATAAACTCGGTGAACTACATTTAATAATAATATTAACGCATCCGAGTCCATGTGTTATCACACCTTTCGTTCTTCCGAACACTACGGAAAATTTTATGACGAAAAAACTAAAAATGTGGTTCATCATATGGTACAACAATGAGACAATTTTTAAATAATGATAAGGTACCGCTTAAATAAAGTCTATTCATGAAATTAACAATGTACATACCTACCTATTTCAATGTAATTTTTGTATATTTTGTTCTTTAATTTTGTCTTATTCACCTTTTACTTGAAAAAGTACCAGTTTTGTTGATACAACTTCATGAATCTCTGAGGCGAAACAAAGTTCGCTGGGCCAGCTAGTTATTTATTATAATCTGAATAAAATTCCAACAGAAATCATTCAAGTTACAATTGTTCCGACTCATTTGTATTTACAGTTCATTGAAACATCTCATTCAAAAACAGCTCGCTGTACTTGAAAGCTTGAACGTCGTTGGTGCCCTGCAAAGGGCTTGAAGAGGTATTTCCGAGAGATGATGTCGCATGGCTAACTATATTTGTCGATGTTGCCAAACCTATTTTTCGCTCAGGCAAGAAATCGCAGAGTTCGCTCTATGAAATGGCAACTGAGGATGAGTGCTGAGTAGTCCTTACCGAAGTAACCTTTGGATCCTTGTCTTGAGAGATGACTGATAATATGGCCCTTAGCCTCTACGGCAAATGCAATCTCTTCGGTGAAATGCTTGGTGACAACTGGCTATACTGTGTTCAAACCTAAGCGAGAGCAGTTCGCGCAGCGGTAGGAGGGCTTTCGGATAGTTACTTTCCGTCCAGAGTCGTATCGAGGGGATTTCATACAATCGTTCAGTTTTAACTGAATGGAAAAAATCCAAATCTGGTGCAACTCATCTGTGAGATTAAGTCGGGAAATTCATGTTTTAATGGGGAAAATTTGCTAGAAAATGGGGAGGTCGTTGAAAAATAGTTTTATCATTCAAATACACATAATATATAAAGAAAATTCCAAAACATGAATAAAAATTGACGGTAGAAATTAATGAAAGATAAATTCTGCGGATTTCAATATAACAAGGATATTTGTATAAGAACAAAATGTAATTCTGATTATATATGAAACAAAAACAAGTGTCTTATACTACTGACAACCACTGCCAGGTAAACTAGAACAATGGAACTTTTATATTGTACGATATTAGTCGGTTCAGCATTCCTTTCTCTAGTGAAGTTTTGTTTCCCTTTATCTTTATATTTGTATTCGTATATTTTACTATAATGTCTAGAATACTTCCCGAAAATATGCTTTTGAAACATACGGTGATTTTAATTTACTTGAATTTTCTTGAGTTTGAAGCCATCATACCCTGAAAAAAAAATACTTGAAGACTCAAGCGGACTCATTTCAACTCACAGATTATATCAAGAATTGCAATAAATATGAAATATATCTTTAATTGTTCTTTTGTTCAGGTGTTGGGAGCGCGAGTGCACGACTTTTTCATCCAGAATTACTGAAAAAATCAAATTCGATGGTACTTAGGTTATCGAGCGCAATCGATCCAAGAGATTATTGCACTCTTTTCGACTAATATCAAGGCTCTGAGGAGGTTGATATTGCACATACATGATCGCGATATAAAATCAAGAAGCTACAGAAAGTCCCACCCCTGAGCGACAAACACCGCCGTGAGAAACTAGAAAAAACCATGCACTTAATCTGACAGATTAGGTGCGCCTGTCCGAGGGTTAAATTTGAACAGAGTATAGTAGAGTACTAAAACTTTCAGATCCCCTCTGACAAAAGACTCCCCCATCACTTTCTGACCCCGCCTCGCCTATCGGCGCCATATTCAAATCAGAAAGTTCCCCTTCTTCACCCTGTACTAATCACAGACTGTATACTTGATTTTTTAAGTCAATACCAAATTTATCCCTTCAGAATTCCGGGAAGAGACTTATCAAGACGAAAACAAACAATTTCCGACGAAGAAACCAATTCAAACAGTAAATATTTCTCTAGCGGTTCCTGCTAACGAAGAACAGTCGCGAAAACTCCCAACTTTTCCCCGAATTCTCCCGTTCCCGGGATCGGCTAATTCGATCGCGACATGTAAATTCGGCCTCGCAGAAAACTGCCATTTCACCTCAACGGTTCGGGCGAAATCAGATTTCTCTCGCCTCCGGACGCGATTAAGAAAGTTATCACTCCGGCGAAAAAAGTTAAATATGGCGCTTTTGAATTATGAACCCCCAAATTGAAGCCATCCATCCTGTGCCGGAGGGGATGTCTGCTTAGCGCTCGAAGACGAGTCGCCTTCATCAAGTCACTTAATAAATCATGCCGCTTGCATTCTCGCCCTTGATTGTCGTGCTCGCCTGGTCCGTTAAAGCCGCGAAACCCGCTCTTGTCGGCTACATTTCTCTCCCAAGTTTCACAGGAGAGCTATTATTATTATTTCTCAGTGTAAGACTTTTTCACCGTCTCAGCTTTTAGCAGCTGGATGAAATTTACCGTTAGCAGATCCGGAAATTCAAGGAAAACACTATGATTGCATTAAAGTTCTTGAAATTTAGATAAATTGCAGGGCATGGGGCATTGATCCAGGAGTATTGCTAAAAACTAAAAGAGTGAAAAAGGATGTTCTTTCAAGCATTTGAACTGGAGGGATAAAGCTTCTCTTTTGACGCTGCTAGATGTCAAATTAATCACCCATTTCAGAAATGCCTTCATTACTTCATAACTTAAATTACTACTCAAACTACCGAACTAAACTACTACTTAAATAACCTTGAATTTTATAAACGGGATAACTATTCATAAGAAGCTCTCTTGTCCCCTCAAATTCCTTACACCCACAATCAGGGCTTTCAACTGCAATACATTTGAAAAAATAAACTTGATTGCTCGTCGTCCTGTTGATATAAAAATATCGAAATTTCAAATCAAAGATATGAAGTATGAATTACATGAATAGAGGACATCAAACCTTGCGGTGAATGTAATCTCGAATCCATTTGTTCAGTCAAAAAAATTGACGCAACAAAAGACTCAACTCATTACAAGAATATTCCTACATTATCAGAATATCATATCATAATGTAAGTATTATGAGCTTTTCGGATAGACCTCCGAATGCCACATTCATTTTATGCATCATTTGCTATAGCGATCTGGAGCCGTTTTCGCGTTATTCAATGTTTTGTGAAAAAATTACAAATTGAGGCCTGTAGAACATTGAGAATCTCAATCTCAGATCTGTTTTTTGGAATGGGTTACCGAAAAGATTTTCGACGCCACTCTGTAGAGAAAATAACGTTGTGATATACTGGCGATTAAAATGACAGTGTCAAAGTTGGAATTAAAAAATAGCCAAAAACTCGATTTTTTCAAATGGAAACCGTACTTTTTTCACTCACTTATGAATTTGTGATGTGAAAATAAGTTGAGTCTATTCAGGGTTCCCTACATCTAAACTGTACCATTTTCGAGAATAACTGCTACGAGCATAATATAATATGATCTATGTTCGCCCTGTCATAAAAATCTTTGACGTTATTCTGAATATTTTTCCATGCTTTTGTTGTTGATATTCCTCAAAACTTTTTTCATTGTTCAAAGTAAACGACCACTAGTTTTTACTGCTCATAATGAAAATAATGACATACATATAGAAAGCTTGAATTGTAATGCAAAACTTATAAAACAAGTCATGAAACTTCACGACCTTTTATTCAGATATATCTGAATAGAAAATTGAATCATAACGCATTTTGAAAATTTCGTCCACCTACTTCCAAACATTTTTCGCATCTTCTCAATATTTCCTGGTGGGTGGATTTCCAATTATTGCACGATAAATTCTTCAATTGGAACAAACCTGGATTATTTTGAATAAAGTCATACAGATTCTTATGAAAGGGTGAACATAGATCATAATTGATACCTCACATATAATATGCTCGTTGCTAACAGTTATTTCTGAATATCTCGAAAATGGTACATTTTAGATATAAGAAACCCTTAAAAGAAATAACTGTTAGCAACGAGCATATTATGATATGTGAGGTATCAATTATGATCTATATTCATCTTTTCATAATGATATATTGAAAACTCTTAGTTTTCCAACCGAATTTTTCAAAGCTTAAGTAGTAGCAATGTAAATCGTTGAAAAAATTATTCCGATTCAAGTAGTTACCGTCCTTTAATAATAATAAAGGCCTTTATTGAAGAAGAAAATATTAAAAGTTATTACAGTAATATTAATGGGCGAGGTTCAGTTCTTGTTTCTTTCAAAATTTTAGAGAGACCGATTCTATTTAAAATAGGAGCATCTGTAAAAAAAATCTTAACGAAATTGTCAGAGCGGTTTCAGGCAGAAAGGAATTTTTGTGATCAGGTTCTTAGTTTCACCACATAAATAGAATCAGGTTTCCAAAAAAATTTAAAACATTAATTTAGCCCATTGATTTCTAACTTAAAATCTTCAACGCGTGGGGAAATCCCCTCAGAAGACCAGGAATTTAGGATGCACAGTACACAACGATAATCTCTCCGAGAAGCTCAGATTTTCATTGAAAAATATACTCGTCGACTCGCAATGCTTTCTCATAAAAACCGTGCAGGATTTTCAATTCGAACATTACCGATAAAAAGAGATTTCACTCACCTGTCATATTTTTGAGCCCTGGTGTCGTAACAAGAAGTCGTACCACCAGAGACGTCGCACCTCTAGGTCCCAATCTCAATCTCTCTGTGACATAGAGTAGTCCGTTGCTCAAGAATTGAGCACCTTCACTAAGGGCGAGTAAAGCTGTTACCTGCAATGAAGAAATATGTTTTGATTTAGTTTATCATATAACCAATTATGGGGTTCTAGCGTATCTCACATTCCCGGCTACTAAGTGTCACTGTCACGGATAGCAAGTGTCAATTTGTCGGCTGACGTATGTTACATTCTTCACCTGAAAAGCAGAACTACACTCCCCGTCAATAAATTCCGGACAGACAAAATTTTTGTCAAATTCAACACCCTGTATCTTTTTTCGTGGTTCTCCGATCTTGCTGAAATTTTCACCAGGTGAAGTGTTGGGACTTGTAATATCAACCTGAAATTAACTTTGCAAAAATACCTGTAGTTTATCCGTTATGCAGGGAGAAACAAAACCTCATTTTATACCCTCCATTTCTAAACACCCTGTGGTGAATTTGAGGCTTAAAATTTGATATCATTAAGTTTTAGTTTGAAGTGTAACCCTTTCTGAACAAAATGTTTTTTAAATTATGGCAGAATCTGCCTTTAGAAAAAAGATACACATTTTAAAAGAAAGTGTTGCATTTTTTCAATTTTTATAACAATTTAAAACATTACTATACCTTATCGACTAGCAATCATGAACAAACATCTGAAAATTAATAGCGTGTATTTCCACCTCGCTTTCTCATCATTTCTACCATATGACGTGGTATACTTTCAATGCATTAACGATTTGCTTCTGGGGGCATATTTCCCCAACAATTTCTATTAATGCAGAACAATGCTAGGCCTCACGTTGCCCGGGTTGTAACAGAATACTTAGAAGAGGCGAATATTCAACGATTGGTGTGGCCAGCAAGAAGTCCGGATTTGAATCCAATTGAACATGTTTGGGATATGCTAGGTAGACATGTTCGAAATCGGCAGTCCAACACCTTACCCGATTTACGAACAGCCCTTCTTAAAAAACGGCAAATTATTTCCTCAGAAGCAATTCGAAAATGCATTGAAAGTATGCCACGTCGTATGGAAGAAGCGATGAGAAAGCGAGGTGAAAATACACGCTTTTAATTTTCAGATGTTTGTGTATGTTTGCTAGTCGATAAGGTATTGTAATGTTTTAAATTGTTGTAAAAATTGAAAAACTGCAACTCTTTCTTTGAACATGTGTAGTTTTTTTTAAAAGCAGATACTGGGGTAAATCGAAAAACATTTTGTTAAGAAAGGATCATACTTCATATTAAAAATCAAAGATATAAAATTTTGCGCCTCAAATTCACCACAAGGTTTTTAGCAATGAAGGGTATAAAACAAGGTTTTGATTCTCCCTGTATAAGGGATAAACTACAGATGTTTTTGCAAAGTGAATTTCTGGTTAATATAACAATACACAAAACTACACCTTGTGAAAATTTCAACAAAATCGCAGCACCACGAAAAAAGAAACAGGGTGTTGAATTTGGAAAAAATTTTGACTGTCCGGAATCGATTGACGGGGAGTGAAGTTTCCCCATATGAATAGTTCTTAGGCCAACTAACTCGATCTGGGTTTAAGCATACCACGCCTTCATCTTTTTATGATTCGCAGAGACCGCACTACCCATATACCGATTTTCCCATGAGGTACTAAAGATCTTTGTACCGACAGTGAACCGTCAGCAGGCCCACCATCACTTAAGTTCAGCTCCTGAGAGCTCCAGATGGTTTCTGATTTTCTATGAACCAACTCCTATTGTTTGAAAGCTGTCTTATATTGATCCGGGTTATTTGGCCTTATATCTTCAGATTGGAAGAGGTTAGGTAGTGACTTTCACAACTTCGGTGATGGTCTTCAAGATGCTTTCTTTTCGGTTTCTTACCGCTTCATCTCATCAGATAAAATATGTTCTATTTTGAATATGACCGATTTTCCTCATCCATCATCTCAAAAAACGTCCACGCCTTGGATGAATTTCCTCAAACTTTTCATAAAACGCCTTCATAACGAACTAATATTATTTCTCGAAACTCTCATTTCCTCAGCAGAATCGATTTGTCTTATGACGGCTTGAAGCGGAATTTCCCCTTGATTAATTCATTCTGGAGTAGAACGACGTCGTTTCGTTACGACAACGATTGTAAATACGAGATTCCGACAAGTTGTCGCAGTAAAACGAATGGAACAAACTCAACGCAAATTCAATTTTTAACATCGATATTTTGAACACCAAGTGCTATTAAAAGTTTACACTCGTGTCTGGCAGAAAAATTGATTTACGTAGTGTTTAAGCCGATGAATAATTAAGTTTTAACTCATGAAAAACTTCCATAAAAATGCCATTTTCTCTGAAAGAGGGAATTAGATTTCTGCCATACAGAATGATTTTGAAATTTTTGCGTTTCGTTATCTATATCCTCTTATGATATTTATTTCTTTTCGTCACGCCACGACGCCACTTGCATTATATTTTACTGATGCGCTAAGCAACTTGAGTTGAATACATTCTTTACATGAAATACGACTCTCTACTTGATAGCAATAGTAATTATGTTCCATCAATTGTGTTGTCCATATATAATTCAACCTTAAGATGCTTTCTGATGGTCACTGTTACGAAAATAGAAATATTGTACTTCGCGCAACAATAATTAAAGGAACAGAAAAGTTTTCGAAATTTTTTGGTGATTTTCAAAAAGCTGTATCTCAGTGAAAAATGGTCGTATTGGAAATAAAAAAAAATTACTTTTGAAGCTTGCAGACTCTAGTTGCTTAATTTTTTGGTTAACAGTTTTTTTGGAGTACCGGTAGCCATGCAATCTTCGGATTAATCAGGAAGAGAATATTTTCGAAATTTTCAAAATTTACATTTTTGCTCTACGAGCATGGAAAATTTTCTATATTTATTCAGCTCTATTTTGCTTTTTACCATCCTCGGATATGACCATTTGTCTTCGAGATATCTAATTTTGAATGCGAAAAGATTATTCTTCACTCAACTGCTAATATCTCCGCAACTACTGAGTGCCTAGCGAGCCGACAGGGGGTTTCTTTTTCTACAGAAAATTTCCTACAAAAATTTGTCATGCTTAATAAATAAAAAATGTTGTTTTCGCCTGTAACGTTAACGTGATTAAATAACAAAAAAATGCCATTTTGCCACATTTTTGGTAAATGTTTCCCAAAGTCCCTCCTAAATCGGTGGATAGATCGGTTCAGCGGTTTTGTTGGACCGATTGATTGAAATTTTGAGAAAATTAAGGGAACAAGATTTTTGTTCCTTTAACTAGACCAACTCTTTTTAATCAATCAATAATCACATTATTTCTTCATTCTTTACTTAAATTGTTTTTTTTTAAGATAAATAAAAAAATTTAACGAATTTCGGTAATTTGAAAAAAAAAATTTTATTTCAAAAAAATAAGAGACCGTTTCTGCTTCACCTCTGCTGAAGCTATGGACACATTTAAACCTTCATTTTTGGCCAGAAAGAAATTCATTGAATAAATTTGAAGTTAATAGCCCTAATCTGCCCACGGTACTCGTTGAGCGAAATTCTGAGCGACAGAATTTTTATGTTTTCTACAGAACTACAACGTTTTGAAAAACAGTTTTCTTGAAAACTTTTCGACTTATTCGGTAAAAACACCGATTTAAAATGATTAGTCTACAGAACGAAAATCTTGTTCCCTTAATTCTCAAAATTTCAATCAATCGGTTTAAGAAAACCGCTTAACCAATCGATATACCGATTCAGGAGGGGACTTCGGAGTACATCAGGTTATGAAGTTTCCTCATAACCTAAGTTTTCCCCCAATATTAACGAAAATACAGTCCATTAACCAAAAAAAAATGGCAAAATGGCATTTTTTTGCTATTTTTTCATATTAACGTTAAAGGCGAAATTTTTTTTCAATTAACCATGACAGATTTTTGTTGGAAATTTTCTGCAGACAAATAAAAAGCCCGTCGGCTCTCTAGGCGCTCAGTAGTTCCGGAGATATCGACAGTTGAGTGTGAAAGGATCTTTTTGCATTCAAAATTAGATTTATCGTAGACAAGTGGTCATATCCGGGGGTGGTAGAAATCAAATAAGGGCTTAATAAAAAGGCTATGCGACGTTTGTATCCGTCTAGCTCTAAAAAATTTCTCTATGCGCCTAGAGCAAAAATAAAAAATTAAAAAATTTCGAAAATTTTGTTTTCCTGATTTATTCGAATATGACCCGAAAAATTGTTAACTAATGGATTGAGAAACTAGAGTTTCAAAAGTAAGTCTTTCATTTCACATACGACCCTTTTTCACTGAAATACAGCCTGTTGAAAATCACCAAAAAATTTTTCTGTTCCTTTAATTGTTGCTCGAAGTGTATCTTAACATTTAGGTTTGAGTGTTCTTCGCTTTACTAGGTATATGATTGTACAAGCATCTTCCCGAGCCTCTGAAGCTGCTGGAATTTACTGTGATCGGAATCAGATCAAGAAATTACTAATGTTTTTAAAAATATCTCATATCTCATTGATGTAGATAAAATTCGCCTTTTGAAGTTTATTGTCATTGCAAATTTGCCCATTTCATTATCAAAAGAAGGCAGTTGTACAAAAAACATTGTATGGCATTTGTGATAAAAGTGATTTCATTTTGTTCGTGAAATTGTTCAATTCGCTCTGCTCATTTCACACACCTGTTCACTCACAAAATAAAACGTCACTTTTAACACTCATATCATAAATAACTATTCAATTCCTAGGTTCACAGATTTTCATTGAATTGGAGAAATAATATCAGATTTTGACACTAAGAGGAGACATATTCCGTTTTTTAGCCATTTTGGCATCATAACTATCCCATACATAGATTAATAGTCCAGAAACGATGCGTGTTATTCAATCTGAAATCTTCATCCAACAGCACATCGAAGATTTGAGCACTTTCACAAACTTGCAACCTCACATTTTCAATATGAAAATTAGAGAATATCTTATTCCGGTTCCTATTTCATTCCGGAAAAAGCTTCGTCAATTCCTAGGCCCACAAATCTTTTATCACGAGGTTGGAGAAATTATATCATATTTTGTCACTGAGAGAAGAGATATACCGGTTTCAGCCCTATTTGACATCATAAGTATCCTATTTCACTGAGGGCCGTTCGCAGGGCCTTGGCTGAGAGTTAAACTGTCACTTAAGCAGCTAAGCTAAGCTAAACTACCTGCAAAACCGGATCTAAAGTGGCGCCCAGCAAATAAGCCAAAGAGGTGCAAACGGCCCTAAGAGACAAAATCTTCTAAAACAACTTTTACTTTTGAAGTGAATAGTTCAAGCCTATTTAGTAAAATATAACAAGTGGCTTCAAAAGAGGAGTTACACATCTTTGATCACATTTAAAAAAAAATCTAGTACATCCTCTTCCACTCCATGCGAGTCTAAAAGTGCAGTTGTTAAAAGTGATCACTGGCACAACGATTATCACTGATTACTGGAAGGGGTAAGATACTTAGAGAGTTAAGGTTATCGCCATTTAACAGTCAACCATTCCACAAACTTTGTCGATCCTCAAACTGAGGGAGGATTTGAACGTAATTCAAAACTACTAGTATTCCAGAAGGGAAGAGATTTTCACCATTGTATTGTTATTTCATCAGTCAGCACCTCTACTCTCGAACAATGTACAAAGAGTTTATTCATTGATGCTGCACATTATTTCATCTCATAATGCCATCAGCATGAAAAAGAGGGAAGAAACAAATGGACTCATGAATAAAGTGTCGCCAACATCAAAATTCTCACCTACCCTCGTCCATTTCGCCTGGCGGGCGCAAACAAAGCGAATGATGAAAATGTAACTCGTTTCCCGGCACGGCGAGGAAATGCGTATAAATTGTGGATAATTCCGGCGAGCAAAAAAAAAAAAATAGGGGGGTCCCGAGCAACGACCCAATTAAAACGCACGGCGCGTAGTAGAGGTGGCAACACCGTCCCTTCGAATAAAATTACCGAATTTAATAATAATTTTCGGTTATGCGAGAAGGCTCTTTTAATTTTCGCCCGGGCGGCTTCTAATTAGGGGGTGGCGCGTTTACGGGCGTTCCCTCGAGACCGCTCGTTATTAAAAATTATATTTCGGTACCGTTGAAAGCCGGAGAAAGTTCAATATGCCCCGCGAAATGAATATTTATGGGCGTGCGGGTATAATTCGGGAAGTTTTAATTAGAAATTTCGGCGATAGTTTCGGAAACGACCCGGAAAAAACAGCGGAAGTTGTGTAAAACTGTTCAACATTAAGCTGAATAGTCATAATAGATGATGGCCCAACCAATAGGTAACTGAAATATTTTTTAAACATAGATGAATTCAAAATAGTAGTCATCTAAATAAAGACCATTTTTTGCACAACTGCCATTAAAAATGATCCTTTAAATGACAGCAAACAATGTTAGAATTGATTGTTTACGTGGAAGCGTGTTAATAGTATATTTTAAAACAAGTTGCAGAATGAGCTCCTATTCCAACACGAATGTGAAGTTCGAAAACGAGCGACGAAGGAGCGAGTTTTCGATAGCATGAGTGTTTGAATTGCCTTCTGCAACGAGTATCAGACGGTATTTTCTCTATTTCAGTCAATTTTTGTGCAATACTCTCGAAATTCAAATGAAAATTCAGATTAGTGACTTTTGCATCTTGGCAGTTGGCGTGACATACGAAATTTGACAGATCACGGAATTTGAATTGATTTGATTCGAAACTTGAGGGATTTTTCCTCAAGCTAACTACATCAGTGTAGTTAGTCAACTTCATGACGTCATGGTTATCTTCTGTGTGGTAAGTTATGGCGGATGAGTGCAAAGTGCAAAGGAAAGTGTTAGTCCCTCTCTCTCCTATTTCAAGTAACTACACAACAAACCAGATTGATCTATTGGTTTACTGGCGTAGTTAACTGTGACGTCATGGTTCTAACTACGCCGCGAAGAAATTCGAATAGTTAACTAT
The DNA here is from genome assembly GCA_038502775.1 of Hippodamia convergens. Taxonomy (NCBI): domain Eukaryota; kingdom Metazoa; phylum Arthropoda; class Insecta; order Coleoptera; family Coccinellidae; genus Hippodamia; species Hippodamia convergens. The sequence continues at coordinate 2,558,251 of CM076607.1, forward strand.
GGTATGCTTTGGTTTGGTGTGGTAAGCTCGAGGAAAAATCCCTTTGATTCGATCGGAGATCAGTACTGACAACCATAAAACGAAAAATATAACTGAAAACAATGCTGTAATGAGTTTCATTACAGCACTACTTTTAGTACTGTAATGAACCCATTACGATACTGAAATAGAGAAAAATATTTTTAAGATTAGTGTTGAAAATATTTTTAGCACTCCACTTTCTTATCATGAAATCAGATGAGAAAAATTCAGCAATAGCAAATTTTTATCATCAATATTTAACAATCATTATTTATGATCATTAATATTAATCGTAAAACTAGAACAATTACTAACATTAATGCCCTGTGACGTTAGGGAGCTTCGCAACACATTATTAGAATCCTCAGCATCATCAGTACTCGTAGAAACCGAAAGTACAATATTGGATTATGATGATACAAAATCTGTTGAGAATGGGAGAATTTTTTCAGCAATGACATTTCTATATGCAATGGAATGATCAACATAGCTCTCGGCTACCGTCGTAGACTTCCATCCACCATGTTTCTTTATATCCGTGATATTTGCTCCTGGTTCTGCTTGCAATGAAGCGGAGGATCATCGAAAACAGTGTCCTGTATATTGCTTTGATTCTGGCAGTTTGAGGAATTCAACAACAAGATGGAATTTTCCCAAATGTATTGATACCAACTGGATTGGCAGTGCATTTAATATTCATGTATTTCAGGAAAAAACGACGTTGTTTGATGACAGAAGGGCGCAGTGCAAAGTACTTATTAAAATAGTCTACATAATTCCCATAATACTGAAAAAACGAGTGCCTTTCGTTTTTGGATTTGGAAGTTGTATAACCAATGATTTATTTGTTATTTCGATGTCTTCCACTGATAAATTACACAATTCTTCACGCCGACAGGCTCCAAATAATCCGAAAATAGTTGCAACCTTAACCATCAATTATTTCTCTCCTGCGGCTCCTTAATGAACTTTTCAACTTGTTCACCAGTGAGAATTTTCAATTTTTTCGGACGATGTCCTTCACTTTTCTGTTTTATATATGCTATTACCTTAAAATATTTACTAACATCCACTATTTTTAGGGAAAGGGATTGACTTTATCATTGAAAATTTGCTACACAAAGTTGATGAACTCCATATTTTCGATTTTTCTTCTGAGTATGAAAACAGTTTCACTGAAGTTCCCTTCTACATTTTTCAATTTACACCAGGCCAGGAAATTGTTATATGCAATATCGTACTGCTGAACAGATTTTTATGTGGGAGTTGAAGATTTGATCTTCTTGCAGATTCTTCGAATCATCACTTTTTTTAATAATTGGACTCTCGATAAACATATTAAGCAGTTAAAAACCCAAGACGAAAATTGGACAAGAACGAAATTCAAATGACAGCATCTTTTCCCATTTGTTAGTAATCATAACGTTGGCAACAACAACCTTTTGATTATTTAAATATTAAAATGCATTTTGAAGTTTGTCATTTTGTCAATGCAAATTCGCCCATTTCAGTCAAATTTGTAGTTGTACAGGATCAATTGTATGGTATTTGTGTTGAAAGTGATTTTATTTTGTTCGTGAAATTGGTGAGTTAGCTCCGCTTATTCACACTATTTCACTGACAAAATAAAACGTCACTTTTAACACTCATATCATGAATAACTATTCAATTCCTAGGTTCCCAGATTTTCATTGAATTGGAGGAATAATTTCAGATTTTTACACTAAGAGGAGGATATTCCGTTTTCAGCCATTTTGGCATACATAGATAAATAGTCCAGAAACAATGCGTGTTATCCAATCTTAAATCTTCATCCAACAGCACATCCAAGTCTTTGGAACTTTCACAAATTTGCAACCTTACATAGTCAATATAAAAATTTAGGAATGTCTTAATCAGGTTCCCATTTCTTTCCGGAAAGAGTTTCGTCAAAATTCACCCTGCTGGAATATAGGAAACCTTGGAAAGGGCGCTTCATCGTTCAGTTGTTGGACTAATTGATTCATCGAGTTGTCGCAACATTTCAACAATAAATCGATGAATCGGTTTTGTGACATTCCGGAAATACATTCATCAGCAGCCTGCAAAACTCTCACGGGTTAAGCTAATCGAAATGAGGACATATATCATGCTCATTTTCCACTCCAGTGACAGGCAATTCATTTCCTATCTCTCACTAAGTTATCTCTATCGGATTAATGTGTCAACAGGGGTGCGATCGGTATTAATTCGACTATAACTGCTAGATGTGAACAGATTATGGATCTCCCAAGAGATCTCTGAGGACTCAGATCGACGAAATTCTCGTGTTCGGATTGGGAATAAAACAAAAACAAGCAGCGTCATTTTTCAACATATGATATCAATAACGTTAAATCAAACAGATTGACATTACCCAAAGAATGGTCAAAAAAAAGCGGTTCCGCCTTTCTTGTAAAAAAAAACGATATGACTCTGCATATGCAATAATTCAACTAACGCGCTTTGTAATTTGAGACAGTTCTGCACTCAAGCCACTCTTAGAAAGAGCCTCATCACATCAGCTGTACAAATTGAATAATCGACAAACAGCATAAATAGAAACAGGGCCAAGATTAGAGCTCTTGGGCATACCAGACTCCGACAAATCCTCAGATGAACGTAACCTTAAAAAACACAAAGCGAGAGATAGGCCTCAAGGAGACATGATAACCGCCCATTGAATTTCTTACTTGAGAAAAAGGTATCTTACCTTGAGAAAAGGGTTTGACTGTTTTTAACATTCCGCCCGCAACTGAAGATTCGGAAAAAAATATGAATTATTGAATTTTCATTGAATACGTGATTGCTTTCGAATTCGTGACAATTGATAACCAGTTTAAACTCTGAGACGCTATCCCATAATACACTGCGCAAAAATAATTAACGCACATTATAGAAATCTCAAATTTCTTCTACAACTGAAGGTGTTCTCAATGATAATTATTTTTATCGGAATTATGCATGCATACGTTATATACTTTCAACGTTTTTCTTCAATACAGATGTTTTTTCCCAGCAGGAATAAAAAGAGATGATATTATCAGATTTTGAATGTATTGGCTAGATTCTAAAATCAGTTGTTCTCGATAAATTCTAGAAATCAATAGTTTTTCCTTCGTTTGAATTTCTACACTCAATCGCGAAACACGCAATTTGATCCAAGAAGAATGTGCCCAAGCGGTAATTTTGCGAGAAGAAGGGTGGACATACACAAGAATTGCAGAAAGGTTTGAAGTTTCCCATACAAGTGTGTCCAGAATGTTGCAGCGATTCAGGGAGACAGGTATTATGAATGTCCGAAGATCAGGACAGGGTAGACCACAGGTAACAACTGCCATTCAAGAACGTTACTTGAGAGTTTCTTTGTTGAGACAACGGTTTGCAACTTGAGCAAACTCATGGGGTGCAAATCAGCAGTCAGACAATAAGAAATCGCCTCAGAGAATATGATTTAAGGCCCCGTGTCGCGGCAATATCAATTCCTTCAGCTGATAGTCGAGGGCAAGAGGTAAAAGAGGATTAGGACGGAATAGGATATCATGGTTGCGGAACGTGAGGCAGTGGACGGGTATACAAGATATTCAGACATTGATCCATACAGCTAGAGATAGAGAAACCATGAAAAATGTGGTCGCGAACGTCCATTAATGGATATGCATTAAAAGAAGAAGTCGCGGCAAGAGGGCCAGCTCTTACCCCAGCCCATCGAAGGGCGCGTTTGGATTTTGCGAGAGAGCATATCCATTGGGAAGAGGCCCATTGGGAAGGAGTTGTCTTCACAGATGAGTCTAGATTCTGCCTCTACCATTGTGATCGACGTTCCCTTGTATACAGACGTCCACATTAAAGATATACTCAGTGCAATTTCAGTGGTTTCAGGGGAGGATCGATTATGGTATGGGGTGGAATATCTTTGATTGCTCGCACAGACCTAGTGGTCGTTGATAATGGAGCTATGAATGCTGATAAGTATATAAGGAACATTCTTGAAGAGCATGTAGTGCCATTTGCCCCATACATTGGTGAAAATTTCATTTTTATGGAGGATAATGCCAGACCCCATCGTGGGAGCATCGTTCAGGAGTAGCTTGAAGAGGTTGAAGTCTCTCGAATGGAATGGCCAGCAAGAAGTCCAGATCTCAATCCGATTGAGCAGGTTTGGGACAACCTCAATAGAAGGCTTGCAAGTTCAGAAAATCATCCAGCTACTCTTAATGACTTAGGAATCCAACGCGGACATATCTGGTAAGGATTAGATCAGAACATTTTGAGATAACTCATTTTGAGTATGAACCGTCGTTGCCAAGCTGTAATTAACGCAAGGGGTGGAAATACCAAGTACTCAGCATTTCAGTATTTTGAAAATTGTTCATTTCCCTTCTTTCACATAAGAATCGGTGAAATCCTGAATTTTTCTTCCATTTAATGTGTCTTGTTTCGTTCAAAACCTTCCCGAGAGAACATGAAAAATAAGTAATAAAGTCAATGTAGAATTAACTTTCATAAAAAAAGAGATTTTCAGAATGAGCGTTAAATTTTTGGGGAATGTAGGTATGTTCGATCTATACTAAATTTCACAATAATCGAGTCAAGGCCGAACACATCTGCATATAAATAATGTTCACACTTACATCCATGCAGGAATTTATGTTGTTTCCAATCTTTATGTCAACCTCCAACGTTTCTCTCACGCGTAAGCTCGGGGGCAGTTTGAATTCAGCCTGTAGAGGGCGGTAAACTTGTAGTTGAACAGGGGCGGAGAAGCGTAGTCCACCACCTCCTGATACTGAAAGAGCCCAAAGAGACCATTTGCCAGCTTCTTGCGGTGCCAGTATGGTTAGTCCTGTTGAAGCTACTTGCGACCTGAAAAAAAAAGACAGATTTTGAGTGAAGAAATAGTGGGAAGCCATGTTCGAGTTAGAGCAAGATTCTCGGTAATGATTTCTAGGTGAACCATGTCATCCTAGTGTAATGAAAATTGTCCTGAGATTATGGCCATTGCTATATTTCAAGGAGTGAAATAGGATATAAGAAAATTTTTCAGTATCGTAATGAGTTCATTAGCATTGTTTTCAGTTATATTTCTCGTTTTGTGGTTGTGTGCTCAGGATCGTTTCATCCCCGTTTCAGCGAGAAGAAAGCCTACATCTACCTGTCGAATGCTACGAAATGGGCTACAAAATGCAGATAGAGTCCAAGTTTCCATCGAAACCGTCAGACGACGTTTGAGAGAGGTGAATCTAAGTTCTCGACGTCCGTTAAGAGGAGTTTCATTAACGTGACGATAAGCGTCAAAGACTGGAATGGTCAAGGCACATATCAATTGAAACGATCAATGGCGTAGTGTCCTTTTCACTGATGAATTCAGATATGGACGATTTTCAGATTCTTGAACATTAAGGGTATGGACAATCCCACGCATACCCGTAATCGTCGCTATGTCCAAGAAGTCCATCCATTCTGAGGGGGTAGTGTTATGGTATGGGCCGAGGTATATTTCAACGGGCGCGCAGATCTACACATTTGTCCTGGGAATATGACCGCCGTACACTATGGGGAGCATGTCATTGAAAATGTTTCACTAAATTTTCAGGCTGCTATTGGTAAAAATTTTCAATTTCTAGATGATAACGCTGACCGCACTGTGCACTAACCAGATTTGAATTGCATAGAAAAGCATGGCATATGCTGAAAAGCTGCTTGGAAATGGAAGAAAATTCCCCTGTTCGAAGGTTTGTTTTCCTCAAAAAATTTATTGAAAAATATGAGTTGTCATTTGCAGATTTCAAAAGTTAATAACGTTTCTGAAACGGAAAAATGAGCGTTATACGCCAAAAAAGGCCAAGGTATTAAGTAAAGAAGAGGCTGAACAATTTCTTCTACATGCTCCTGATGACCAGTGATTGCTGGAGAAAATTGTAAAAATATTTGGGATTTTTGGATGTTGTCGATGGGACGAAATTCTCTCCTTAAACATGAATGATGAAGATAAGGAAAAATAGGTACGTTATTGTGACATTGCGGCAAACAAAAAATTTAACAACAAGAAGATTCACCATAACCGATGATGGCTGCAGCTTCAAGCCCTCCATGTTATACAGAAAATATGTAAATCTTTGGCATCCTGGAACAGAAAGCCTAAGATTTTTTGACATACCGACATGGAAAGTGCATTTCCCTTAATGCTGGCCAGCACACTACTGGGGGTGTCCCAAAGCAAATGGCGAAAGATATAGGTAGTTATACACCGGCCACTCTTTTCGCAGAACTGGAGCCACCATGGTTGCGGATTCGGGTGGAGATATTATAGCACTAAAGCGTGCAGGAGGGTGGAAAAGCACCGAAATTGCGATGAGTTCTGTCGATGATTCGGTCAACAAAAAAATCGAAATGTCTAGCAAATTATTTGGTAGAAAGGAGAGTACAAATGTTCTGCAGTCCTCGAGTTCAGCAGTTTCTGAGTCAACAGATGGTTCATCATCATCAGTAACATCTCCTTCATCATCAAAAATCTGTGTTACTGGAAATAACAATGGTACCATGATTTTCAACTTATATGACGATAAAACAAAATTTTCTAATGTAAAAAATTTTGCAAGTTAACTGTCAGTTTTACAAGTTAGTGAATTGATAAAATAAATTTTCTTGATTAATATTGTGTTTTTGGAAACTGACGTTTACAAATGAGAAACAAATAAAATCATTATAAGTACCGAAGCAGAGGTTCAAATAATTGCTTATAAGGGCGCTGTGGAGTTAATAGATGTTGATTTTCAATATCAGATGCCTGTCTTCTTCTTGCTCTCCTCAAGAAAAAATTTTAGTAAGAAAATCAGCTGTAGTCTGGTAACGGACAAAAATGTACCCATGCAGACATACTGTAAGGTTCATACTTATTGTACCCCTGTATATGTTCTATTGAATCAATTATATATTCAATGTTATTACTGGCGCAGGTCAATCGTTTGTGATAAGACCTGAGACAGATGTGAGACGATACCGCACAGACAGTTCGAATAAAGATATGTTGAGGGATTATAAGAGTTCAATTTTTCTGAGAAAACTGAAACACTGAAACGTTACAATACTCCACAAGTTCGAACATCCATTTTCCCCAACAAATCAAGAGAACATTGACTGAAGTCGCCCAACGGCTAAACACCCGATCTAAAGGCATCTTCGCACGATTTATGCAACCGCATCCGTCAGGGGCCGCTTCCATAACTCTCCGGCTGAGGCCTCGGGAAACCCGTATCTGCGTACCCTGGATGACAATCCAGCTCTTTCTGAACGTCCGTCGTTAATAATTTCGAATGCTAACGGCCGACAGAGATTAATGCGCGATATTCTCCGAGTGTTTGGGAGCCAGGAATGGAATTGGTCCCAGTTTATCTGTCGCACGTGTGAAGGCAATGTTAATTCCGTACGCTGTCACGATCTGGCTATTTAGGATTACGATGGGAGGGTCTCTTAGGACTTGGAGCGGTTAGATGGAAGATTATGATGCTTTTCGAATGAGGGGGGCTAGATATGTGGTGGGGTTTCTGGCAGAAGCCAGTGTTTCGCTGCAACTGCAAAATGGTCAGGAATATGGTTTCAGTATTGTAGAATTTTTGTAGTTCTAGGCTAGGGAAGGACTCGGTGATTTGTATAATGATTAATGATTAGAAGCAAGGACACTGACAACCAAAACCTTTGGATTACAACCACTGAACTCACTTTTACCTATTGTAGTTCGATTTCGTCTCAATATATTGTCGAACAAGCTCTGAACTAGTAACCGTCTATTCCGCTAAGTCTGAGAATCACGTTTCAAGATTACGTCTAACGTCTTTTTTCATAACTAGTGTAAGGATAATCGTTCAATCGAAACTTCTCGTTAAATCGGTTTTTCTGAACCGCGTCTAATTCTTGTCTGCACTATGTCTCTTCCCTATGTTTCTCCAAGAGATCCTTGCCCTCTTTTTCACGCGACCATGCAACCCTTGAAAAGTCTCGGCGTCAAGTACCTCGAACTGTCTGGTACATCCACTCAGTGCCGTAGATGAAAATTAAAAACTACAAAAAATTATGTCTCTGGGATACGAGATTTTACTTAATATAATGTTAGTTGATAATAGCTTTTAATATTAACCTACGGCACTCGACTCGAGTGTTCTAGCAGGGGGTTTATTTATCAGACGGCTCGAGGCACTTGACGCTAGACGCTAAATTTCTTAAGTGTTACCAGATGTCGATTCAAAGAATCGAGATTCCTGAGAAAACATCAACTTGAGGGTTCCAAGGTCTCGAGGGGAAAAGAGTTCAGGGGGTACCTCGAGAAAAATAGGGACAGTCGATTAGAGGATTTCAGGGGAGTCGATCAGAGAACGGGAAGAGGGTCGGTCAGAACGTGGAGTATTAATTAGACGAGGTTCCGAAGAACCGATTAGACGAATCTTTCGATAAGGTGTTTAGACGGACACTCATCGAAAGTTAGACGTTAGACGAAATCTTGGGAGGCGATTCTTAGACTAAGCGGAATAGACGGAAGCTAGTTCAGAGGTCGTTTAACAAGACTTATAAGACGAAAACATCATAGACGTGCCTTCAGTGCCTGAAATCCCGAGTTCTTGTTGTCAGTGTTTTTTAATTCTATTCATCTATGCATTAAACATTTAACTAAACTACCTGGTGCCTAGTAATTTCCCTAGACACAGTCAAATTCCTACATGTATATGAATAAATAATAGTATATTCTAAAAAAAATTGCAGAATGAGCTCCCATTCCAACACGAATGCCAAATTCAAAAACGAGCGACGAAGGAGCTAGTCTTCGAGAGCATGAGTGTGGGAATTGTCCACTGAAACGAGTATTAGACGATATTTTCTCTATTTCAGTCAACTTTTGTGAAATAATCTCGAAATTCAAATAAAAATTCAGATTAGAGACTTTTGTATTGTATCTTGGCAGTTGGTGTGACTTATGAGTTTTAAATGATTTTAGAGCGATTTTCTCAAAGATTACATACTTTTCAAAACGATTGAATACGATATAGTTAACTCTTGTGGAGCAGCATATATCCCAGAGTTCTTCATCATTTCATAACATGAAAAAAATATAACTTCGTTTCATGAGTGTATACAGCGTTAGGGTGAGGAGTTCTGTTCATCTGGTCTAATTTAGATAGCAGATCCATCCATGAAGAATGACCATATTGAGGAGAAGAGATGGACATGAGATAGAGGTTTATATATACACCGATTGAATCTTAACAAAGACAAACTTTCCGCTTCCCGATGATGAACAAACGTCCTATCGAACATCCCAGCAGGTTTGGAGTGTTCCTCGAGCTCTTCCTCAACTTCTGCCGTCTCGGATCGCAAAGTTCGCCTCTTAGAATTAACCGGAGGAATTGGGGAATAGAAGCGAGCACTGATCTCGCGCTTGTTCCAAGAACCTCGACGCCAAAGTTGAGTCTGCCGTTGCTTCAACATTAATTGGCTTTCGACGTTCCTGTTGAAGTGCGTCCGCTGGTTGTTTATTATTCGAAACTTCATCCGAACATCCAATTACCTATCAGGTTCGAACGTCTAGTAAACGACCTGGTATCGGGCCAAACCACTTGGGAACTTTCTATAATGGAATCAGCCATGGAAACCGAACGACAGTGTTGACTTGGGATGCCAGCGACAGAGGATTCGAAGGTTTCCTCTTAGACGAACTTTCATTCAATACTGTGCCTAATTTGAAGAAGGAAAAATTGTTGTTTCTCTAGGCAATGCACAGCTTACCATTTTAATGGAAACGGAGGAAACATTTTATGAATCGGGGTACAAATTGGTTTCGCATCCATTCTTCGCTCCAGATTTGGTTCCAGTTCAAAGGCAGCAGCTCTAAGGAGAAGGAATTTTTTTCCTTCAGAAAGGTTTTGCAGGTCAACAGGAAATGGGGTTTTTGAAAAGGAAAAGGGTGAATCGATTTACTGCGGTGAACACTCTGGAGGAATCTCTCAGAGATGATGTTTCAGGTGAATTCTTTTGGCATTTAGCTATCATCGGGTCGATGGCCTAGCAGGATTTTGAACTGTTAAACGATCCTGCGTTGGTGTGTCCGTGAGTTTTGTTCTATGATCTAGTGTGACGTTTTGTCGGTGGTCCTATGACCACCTGTATGGTGAACACTCGTTCCTCCATTGGGGAGTTTCAGAAAACAGGAACTGTTGGAGTATGTACTCTTCATAAACCTTCTTAGAAGCAGAGTGTGAAGGCCAGTATACTTAAGACTATTTCAACATCGTTACATACGTAACGTTCATCATGATAGACATCCAACCAAGTTTGAGGTAATAGTGTTATAGTATTATAACATTACTAGCAAGGTAAGAGGGTTTTTTACTGGCGAATGGAGGATATAACTGACGAGCCGCAGGCAAGTCAGCTACCTCCTTGAGCCAGTAAAACCCGTTACCTTGCGTGTATTGTTTTATATTTTATTTGTTTTTCATTTGTAAAAAGGTTAGATAAATTCCAAAATAATCTCAATAATTTGTCGCAAATGTCGTAAACTATGGAAGAGTTGCCATGAACATGTCTGTTTATTTTTCTTTACATTTGTTTTGGCGGAAGCGAAAATGAATGTACCAAAAAAAATCACTGAGGCAGCCAGCAGTGTAGTATCAAGTTTATTACCTGCAAAATTAGCTTCAAGGTACGAGCGAGAATACGACGACTTCAAAAAGTGGCAAAACAAAAATAGTGTGATTGGGGTAACTGAAGATGTTTTGCTGGTCTACTTGAATCAACTATCAGCTAGATTCAGCCCTAATACTTTATGGGCAAAATGGTCTATGCAGAAAACCTGCTTGGAAATGAAAGAAAATGCCTCTGTTCGCAGGTTTGTTTTCCTAAAAAAAATTATTGAAAAATATGACGTTTAGTTGTCATTTGCAGATTTCAAAAGGTGATAGCGTTTCTGAAACGAAAAAATGAGCGTTATACGCCTTAAACATGAATGATGTAGATGATATGGAAAAATACGTTATTGTGACATTGCGGTAAACAAAAAATTTAACAACAAGAAGATTCACCAGAACCGATGATTGCTGCAGCTTCAAGCCCTGGAACAGAAAGCCTAAGATTTTTTTTCGACATACCGACATGGAAAGTGCATTTATTTCCCTCAACGCTGGCCAGCACACTATTGGTGCTGTTCTAAAGAAAATAGCGAAATATTCAGGTTTCAAAGACCCAGAGTTATACACCTTTTCGCAGAACTGGAGCCACTATGGTTGCGGATTCGGGTGGAGATAATTTAGCACTAAAGCGTGCAGTAGGGTGGAAGAGCACCGAAATTGCGATGAGTTATGTCGATGATTCGGTTAACAAAAAAATCGAAATGTCTAGCAAATTATTTGGTAGTAAGGAGAGTACAAATGTTCTGCAGTCCTCGAATTCAGCAGTTTCTGAGTCAACAGATGGTTCATCATCATCAGTATCAACTCTTTTATCATCAAAAATCTGTGTTACTGGAAATAACAATTGTAATATGATTTTCTACATATCTGACGATAAAACAAAATTAATGTAAATAATACTTCTAACTTGTAAAAATTTTGCAAGTTAACTGTCAGTTTTACAAGTTAGTGACTTGATAAAATAAACTTGATTAATATTGTGTTTTTGGAAAATGACGTTTACAAATAAGAAACAAATAAAAGTAATAGTACAATGTAATTAGAAGGTGGTACAATATGATTTAGGCCTGAAATAAATTGATTTCTTCATTTTGGTGTCAACTTATTGTACGTCATTTAAGGGACTATTTGTTATACTTAACGGATATAGATTTGAATAGAGTGGAATGCTTTGCCATTGTAAGCCAAAGAAAACAATGCATAGGTCAAGAAACTTGTAGGAGTGAAGAATTAGCATCGCTGGAGAATTCCCAGATATTCATGGGATCTCTGGAATGAGAAAGCGAGCTCTAAAGGTGAAAATAGCTTTGCTAGGGGACACAAAACACTATAAGGTCACAGTTGACTGGAACGCGTTTCAACCTAAGTAACTAACTCAGTGTTTATGTGTGAAATAACAAGCGTGCACGCATTTCCTGTATGGAAAATAACAAGATTTCACTTCCGCTTGAAGAAATTTCTCTTAATTCAACCGTTAACGTAGTGGTTCACGAAGACACCTTGATTTAAAAAAAAAGCCAACATCTTTAATTAACCTTCATTTCTTCAGATGAGGCCCAAGAAATTCGAGTTCAACATTTTTTTGATCTTCGATGCGCTTTTATCTCCGTTCCAAAAGACTTCCTGACTGAAATTACCATTCATCGTTTCTCAAATCGTCTAATTCGACAAGATAACGAGGGAAAAAGCGGAAAAATTCCCCCTCTTTCACGAAATGGTAATTAACAGATGCCCCCAGGCCCCTATTCGAATTTCTCACGCTCGAAAGGTCGCGCAAGGAAAAACCGGTAACGTCTCTGGTGGGAAAACGGGGTTAATGAGCTCGCGAAAGACGCCCAAAAGAGGTCCTCGGGAAAATCTGATCGGGAGAGTCAGGAACTAGTAATGAGTTCCGAAACGTTGCAATTTCTTAGGAGGATGGATGGGTTTCAGAGGATGTATGGGAGCGGTATTTGAGTGGGATTTTTTTTTATAGTTTGAGGCTGCCATGATTGAACAAAATGATACTGCATGTTGTTTCTTTGTGCTTGAAACAACACTTGACGATAGAAGGGCAAACTGAACAACCAGACTCAGAAGTGAGGTGTAATGATCAGACGTTTGGCGAATGATGATTTAATTTATTACAGTCTACGCTTATATACTAATCTAAATCAAATAATATTCCAACATTCGTCACAGGTAAATCACTTACTACTTTGGAGTCAGCTATTTCTGCTCGATGGTACGAGAAGTTAAGGTTTGAATTGTAAGAATTTTCCATCGAAATCCATGAAATATTTGAAAAAATAATGTTCGAATTTCAAACTCTGCGAGAGTCTTCGGAGCTGCAATAGTAATATTCATAGTAATAATGCAGTAATAATATTCTAAAACAAGTTGCAGAATGTGCTCCTATTGGTCAATTTTCGTAACAATCAAACCACCTGCCAAGATATAAAACGAAAGTCACTAAGATGTTGTGACGGCGTTTTTCTCCAGGTTGCGCTCCGCACCTATCATTGTCTTTCCAAGCTTTCTCGGGCTCCAATTGCGATAGGTTTTATAAGGTCGCAATTCCTTACATCACTCACAGTTGTCCACCTTGGTAGCTTTTCTACAGTAAGATACAAGGTTCGACTTAATCTGGGATGGTAGCGATATACAGAAAATAGCTACAAAGCAAACAAAACGGAAATGACGGACGGGTGAGAATGAGGCGAGGTGAGCAGGCGGCGTATGTAACGCGGCTCCAATTCTATCAATTTTCAAATCAAACCAATTTAAATTCCGTAATCTGTCAAATTTCGTGAGTCACACCAACTGCAAAGATACAATACAAAAGTCACTAATCTGAATTTCGAGAGTTTTTCACAAAACCTGAGTGAAATAGAGAAAATATTGTCCAGTACTCGTTGCAGAAAGTAATTCCAACACTCATGCGTTTCGCATTCTTGCTGGAATGTAGACCATTCTGCTACTTGTTTTAGAATATACTGAAATAATAATTTATATTTCTCCGAAGAAATCTAAAACCTCTCGGTGCAAGACTCTTCTTCATTTTCGCTGATTTTCAAAATTCCAACAAATAACAGAAATACTCACGAATAATTGAAACATTTCCAGAGCCACAGCTGGTCATATGCGGTACCTCCAACTAAACTCTCTGGAGGTCTTCGACGGTTAGAGGGGCCAGCACCAGAACCTCTTTGCCTGTAGGAAACTGCGGACAATCCAGAATCGCCCCGCTTGATGCACTGCCTCTGGAAGAAAGACACTCCCGCTTCCAAGAAATCCATCTCACCAGATTCGATATCCTCTTCGTGCTCCTCGCTGAAAACAAAATTGTTAGCAATTAGACGGTCACATTCAATTTCGAACTTTCACAGTTTTATTGGAAGGATTACAGATTACATCAAGAAAGACACAAATACATGGTTGTTTAGGTACAATAAATGATTATTGATTTTTTTTCTTAACTATGTATCAACTATGTGAATCAACTGACAGATTAACTCGTTCATCAATTAATTATTCGTCCTCTATATAATTTAGCTTTGTCTATGAATAGACATTTGTGCTGATATTGTATTTAGAATCTCAAAAAGTTACCTCGTAAATTCTCAGAAATATTCATTGTTGCATTTCCATGTTATTTTCGTAAGCTATGAAAATGTGACCACGTTTTAGATCGTGAAAATATATAAAAATACTGGTAATCATCTCTCGCTTTATTCAAATAAAATCTCTATTGCGTTCAGGGCCGCCGCCAGGGCCGGCAAACCGGGCAGTATGCCGGGGCGGCAAATTTTAGGGGCGGCAAAATCAGTTTCGTCATAATGGATTTTTTTCCTTCGGAATCGAAAACCTGCCTGTTATTGAACGTGAAAGCGAAAACACGACCAAACTCAGGGGCGGCTTTTTGAGCCTGGTCAACCAAATATATCACACGTGTACACAAATATCCAGATAAAAATGCAATTAAACCAATACAAGAGTAATACTGGCAGAACTCATGAATACGAATCCCTGTCAGGTTGTAAATTTCGCCAACGCCTCAGCAGCCTCTCATCCTAGTTACACTCGCTTGTTTATGAGTTTATTATCAAGACGGTCGGTCTCTTTGATAAACATCTGGGACTGTAAGGTTTTTGGGGAGGGTTTCTAGGATAATTCAGTAATGATTCTTATTTTCAGTTTGCCTATCGGAAATCCAAATTTTGATATTCGGGAGGGGTTTATAATACTCGAGAAATAAGGGTTAGTACTCAGTGTCGTGTGTCGTCACAATATTCAATATTTTTGCAAACCTATATGGTGCTACATAATAGAAATCTTTTATCTATCTTCGGAGTTGTGATTTTCGAACTGCATTACTCTACAAAATTGAAGGTGAGTTCTATGATTCGGTATTTTTTTACCGTCGGATTTCACATTTAAACGATGATAAGTATAAAGCGCTCTTTGCTTATTAACAGTGATGCAGGTGATTTTTTTTGAGTCTTTCATCCATCGCCTCAGATACGTATATTATTCATAAAACCATACAGCGTCTTTTAAATAATTCGAAAAGGCGCCTTTAAATGAGTTTATTATTATAATAATATTCATTATTATATTAATCAGGTGAATACTTAAGATATATATTGACCTCTTTTCATTTACTTAATCAAATGTTAGAGTTTAAGAACATGGCAACAGGTAATAAATGTCACAAGGTCAAATCACAGAACGAAAACAGTAAGAATAACATGTACCTTATTATGATCTGGATATCATCGCCTAGAATTTTCCTTACATACGAGATCTGTGTTGCCTTGGAATAAAGAATCAATAATAATGAAAATCCAAGGCGCTCAAATTTTTTTCCTTTAACATGAGTTCATTTAGTTTCGTACACTAAAAGCAGAGAGCTCGATATTTTGTATGTGAATGCATTTAAGAATTCCACATTATTATTTAACATATCGTATACAAATGCATTTGTACTTCAATCGATTAATTTATTTTATTATTATGATGCCCTAACGCCTGATTGAAAATTTTTACATACGCATTTATATTTATCGGTTTCGTGTATCGTAGAAACTGTCGTATAATGATTTTATTAAAAATGGAAAATACTTTTGGGATACTTTTGGCGAGAGAAGCTTTTGAAAGTTGAAAATGAAAATTTTTCTACGATCAACAATGGCCCAAGATAGATTATCTGATCTAGCCATTATTTCCGCATTGAACATGAGATCTCGATATATCTCAAAGAATTCATGACTTTTGCGAGATGAAGGAGAGAAGGAAGAAATTTATTTGAGTTCAAACATTCTAGTCTGATGGTTCTAGTTCACTTTCATACATGCGATGGCCGGTATATATATATATATTTTTTTTTGTTTGTTATTTTTCATTTACTATATTTTTTGTATAATACATATTCATATTCATATTCAAGATCTCTGACTACGGTCCCCAAAAAGCGTCTTGCATTCATTCATGTATCCAGATTAAGTCCAACGACAAAAACTGAGGATCTAGAGAGCTATGTTGGTTCTAGTATACCCGGTGTGTCTTGCGAGAAGTTGACTTCTAGGAGACCTGACATCTATTCCTCCTTCAAGATCGTTTTACCATATGAGTCATTGGATCAGGCTATGAATCCATCATTCTGGCCTGAAGGTGCTGCCGTGAAGCGTTTTTTTGTGAAACGTCGTCTGGACACAACTCTCGCCTAGGTTCAGATGTACAGTCGTCGAATGGTATTGAACTTTTGCCGGTTCTCAATACCGAAGCAAAATTAAAGATTATTCAACTCAACGTGCAGTCAATGCCCAATAAAATGAATATGCTTTCAATATTGTTCTCTGAAAAATCACCAGATATAGTTAGTATAGTTGAGCACTGGTGCGACCCTGATGGAATGGCTACTATGGTGATTCCTGGCTATAAGCTGGTTTCGTATTTTTGTAGAACATCGCGTAAGCACGGTGGAACCGCGATATATGCTAAAATCGGTCTGCGTGTTAGTGACTTGTGCATATCGGGATTGTCACAGGAGTTAGAAAGCGAATTCTGTGCAGTGAAGTTCGTTCTTGGTGGTGTAAAATTTGGTGTAATCAGTGTATATAGGCCGCCTACAGGGGTTATCCAGGTATTCTTAGACAAGACCTCTTATATACTCGAACAGTGCCAGTCAATTGTGGACAACATCTTTCTTTGTGGTGACCTAAATATAGACTTTTCCAAAAATGGTTGCAGACTGAGATCATTACTTATTGATTTGCTTGACTGTTTTAATCTGAATGTTACTAACCTCGAGCCAACTCGAGTTTTTGTTGACAGAAATGGCCGTATAACAGCTACAAAGGTTGACTATATACTAACCAATGTAACTACCGGGAGCTGTTCCACGACAGTTTTCGAATCTTATATTGGCGATCATAAAGCACTCCTTCTGGGTTTTACCTTCAAATGTATTTCTGGGAAGCCACTGAACAAAAATAACATTAATAAGTTATGTAGGTCTATTTCAGCGAACAATCTGAATGAGCTTAGATTACTCATTTCTCGTACTTCTTTTGAACCTGTTTACTTATTCTCTGACATAGACTCTGCTTACGATTCATTTATGGAAATTATTGATTACTGTATGGATACCTGCTGTCCATTGAGACATCGAAGTGTTTCAAATCGTCCAAATTCGGGCTGGATTACGTCAGATGTTCGAGCGGCTAGCCTAAATCTCAAAAATCTGTACTGGCTCCATGTTAATCTTAGGAGTCAGCGCTCGTTCGATATATATAGAGATGCCAAGAAGCACTATAGACAACTATTAGAAAATGCTAAGCTTCAATTCCATACCAAACTCTTGTGTTCATCTGATAATCAGAGCAAAACAGCCTGGTACATAGTCAGACAGGAAACTGGCCGGGGATCAAATTGTGAGGGAGTGAGTATGACGTTGAATATTGCTGGTGTTCAAGTTTCCGACCCTCTACTCATAGCTGAGTGCTTTGCAGACCATTTTTCGTCTGTAGCAAGCAAAAGTATTGTTGAACGATATGGCAGTAACGTATCTTTTTCGTGCACAACATCTTCTTTACAAGAACACACATTCTTTTTTCATCCAGTGAGTCAATATGAGGTCTTAGATACGATCAGGGTTTTAAAAAGTAAAAAAAGTGTCGGTTCAGATTTGGTGTCGGTTAGAGTATTGAAGGCCATTTCCGAACATATAGCTGAACCACTCTCTCGATTGATCAATCTCTCTATCTCCTCGGGTACTTTCCCAAGGTCATTAAAACATTCCTCGGTTATCCCAATTTATAAAAAAAATGATGTTGAAGATATCTACAATTACAGACCGATCTCTATTCTGAGTGTCTTTTCTAAGGTCATCGAAAGAATAGCATTAAATCGCATGTCTGAATTCCTTAAAAAGTACAACTTGTTGTCGGGATGCCAACATGGTTTCAGTGAACGAAGATCAACCCAGACGGCTGCTGTTGAGTTTTTTGAGTATGTCTATGAGTCTCTCGATAAAGGTCTCCATGTAGCAGGTTTGTTTTTTGACCTTTCAAGAGCCTTTGACTGTATAACACCTAGATTCATTCTGAATAAACTATATAGTCTGGGTTTTCGGGGGGTTTTTCTAGATTGGGTGTGCAGCTTCATAACAGGGCGTACAATGTCTGTGAAGGTGGGCAGCCAGTGGTCTGACAGGCGTGTTTGCGAGCTAGGAGTTCCACAGGGCTCTATATTGGGACCGATGCTTTTTATTATTTTTATAAATGATCTACCCAAACATCTGGTATCAATCTTGAGCAAACTGATAATTTTTGTTGACGATACGTCAATTGCTGTATCTGCTGCAGACCTGAACGATCTGAAAGTCATCTGTATATCCCTAATCGACCAATTTGAAAACTGGTGTAGAGAAAATGCACTCATTATGAACACTGACAAGACCGAATGTGTTAGATTTTCACTGAGAAGTGCAAAAGACAGCACATTTGATATATGCTATAATGGTATAGTACTGAGAGCTAAAGAAGTAGTCAAGTTTTTGGGTGTCTATGTTGACGAAAACTTGAGGTGGTGCAAACAAGTCGAAAGGGTATGTAAAAAGCTTAGCTCATCTTTTTACGTTATATACCGTTTGAAGAACTCCCTGCCTTTTGAAGTGTTGTTGAATCTATACTATGGCCTGGTGTTTAGCCATATAGATTATTGTATTCTGATCTGGGGTGACTCTGTTGATTTTAACAGAGTATTGGTGTCCCAAAAACGTATACTACGTATGATCTTTGGACTACATCCACGCACTTCCTGCCGGCCAATTTTTAGAGATAATAACATCCTCACTGCCCCTTGTATATATTTGTATAGAGCTTTGATGTATATGAAGAATAATATAGATAGATTAACCAAACTGTCAAATAACCACAGTTATTCCACCAGAAGTACTGACACTCTCTCTATTCCAGTGCATAGAACCTCCAAATTTAAGTCCTTCATTATGTATAAAGGCATTATATTATATAATCATTTACCTCAGAGTGTGAGGGCACTGAATAGGCGCGAGTATGGGAAAATGGTGAAAAAAATATTGGTAAAAAAAGCTTACTATAGTGTAGACGAGTATATGATCGACATGAACTTGATGTAAATTTTGAATTATTATTTCTTATTCTTATTATATTGTATTTGTTTGGACTTGTCCTATACACTTTGTGTCGAAAAGGATCAATAAATTATTTCTATTTCTTTTATTTCATAGTTATATTTTCTTCGTTTGTGAATTTTTTCGCTCCTTGATCAAATGGTGAAAGAGTTTGTTATGAGTCCCGAACTCAATATATCACAGGAAGTTGGCGAAATATAATTTTCCGGTGGTGGCAAAATTTTATTTTGCCGGGGCGGCAAAATGTCTGGCGGCGGCCCTGATTGCGTTAAACTTTTGTATTTGAATCCTACAAGATATATACACTGCGCAAATAAATTAACGCACATTATGAAAATCTCAAATTTATTCTACAACAGAACGTTATCCACTTTGAACGTTTTTTTTCAATATAGATGTTTTTTCCCAGCAGGAATAATGATATTATCAGATTTTGAATGTATTGGCTCCATTCTGAAATTAGTTGTTCTCGATAAATTCTAGTGATCAATAGTTTTTTTTTCTTTGATTTTCTACACTCGATAACCCAAGAGGAATGTGCCCAAGCGGTAGTTTTGCGAGAAGAAGGGTGGACATACACAAGAATTGCAGAAAGGTTTGGAGTTTCCCATACCAGTGTGTCCAGAATGTTACAGCGATTCAGGGAGACAGGTATGAATGTCCGAAGACCAGGACAGGGTAGACCACAGGCAACAACTGTCGTTCAAGAACGTTACTTGAGAGTTTCTTCGTTGAGACAACGGTTTGCAACCGTTCGCCTCCTTCAAAATCAGCTTGAGCTAACTCATGGGGGTGCAAATTACCACTCAGACAATAAGAAAGGCCAAGCTCTTACCCCAGCCCATCGAAGGGCGCGTTTGCATTTTGCGAGAGAGCATATCCATTGGAAAGAAGCCGATTGTGAAAGAGTTCTCTTCACAGATGAGTCTAGATTCTGCCTCTACCATTGTGATCGACGTTCCCTTGTATACAGAGGTCCACATGAAAGATATGCTCAGTGCAATTTCCTGAATACTACTAGTTTCGGGGGAGGATCGATTATGGTATGGGGTGGAATATCTTTAACTGCTCCCACAGACCTAGTGGTCGTTGATAATGGAGCTATGAATGCTGATAAGTATATAGGGAACATTCTTGAATAGCATGTAGTACCACTTGCCCCATAAATTGGTGAAAATTTCATTTTTATGGACGATAATGCCAGACCCCATCGTGCGCGCATCGTTCAGGAGTACCTTGAAGAGGTTGAAGTCTCTCGAATGGAATGGTCAGCAAAAAGTCCATTTAATGTGTCTTGTTTCATTCAAAACTTTCCCGATAGAACATGAAAAATAAGTTATAAAGTCAATGTAGAGTTAACTTTCATTAAAATTGAGATTTTCAGAATGTGCGTTAATTTTTTTGCGCAGTGTTATGACGAACAGACTTAGACGATTGAGCTTTCAAGGCATGTATCTCCTCTAAGGCCTTATCTCACATTTATAACACCTCAGCCTACTGATGATTCATTATTCAATCTTCTGTTTTTCTAATCGACAAAGAGGCTCTATCAATAATCTTTTCAGATTGGTCGGTCACTGTGAACGTTGTGTTTAATATTGAATCGGTTGAACTGTCTCAGAGTCTAAGTCTGACTTCATATTATCTTCAGGAATTGTGCGCACACATTCAAGCAAAAAAAAAATTACAATGCTCAATTAAATAAACACAGCCTTTCTAGACCTTACACAAACATCACAATTGCTCGGAACAATCCTGAAATTCCGGACTTCAACCCTCTTCCCCAGATATACAACGATTGTCGCGCACCCCCAACACCTATCCACCCCCCACTTGAAACCCGATACACCGTGCTGCGACGTCATTACCGCCCACACTCCGACACCATCAAAATCTCATTATCGGGAAGAAGGAGCCGAAGAAACGGGAGACCGAGAAAACAAACTTGTATCCATCCCATATACGCGGATATCCACGGCAGTCATTCGGCCATGCACTGGGGAGGAAACGGCATTGTTATGCGATTCTGCAGAGGGATAAGAAGCCCGGAAAATTATATCCGATGCCGCTGCGGAGTATTCCCTCTCGGGGACGGCTTTCGATGCCAATTTAGCGAGTATAGTTCACGGTATCGCGGGGACTTCGAATTTGAATATCATCTTAGGTTTTCGCCGACTCAGCTTGTATTCCTGCGTTCGGGTATCACTGGAAGATCAATTGAGAGACCACATTTTTTCATATGGAAGAATGTTCAATGCGTTGGTTGTTTTGCAAAGAGACGTTTGAGGCATTTCATCACACCATCGATACTGGCGTCATTGATCAGTCTACCCAGATATTTCAGATAACTCTCACGATTGGCGATCTCCCTGTCATGGTGTCGAGCTTAAGTAGTTGTGATTAATACTAAGAACCATGTTCTTAGGACGAGCAACGAAACAAAGAATGACCAAACCCTCTACTCCTTTGTCCCTCTAAGGTGTTCACAAGGTTCGAAGAAGGTATCGCTACTATTTATTCCGAATATATTCAAGAAGGTTCCTTTCAATTTTCAAGTCTGAGGGGCTACCTTCACATCTACCACAGCCTCCTAAAGTACAAGCCCGGAACAAGGAAATTCGGCAACGTCGCGCGTAGGCCTACCAGAGACCCACGAAACTCGTGATACGTGCAGAAGAATAGATTTTCAGTAGGGCGAGTTTTGTTGATAGTTGTAGGTACGTGTGTTTGAATTTTGTTGATGAATCGTAGTGTTTCAGTGAATAAATGGCTGGGAATAAGTGAACTTTAAGGGAACTGAAAAACTGTTTTTTAGTGAAGTGCAATGGAGGTTTCGTCTGATTTTCTTTACTAACTTGAGATCATGTACTGGATAGGTTGGAGGTTAGGTTAGAATTTCAATTGCGATGAAAATAGTTCCGATAATCATAGGAAATTAATGTCAAAAGTTTGTCCATTTTAGATTTATATTATTTGCAAAATAGCGACATGGATAACTCCACCAAAATTTATGTTTCAGAATATGCTGCTCCTTCGAGCAGCGGCTGAGACTTTCAGTTGAGGTACGAATGCGAAATCAATTTTAAATTCACTTTGTTCGGTTTTTGCAAATTTACTCCTAAACAATCTCATAAATAATAAGAATAATATGATTAATGTCGAGCAAACGGAAAAAAACACTTGGGAGATAGAAAAAAGTTTGCATTACCCAAAGATAGAAACTCACCTTCCTAAGAATGAAATCGTCCAACTTTTCATGAAAATATGCTTTTCTGTTGAGATTGCATATAAATTTTTTGTTGAAAATTTCAATATTTCTTGTGTTAACATCTTATATCTATTCCGTTCCACATTCACTTCGATTTCTACATACAGGGTGGCCATTTGAAAACGAAACAGACGAGATTACAGACGAAATAAATTTTTTCGATAGAAATGCTCGGACAGGTCGATTTCTGTTTCGAGGGGGACAACTTAAGATATAGGTTACGGACGCATAGCGCTTCAACCCTTGCTACAACAACCCTCACCCCCAATTTTTGAATAGGGAAGATGGGGTGAGTGATACCTCATTTGAAAGGTTTTTCACAAAAAAAAACACTACAAGTGCCATGAAAACACCACTTCATTTTCAAATGCTTAGTCAAGAATATTTCGAGAACTAATGCATAAAATGAAAAAACAATGACTGTGCTGAAATCAGTATAAAGATACCTTTCAAATGAGGTATCACTCACCCCATCTTCCCTATCCAAAAATTGGGGGTGAGGGTTGTAGTAGCAAGGGTTGAAGCGCTATGCGGACACGCCTATTTAGAGAAAGAGGATTAAAATGACTTCAACAGATCTGATTTGTAATACCAAAATTCAAGGTGTGGGAGACCACCCACAAGAAGATTGGAAGCAAATTCGATTCCTGAGGGAGCATTCAATAGATCTGGGGGATACGGTTCGGGAAGGTCTCCAGATTGCTCGGAAAAAGGTTAGGTCGGGAAACGGTTAAAGTCCGTCGAGAAAAAAGATAGAGTCTTGATTTTGTGGTTGGAGATTAGGGAGTTTTGAGGAGTGAAAAAAAACGATGTAGTAGGTATTTTTGGAAAGGAAATTTTTCGATATTAATTAGAATCGCTATCGGAAATTACGTTTGAAGCGTTTCCGGGATTGCTCATTTCAGAGAACTTGGATGAATTCTACGAGGAAAATCAAATCATCAATTTAATTTTGAATGTTTTAAAGAGTTGGCGTCCAAAAATCTTGAAATCTCCCATCACATCTCCTCACAGCTTTGTTTTTTTTAATTTTATTTCATTTTGGATTTTAGGCAGTTGGTTAAACAAGTTAATAGGTCCATGTGAATGAATTTTCTTAGTTTGTCTGATATAAAAACATATCGAGAATTAGTTTTAGTAAGTTTTTTTGTTTATTTTATTGTTTCTGGAAGATAGATTTTTATGTAAGTTATTTCGATGGTTTTTATTTTCTCCAATAACTAAACTCTCTACAAGAACAATATCACTAAGCCGTACATCTGTGCAGTAGGCCTTACCCACACTCTATTCGAGTTTGAGAGAGTCTAATTTTGTTTGTTAGGAAAGCCGCTCTCGCGTTAACCGCTCAACTTCTGAATGAACTCATAGATAAAAGTAATTTTTTCACGAAGGTGACCAAAAGTCTATGTCTTTTATTACAAAACGAGAACCTGTGAGATTTTCGTACTGACCTTATTCTTGGATCAAATCTTATATCTCCACTCATTTCAGATTTTCCTCCAAGAAGACAAACCAAAGATGACGGTTCAGCTACGACTTCAAGGTCAACAGGTTGATTAGGCAGCCACCACTCACGCTCTTCCATGTTGACATAGACCTTCAATTGAGAAAAAAATATTAGGGATTTATTCGCCTTCATTTATTGTAATGAAGTGGAAAAATACCACAAGAAGTTAAGGAAGATCACAAATGTTATACTCTTCTTTACCTGAATGTTTTTTAGATTCTTGTTGTTTAGTTCAGTTATTGTTTAACGTTCTTACAATCAACATTGAGATTTGAAATCTGAAAATATAGTTACGGGTTGTTCGTTTATGTCCAAAAACTGTTATGTCATCTGAAGACCACCTTATCGATTTGTTTGTCTTATTGAATTTAGCCATTTTTCGCAGGAATCATTATTAGCTCAGTAAACGAGGCTATCACCACAATAATTGGTGCCAGAAAATTTCATATGAAAGACATCTCGAATAGATTTTCTACACTATATTGAAACTCCCATGAAAATCAGACATCTGGATCCGAAGATCTGTGAAGACAAACAAACAAAAAATCTACAAATACCGGACGTTTATATAAATAAAAGACGATCTATGGTTAGTATTACAGAGTTATCGAAACGCAAATAGAGGCTCAACTAAAGTTTCCCTCATTTTGACATTTACTCATGCGCATTCGGGAAAGATTTTAAGGTGGCCTGTAATAAAATACGGGCCTCCTGTACTCAACTTAAATAAAGGACAGGCGTATTTAAATGAAAGATCCCTTATTTTGACAGTTCTCGCAATCTTCTAGGTTGAACAGCTTCTCACAACTGTCAAAATAAAGGAAATGTCATAATAAAGCTGTCAAGATATAAATCGTTGCGATAGCTCAAATATCCGACCAACGTTAAGGGATCTTTTATTACAGGATCCTTTAATAAAGTGAAACCTGTATTTGTGTTTCGATAACTCTCTATTGAAGGGCTTCACGTGCAAACAACTGCACAGAACTGGCTATGTAATTATTTTTTTGTTGTGTATTTTTGAACAAGGTTTTTGCGATATATTATTCAAGAATAATAACGAACAAAAAAGAATAAAGGTGTTTCATATGTACAGGGTATCCCAAATTGCTTGATTTTAACTGTTTCTGGTACTTCTAAACTAGATAGGTGAAAACGTTGAGAGTAGTGAAAACCGTTTCACGATATCTTCATTTGTTTTGAAGACCTAACAAAATTTTGATATTTTTTCGATTTCGAAGATATGCCATAACTTTTTCATTTTTGGAAATATCTGAAAAAGATAAAAAGAGTACTTTTTCACTGGGAATAAAACATTTCTTAAAATTTTTCCCATCTAAAATTTTTTTTCATGATATGAGAGATGGACAAAAATGAGTTCGTATTTGAAATGAAATATTGTTTTTTTCCACGAGAAAAAGAATTGGATATATTTCTTATTTCCGGCGAAAAGGGGCTTCTAGAAAAATTTAATCGTTTTCAGATATTTTCGTAAATAAAAAAATTATTGCAAATTTTCGAAATCAATTATATTGGATATATATCCAATATAAAAAAAAAGATATCGTTTAACGGTTTTCACTAATGTTGTTTTCTCGAAAATCGAGCCCAGAACACCTTCCGAAGTTTTTACCTATCTAGTCCAGAAGTACCTAAAACAGTCAAAATCAAGCAATTTGGGATACCCTGTAAACAACACATTTAGGAAACTAAATGTACTACAATTTTCTGACGCTACAACAATGACGGTACAAGAAAAATCAGTCCAATGTTGCATACACACAAGTAAATAGTGTCACAATATGGTGGCAATGATAAAGATTAAAACCACATGAGAGTCAGTTTAGCACCTTTGATGATAGAATCAACCGAATTCATCAACTTCTTTCCGTAGCCACTTATGTTCTTTCCAATGATAAGCCTTTGTTATAATATTTGGAAACTTACTTATTATATTTGTGTTGTGTTGTTACTCTCTGTTTTTTTTTGGATAGGTATTCCTCCAACTATTGCGTCTGTCTGCGTTTTTTCGTATAGTTACTGGTTTGAGGAATTGGGAAGTAAATTTTTGGGATTTCTTTTTATCATTTATAGAGCCATTTGATTCTAGATTTTTTTCATAATATAATCTGACCTTTTTCATCAATTATACCTCCCGTGCGAAGCCGCCGAAATCAGCTAGTTCGAAATATTTTTAAGAATAATGAAGGACTTGATGACTTATGAAAATCAATTCGGAAAAACAACAGTTTCCGAGGAAGAAAACTGATTGATTTATAGAGCTCGAACGTGAAAATGATAAACTTAGTTTCGTCAGAATCATCAAGTACACCCTTTAATATTCCAAACTTCTATCGAATCGACCTTCATTATTGAATATAACCTTAACTTTTCTACAGTCATTTAATCCCTCAATGAATTTCACCCTTATACGGTTTCACTTAATTTTGAAACACAGAATTATCCCTTTCACGACCACCCTTTCTGAGCGCCCAACAAGTAGAAAACACGTCAAAAGAACAACTCGACGCAACCGTGGCAAACGGGAGAGTACCCGATTAAACTCCACCCAGTATCAACTCGACGAAATAGTCGACAAAAGAGCAGAAACTTCATCAGGCGTCTGAAGAACAATGTCGCATTGTGTCGCGGTTCATAATGAGCCCTATAATTGCCTACAACTCGTCTTTCCATCCCCCGGAGTGAAGAAACTTCGCGATATAACGCGTTAACTGGTGCGAGCGGAGCGATACACGATTATGTGCCTCTGTATTTAGCGTCATCTTCAAAGGGGTTGTTTTGCACTACATTAAGTCCCAGTGGATGCTGAAGATGTGGCTGAGCGTGAAAAGTAACGATTCGAGTTGAGCGGAAAATTTTCTGAATTTTCTCAACTACACAGGGTTTGAGAAAAGTCGAATATAGACGGACGTTATTATTCAGGGAATTTCTGATGGATGTGATTCTGCAATATGAAGATGAATCTCTCTTTTGATAACTAAAGAGATGAGATCAAATCTTGATATTTTATGCTCCTCAACATTATGAATGAAAATGATGAGAATTAAGCTCTTAATGATCATGAAAATCTTCAAGAGAGATCAAAGTATGATCAAGTTCTTGAAAAGTGTCATGAATAAATGGCGTATGAGAGTAAACCGATGCAAGCTTTAGAAGCTTCTGTCACAACTAGCCCGATTCCGATAAAACGAGGAATTTTTTTTAAGGAGACTCACTCAGCCCTTTATGGTTCTTTAAGCCATTTTTCCATTTGTTTTATCAATCCAATACAGAATAACATGTGTTTTAGATGCAATATAATATTAACACGCCGTACTTTTTACAATATGGAGGGTAGTAGGGGTACCTCTTCTCTCCATTATTTATGTACCTTTCTTTCGCACTGTCTTACATTCAGGGTCCAATCATATACGACTGCGATGTTCTGTTACATTTCATTATGCGGTATCCTTACCTCGGACCTCTCTGACACTCATTTCCACTCACGTCGAAATTTCAATCTTTAAATCTCGCAAACCTCTGTTAGGACCAAATTTTTTGGAACAACCCTATAGAAATGTGGAGCTTTTGCGAAAACAGTTCATTAAAATTACGTTTTTTATGCAGCGTTGTACAGAGGCTTCCATTTCAAGATTTTTAAAGTGAAGTATCACCCTACTCCTCTTCGCTTTACAATTTTGAAGGGTTAAAGCGCCCCATCTTAGGGGGTTGCTCGTTGAAGCCTCCAATACACCTCAAAAAATGTCTCCGAAACAAACTCATTCGACTTGTTCCGGGAAAGTTTTTCAATCTCTATGGGATAAGGAACAACACTGTGTATATAAGAAAAAAAAAATTCTTTGCCTTTACGGAGGCCACACCGAGAACATTTTTGAAACATAAAAGAATTCAAATTGGTAATCATCGAAATGAATGCCAATTTTAATTCCCTGGCTCACAGATCTTTTTATCAGGAGATTGAAGAATTGATATAAGACTTTTTCACTGAGATGAAAGATATACCGTTTTCAGCCTTGTTTGGCATCATCAGTATCTTATACACCTCAGAGACAAACTCTTCATAAAAAACTTCGATATTTATAGCAATTAAATGTGATGTAGTGAGTAAAAACTACAAAACAGTGACATCCAATTGTGTCAAAATGAAGTTCTACATCTCCGATCAAATGCTAAAAAAGAAATCTGTACTTCCTCTTTCACTGAATGAGATTTTAGCAGTGGCTCTAAAAAGCCCAATACTTTTTGCGACTGTGAAGCCAAGTGTTTTTAAGAAAATGAAAAATTCTTTGCATTTACGGAGGCCACACCGAGAACATTTTTGAAACATAGAACAATTCGAATTGGTAATCATCGAGATAAATGCCAATTTTAATTCCCAGGCTCACGGATCTTTTTATCATGAAATTGGAGAAATAATATAAGATTTTGTCACAGAGATGAAAGATATACCGTTGCAGCCTTGTTTGGCATCATCAGTGACAAAATCTTATCATTTCTCCAATTCATGATAAAAAGATCCGTGAGCCTGGGAATTAAATTTGGTATTCATTTCGATGATTACCAATTTGAATTCTTCTGTTTCAAAAATGATCTCGGTGTGACCTCCGTAAAGGCAAAGAATTTGTCATTTTCTTAAAAACACTTGGCTTCACAGTCGCAAAAAGAATTGGGCTTATTCCATCACTTTGAGAAACTAGCAAGCGGGCCCTGAATAGAGCCACTGCTAAAGTCTCAATCAGTGCGAAAAAAAGTACAGATTTCTTTGTTAGCATTCGATTGGAGATGTGGAACGCCCTTTTGACATAATTGGATTGCACTGTTTTGTAGTTTTTACTCATTACATCACATCTAATTGCTATAAATATCGAATTTTTGTATGAATATTTTGTCTTTGAGGTGTATAAGATACTGATGATGCCAAACAAGACTGACACCGTTATATCTTTCATCTCAGTGACAAAATATTATATCATTTCTCCAATCTCATGATAAAAAGATCTGTGAGCCTGGGAATTAAAATTGGCATTCATTTCTATTTTTGATGATTACCAATTTCAATTTATATAAATGATTCACATAAAGCTGTTGCTCAACTAAATTGTTATTTGAACTGCCTTCTCGTTAATTATGCTGATGATAAAAATTTCCTCATTACAGCAGAGAATTTGCAAGCTTTACTAGATTATTTAAATAGAACTTTCAATGCAATATCTGATTGGATTACTAATTAGGGCTTAGTATTAAATGAGAGCAAAACAAATTGTGTTACAAATATAAACAAGGTAAAGTTAAATGACTTGGAAATTAGTTTAAGTTCAGAAACAAAGCTCTTGGGTTTGACTGTTGATGATGTATTATCATGGGAAAGTCATATATTTAAGTTGAATAAGAAACTGAGTTCTGTATGTTATACCTTGAGAGTTTTATCCGGTTATTTGAATGAAAATGGCCTTAAAACTGTTTACTTTTCTAATTTTGAATCAATGGTGAGATATGGTCTAGTTTTTTATGGGAGTGCAAAGTCAGCAGCAACAATTTTTTTAAGTCAGAAGAGAGCAATTAGAATAATCAAAAGATTAGGTTTCAGAACATCTTGCAGAGGTCACTTCAAACAAATGAATGTGTTAACTACATCAGCACTCTACATCGAAGAATGTTTAATGTTCCTTGCAAAAAATAAGGAATATCTTAGAATGAACTTAACATCTCACTCTTACAATGTCCGAGATGGTCACTATATGTATCATTTGCATAGGCTATCCCTCACTGAAAAAGGAGCTAAGTATTCATGTATGAAACTTTTCAATAAGCTGTCATCAAGAATAAGAAGAATCAACAACCAACGACTTTTCAAGAAAGAAATACATGGGCTTCTAATGGAACTTGAGCCATATACAGTTCAAGAATTTTTGGATTCAACTCTGTAATATTATTTGAGCAATCACTTTTTCACTTTTTGTTATCTTGACGAATATTTCATTCTGATTGTATATAGGTATATCATACATGTATGCAGGATTTCTGAAATAAATGATATTATTATTATCATTATTATTATTTCAATTCTTCTGGGTTTCAAAAACACCGTGTATATTTTCTTATAGACGAAATTCATAATAAAATATGTTTTATTCTATTATCAGATTGGTGAAGGTCGATTCAAGTTCGGATCTTCTACTACACGAACAAGAACAATCCAACAGAGACGTCAAAATAGAATGTCGTTAATCAAATCTCTCAATGTCGAACGACAACGGAATCGAATCAACAAGTTATATCATTTCCCCATCTCCGTTTTCCCCCCTTTACCACCGAGCAATCGCGGACATCCCCCTAAATGCAAACTAAGACGAACTAACTCCAAGTTGGAGATGATGGATAGATAATTCACTTCGCTAACGAGTCCTTGGATTTGCAGGAACGCTGCCAAAACGCCTTGGTATATTATTTCAGCCACTGGCGTATGTTACGAAGTCGATTTTGCATTTAACGCTCGGCGAAGGAGAGATCAGATATAAATTATTCATGTCAAATTCGGGTAGAATCGGGGCCAGAGGGATGAATCTGAATATATTCCTGGAGATACCCGGCAGCATGTGTTTAATGCGTTTTCGGATTTTTCTTCATGGGGTGCTGTCTATGTGCTCCTATTGGATCACATAGGACAAAAAAGGAATTGAATTTGAATGTGATTGAGTCTGAAGCTGAGGCAATGGTATCATTGCCCGTACTCTATCTTGTTTGTATGTGAAAGAGCGTTTTCGAAATATATTCATTTGATTTGCAGTTTGCTCTAGGCTGCAGGTTAGTAAAGTGCATTTTATTATATACCTACTAGCTGACCAGCACTGCCTCAATCGATAAATAAAAAAGCAACATTTATATTATAATAAACTATTATGGGATAATACCTTGAAAGAGGACATGAAATAATTTTCTCTATTTCAGTATCGTAATGAGTTCATTACAGTACTAAAAGTAGTGCTGTAATGAAATTCATTACAGCATTGTTTTCAGTTATATTTTTCGTTTTATGATTGTCAGTACTGACCTCCGATCGAATCAAGTTTCGAATCTAATCAATTCAAATTCCATGATCTGTCAAATTTCGTATGTCACACCAACTGCCAAGATAAAATACAAAAGTCACTAATCTGAATTTTCATTTGAATTTCGAGAGGTTTTCACAAAAATGGACTGAAATAGAGAAAATACCGTCTAATACTCGTTGCAGAAGGTAATTCCAACACTTATGCTATCGAAAACTCGCTCCTTCGTCGCTCGTTTTCGAACTTCGCATTCGTGTTGGAATAGGAGCTCATTCTGCAACTTGTTTTAGAATATACTATTCCTGTATAATCAGTCCAGTCAATGAGGGCGAAAATTAAGCATTACCTACGAATTCTTTCAAGATGCTTCGATTTTGATAAAATTTTGGATATAAGATATAATTGCCTCCTACTCCTACCCTATGCCGATTTATGCTTATTATTTTTATGGTGTGAAAATAACCGCTTTATCCAAAATTAAAAGAAACTTGTTCTAACGTAAATCAAAGTAATTTTTGGGCCTCAGTAGTGTTTTATGAAGTTTAATGGTCTTCATATACTTCAAAACCGTATAAACCACCCCCTTTCAGCATAAAATGTGTAAAAATGGGTCTCTATTAGTATATTTAATTAATTTTAATAAATTTTATAACAATATTTTGGATCAATGCTGGTTTTAGTTTTATTTATTTTTCAACCCCTAAATGCAACCCCTATGTGTTCAAGATAACAAAATGAAAATATCCTTCAAACATTTCATTTATTCATCACTTCATTCAAGTGAAATTAATACTTTTTCTGTCAAAAAATTAATCTGATTCTGAGTTGCTCTCGGCACTGTCAATTATTTCTTCATCTTTGCCAAAGATTGGACAACTGTTTTGGCAGTTAACACCTGCACATTCCCCACATCTACATGTGTTACAAAAAAGACTCAGTTTTCTGCAGGTGCATGACGCGTTGCATCTTTTTTTGCAGTTGTAAAAAATCATTTTCAACAATTTTTGTGGTGCAGGTGTTTTTTTGCATTTCCACTTATCATATTTCTCGTAGTTTACGAAAATTTCCATATTGCCAGCAATAATGACTTCGAATTCTTATAATTGACAGTTTTTCTGAGCAGAGATCAAATAACGGAGGATTGAATCAAGTATACGATGGCGAAATGATAATGACACCATGTGTAGAGACATATTATTTTGTGATTCAGCCTACTTAATACTCAAGAATTCAAATTTCATATACAAACTATATTTTTCATGATATCTGAATGCATCTGAGGGCGATGTATGATATATTTCTGAAACGGGAAAAAATGCCGATTCTTTCTAAGCCATTTCAAACTTTTTGTTTCCATAAGAAAGAACACAACTTTATTTTATAGATCAGCAAGGAAACCTCTTAGGAAAAAACAAAGTACGCTACTGGATTGCTATGAAAAAAGTGCCTGTATTATGTTTTCATTTCAACATCCCAGCAGAAACAGAAACGGAGATAATGCCAAAGTTGAAATCGCCCGAATCTCAATTTTGGCCTATAACTCGAAAACAGAAGAAGACAGAGAAATGCAGTTGATGGCATCATCAGTTTCTCTAAAAAAGACCACCGTAACGTGTCATTCATTTTTCTCTATCCCTCATGGTTAAAATGTTGTAGTTCAAGAATCACCAATTGTGCCCACCCTGTACAGTTGTAAAATTTTCGATGCACATATCATGCACATATGGTGAAATAGTGACCTTGTTGATAATATTTTCATATTTTATATTTAATTAGTAGAGAGGTGAATATTGCGGAAGAACTAAGACCGCGCAGTCAAAATTCGTGAGCCTATCAAACGAACGGCGATAATTCACATCAATTCCATTGGTGAGTTTGTGAACTTCCTTATTCCCGATTTTTTGATTTGTCAAATCGGTAATTATTCATTGTTTTCAATTCAACATTACCTGCTTGTGAAGTAGTTTCACGTCGAAGCTGATAACGTCACTGACGGGTTCTCCTTGTGGCGTCACATAGTAAACAAGAAGTTGACTGACAGGTGCCATGACTGATCGAACTGTAAAGCTGCAAAAAACAGAATAGTATAGGAAACAATGATTCAATATTATTGTTACATGTTTTAGAGAAAATATCATTGTTCAATTTCGAGTTTTTTCACGTTTGAAAATGTTTACGTGAGCCGTAATTCGTGAAGAATTAACATATACGAGTACTAACTACTAACTTCGGATTTTGGAGTGTGACCAGCCGAAAATCAGATGGAACTTTCCATGTTTTCGGTAGTGTACCATTAGTACACCGGCCGGTACTTTCCTTTTTCTAGATTTCAATATTCCTTCTGCACGCCTATAATTTCACATTTTCTATATCATGGTTGTATTAAGAAATGTGAAGTTGATTACTATTTTACTTTGTGAGTATAGTCACAGAAATGAAGTCATGTTATTCTAATGAAGGTGCTGAGAGAGGATTCTACTCTACCAAAACTTGACCAAATGCTTGAAAGACGCAACAGCTCGTCATCAATGAGTATATTATGTTCGAGTGCCTCAACAAATCTATTGAAAACATTAACAGAACCAAAAATATACTCGTAGAAACTAAAGGAATTTCACATTATAGATCATAGATATCTTGATTCGCTCTAGAGTTAAAAGGAGTTTTTGAACAATGACTGTTTTTAATATTTGTTAACTTCCAGAACGTTTTTTCCAGAATTTGTTATGGTTCATATTATGATATTCATAATGGATCGAATTACTATCAGAAAGTGCTTAGTAATCGCGAGCCTTTGGTGTAAATTGGTGCTTAGTGCTGGTGACTGCTTGGCTTTTTTTCCAAGTGCTTTGTTGAAAATTGAGCATTGCACCCCTCAGACCTCATCTGCATCTACGCCTATGGTTACGTCTCGCAGCGCCACGCCCACTCCTGCAAGTACATCTCTATGATCAGCTGATTGACTGCTCGCGTCAAATTAACCTGCCTCTATACACTAACCAGCTGACAGATTAACTCATGCTCATTAATTGAATCAATTAATCGCTCTCTTTTGTAATCCAGCTCTGCCTGTGAATATACCTCCTCTTGTGCTAATCTTGTAAATAAGAATTTTCAAAAAGTCACCTCGCATAATCACTGTTCATCTCGTTAATTTTTTGAAGTAAGTAATCAATAGGTTAGTGAATTCTCGGAATCATTAATTGTTTCAGTTTTCATGTTATTGTTCAGCTTTTTATAAACTTAGAAAATTTGTCCCCGTTTCAGATCGTGAAAATCTATAAAAAATAATGGTAATCCTCTCTCGCTTTATTAAAATGAAATCTCTATTGCGTTGAACTAATATCTTGGAATCCTCTAAGATTTTGGTATATTTTTGCAGCTCTCATAGATTTTTTAGATATCTCTAAACTCCTCACATGGAAATGATTGCTTGCTCCAAGAATGAACATCCTCAAGTCTTTTTTTGGTAATGAATACTGATTTGTTATATTCTCATGTGCATCTCATTATCTTAATCAATTCATCTCATTTCTCAACTATTCACTTCTCATAACACTTGCTGATTATTGTCCTCGAGTTTCAGATGAATGAAAATCCTCAAACGCAAAGATGAATCATGGAATCAGTCTTCTCTCTTAGTAAAACCAAGTGAACTTCTCTGAAGTATTTGAACGGTCAAATAGTTCAAACATTGAACCTGATTGACAGTCTGAGTCCCTGCTTCACCTCGAGCGGTCTCCTCAAATATTGGTAGAACCATTCAACTGGTATGATCTCCTCATTATACAAAAGAAATTCTCAATGTCGTTCATCTGAAGCACTTAGCAAGTAAGATCACAAGCCTTCTGCTCTCTCGAACCAACGGGTTGGTGGTTTTAATTCATACATAGAACTTTCATGTCAAAATCCTCATAATTGTCAATTGTAGCCTCTATTTTTCTGATGAACACTAACCCTACTTACTAAAAGCAGTTTGTCACTGTACATGTAGTCTCAATTGATTAATTAGCATTCTCTTTATAGACCAACGTTATAGATCATGAACATTGATTTCTCAATCATGACATTCTCACATTTGTAATAATCTCAATGAAGAACAGACTTAGACTACTAAGATTTCAATACACGTATCTCCTCTAAGGCCTGATTTCACTTTCATTACAACTCAGCCTACTCTAACAATTCATTATTCAACCTTCTGTTTTTCTGATGAAATAAAGAGGCTTTCGCAATCAATTTCATTTGTATCATCACTGTAAACGCTCTAGATTACCTCTGTTTTTAGTTGAATAATTCAATCTGAGTTTATAGATGACTTCAATATTTGTATTTTTTACTGTATTAACTGAATGCGGGTGACTTATTCAATTTATGATTGTGAATGATGTCAAAAAATGTTTTGACACTACCATCTCTAACTCAATTATCTGGATACAGTCCTTCACAGTAATGTAACAAAATCAGAACAACCCCGATTATTGTTCAGTGCTTGGTGCTCAAAGCACTAATATTCAGTGCTTGATACAGCTCCAAAACTGGGTGTCAGAAGAAGGTGTTGAATGTCCGACTTCTCTAGGGACATAGATCATCGATTCAGGCAACCTCCTAAAGAAAACTAGAACTTGCATCCATCTTCCATCAGCCCGATAAACCCCCTTCCACTTCTAATGAAGTTCCGAAATAGACAAAGACCACTAACTTTGCCCCCGAAGGGACGGGAACTTGCTGACCTAGGCCAAAGCGATATCGGGAGAGCTCCGAGGTCCTCGCTACGTAGTTCTGGACCTCGATCCGGGAAATGGCGTTTATATTGCAGGAAATCCGATAGTCTAAGTTCGCACTTTGGCCGCTGTTCCGAACGGTATCGATGCAGGAGTCGTCATTCACGGATATTGGAATACACTCGGGGTCTGATTGGATTTCGTGTTTCGAATTGGAATGACCGATATTGCAGGTGAACTTTGAGAAACAACGAGAAGTAATAATGGTTTTTCTTCTTATGGCGGATAATTCGTCGGCGAAAGCCTAAACTAATCAACCCTTGTTTCACGCTTGGCTCTTGAGCAAAAGCTTTCGTCCAAAAAATTCTCGAAGTCACGTGAATTGAAGTGAGTTGATTAAATTTAATAATTCGATCATTAATATAAGTAATTGAGGTGTGATATCAATTTCTGTAAATACTTGAGCGCACCAATTTTGTTTTTGTCGCAGCCAGTTACCGCATGAAGAAACATTTCTCAAGAGACGTTTCTGCTTTATTCACTGGGTTGTAAGTCTAATGAAGTAGCAGTGCAGAATTCAGTAGATTGTAAGGCTACTAAATTCAGGGTGGTTTCTAAATTGTAGAGGGTTGTAAATCCACTACAATGGGAGTTGAACACACGGTGGTATTTGCAGGTATTTATTGCGTAGTACAAAGAGAAGTGGAACTTAAATGTTTGTAGGTATTTATTGTGTACTACACAGTGAAATCGAACTTAAATGTTGACATTACAATTGTCTTTAGACTTTATATATGAAAAATATTTGAAGACAAAGCATTTCATCATGGTGGTATTGCTGAAATTCGCTACTTGGCAAAATGAATGTTCTAGGAGGCGATGAAGTAACTCGGCCGTGCATCGTCCTAGTTATGTGGAATTTTCCGTTTAACTAGGTCGAGACCTTGCAGTAAGTAGTACTAGAAAATCAATATCTTCACCAACTACAACTGTTGTGCTTGTTGCATTAAAATTTTCTATTGCTGTTTCCATTATGAGAATTGCGTAATTTTGAGTTTATTTCACTGCAATATTCGCAGTTGTTAAATTGTCACTCAAAATGGAACTGATACGAAATTCATTATTAATGTTATAAAAACATTGTGGTTGATTTGATTTTCGTAAAGACCGCTTTTCGATAAAGGCGTCTTTGAAGTGTGCTTGAAAGAAACTATGATACTACAAATGTCATCAGATCGTCGTTTAGATAAAACTTTCCCTTATTCCTAACTGTCAAGACTTCTTGGATAGGCTACTCTGAAAAGTGGTGATTGCGGAGAGTGATATTTCATGGAAATTGAAATTATTTAGAAGAGAAGAAAGAACTGTTTTCTATGTAAAAAAAGCAGTAAAAGAAGATAATTTGAAATAATCAGTTAGGGACTGACTATCTTTCTAAGAAATGTATTATATAAAAAAAGACTAAAAGAGACACAAATAGGCCGTAAGAGCTTGATTAGTATCTTATATGTGCAATCATGTATAACGTGACTCCTAGAATCGCGATATCTTAGGGATGGTATCTCTTACCTTGAAAATAATTTCATCATTAATATA
This sequence comes from Hippodamia convergens, assembly GCA_038502775.1. Taxonomy (NCBI): domain Eukaryota; kingdom Metazoa; phylum Arthropoda; class Insecta; order Coleoptera; family Coccinellidae; genus Hippodamia; species Hippodamia convergens. The sequence continues at coordinate 2,595,790 of CM076607.1, forward strand.
TTTTGTAGATAATTGAAAGATCTACAACTCTTGTTTAAAGCTTTTTTTGATAAAGCTCACTGTTTTTGAGAAAAATTCAAAAAATCAAAAATATCGACTTTTGACCCTGAATAACTAACGACACATAGGATCAACTGAGACTTTTGACACTACACTTGTTATGGTAAACTCTAGCTCTTCACCAAAATTTGGCTTCCCGGCAATTTTTGTTACTTGAGCACCATTTTTATGCGTATCTTGACCGACGTATAATCTCATAGATTTTCAGCCTCTTGATGGTTATGTTGCACCAGAATTGAATATCCCCATATCTTCCTCTCTAGTAATGAATACTGATTTATATTTTACTCATGTTCGTCCCATTATTTTAATTAGTTCATTTCATTTCTCTTTTGTTCATCTTTTGTAATATAGCTGATTACTTTTGTAATATGGTCCCTTCCTAATCGAATAATGACAGGTCATGGTCGTACCATTAGCATGCTTTTCAATTGGAATTCAGTTGACAGTCCTAATTGTGAATGTGGTGAATCAGAGGAAACAGTTGAACACCTAATTAATAATTGTTCGATTTATAAATTTCAAGATGGCATTAGAGCCATACACAATGTATCAAATTCATTATTGCAATAGGTTGAAAATTTTAGATGAATTTGATGAAGTATAAATTGCATTTTCTTGCTGTTCTGTCTTTTTTTTATTTTCAGGATGGAGTTTGTGTTTGGAAATTCTTCCTCCGAAGAGCCGTTCCGATAACCGTGATGTCCTTCAATATAAAATATTCAGATACAACAATTTCATTTTATTTTATTTTTTGACGGGGAGACAGGTTTTTTCGGCTGAGGTTTTTTCCCCTGGCTCTATAGTATCGTATGATACAAGTGATGATAGTATCGTATGATACGATAGTATCATACGAATATTGTTATGGTATCCCGTTCTTTTTTTTGACTCAGGTTAGGTACTTTTTATTTCGACATTTATTGTATTATTTTAGCTCTCTAATTCATAAGAAAATATATCTAAATGACGGTCTGATTCCATTTGTAGTATCATAGTTCTTTCGAGCACCATTCAAAGACGCCTTCTTCGAAAAGCGGTCTTTACCAAAATCGACTCAACAAATATTTGTTTTTCAAAAAGTTTATCTGCTTATCCCAAAACTATATTTTATTTTGGCATGCGATCACCGGCTGCGACAATTCGTCAGCACTGTACAAAAGGGTAAAAACGTCAGTATTCAAATTATTCAAAAAAAATAGACTGACTGCGCTTAAGTATTTATAGAAATTGATTGAAACAGTTTTCACTAGTGGACTCCTTTCAACGTTTTTACTTATCGAGTCTAGAAGTACCAGAAACAGCCAAAATCAAGCAATTTGGGATACTTTGTACATCCAGGTAGAACCCTGGATCTAGTTGTTTTCTTGCTGAACACGATATGTCCTTCTCTGATATGGTTCAACGGTCATTTGTAATACACATGAAACTGGTTGACAGTTTCTCGCGTCCTGGTTTCACCCTGGAAGGTCTCCCCTGATAATAGTTTACTCAATTATTCGACACGATCTACTCATTATAATCCCGAACTCTCAAGTTCATTCATCTGATTCTACTTACAAGTTAGATTTCAATATTTTCACAGTGTGATCTTCATCTGAATTTTTATAATAACAGTTCAAAAAAGTAATTTGTAATTTCGAACATTTTGTTTTCATCTTGCATGTTTTCCGTTTGATTCGAATAAGTATAAACTCATTCAAATGACCCGTTTGGCTGTTAGCATCTCCCAAAAGCAGTGGCGTGCGCTCCAATCAAGCACGCAACCGCCGTAAATTATATCGGTCCGGGAAATCCAGGCTATTTATCCGGGGATTGACGTGTGAAGTGATCATCGGGCGTGTACGCCGAGATACGTGATCCGATAGAGATTTGACGTGTAAATGCCTGTTTCCCGGCAAAATTGCAACCTTCGATAATCAGTTTAAACCGTCCAAACAGTGGGTAGCGAGCCGGAAATTCTGCAACGCTTCCAGTTTGAAGTTAGGCGATATTGAGGGAGGATTAGGGGATGAAATTTATTTGAAATTCTTGTCGTGTCTCATTCCGGAGGAGGTGAGGCTGTATCGGTATTTTCACGATAAAAATGAAAGAAACTCTCGATATTTTTTGGGTTTTCAGCTGTGTTCACTTACGGTGGAGAAAAACTATCGTCCTTATACAATGGCGATTGAAGAATTTCTTATGTCGAAAAGCATCATGTCATTGTCATTTTCATACATTATTTCCGAAAAGGATATTTCTTTGTTACTCTATACAATTTCTTGCTGAATGTGAATACATTCTATAACTTTATTTTGTAGCTTCTCGATAGATTTGAGTAATTAGCATCCCACCTAGCTACTGAATGTTGCATATAGAAGAAAATGATAATTGCTCACATTGAACAGAACAGAAAAAATAGTGAATGTCTTTTCATTTAATTGTACACTGTTTCAACCATTATTCATGAGTTCTTGGACTTAAGAATTTTTTATTTAATTAAACTGAAACATAATCAAACTGCTGTTTTTTTTTCAGAGCTCAATAAATTTGATGTAATTTCAAATTTTTCCATTACTACCCCCTTTTATTTGTATGTGCACTATAATTTAAATTTTCGAAGTCAAGTTTCAACTTTTTAAAAGTACCGTAGATTTGGGAGACTTTTGACAATGATCAATATTGCAGATTTCTTTCTTTCTTGGCATAATTGACCGGACAAATTCATAAAATTATGTAGCTCCTTTTCGGTTTGTTCAACAATCAATTCCTTTTGACCTTGTCATGAATAATGCGTTCGATTTTACGGAAAAAATTAGCGAACTCAGGTGAGTGAAAGCATGTTTTTTATGCTCCTCATACCTACTTTCTAGTGCCCAATACATGCGTTTCACTCTTTGGATATGTAACATTTTTTTAAGGATACGTGGGGTATAGGAATGTCATTAAACAATATTGTTTGCAAATCAAACGGCAACAGGGATCTCATTGATTAATTTTGTTTTTTTATAGGGTGACTTAGGAATGTGCCGACTGAATACTAGCAGCGCATTGTCAGAAGAAAATATATCGCTATTTCCCAAGTACGCTTAGCAGAGCCATTAAAAACAATGAGAAAAATCATTCAAGTTACATAGAAGCTTCCCAAAAATATAACATACTGAAATATACTTTCCAAAAAAAAAATATGAATTCATATGGTGGTCAAACTCATCTGTCCGAACACGAAGAAAATATAATTTCTAATGCAATCATATCAGCACGTGACTGGGTTCTGAGATATTTTTTAAGACAAAGCAGATACACAAGATTTAAAAAAAGACTTTTCTCTATTTCAGTATCGTAATGAGTTCATTACAGTACTGAAAGTAGTGCTGTAATGAAACTCATTACAGCATTGTTTTCAGTTATATTTTTCGTTTTATGGTACTGACCTCCGATCCAATCAATTTTCGAATCAAGTCAATTCTTATTCCGTGTTCTGTCAAATTTCGTCAGCCAAGCCAAGCTAAAATACAAAAGTCACTAATCTGAATTTTCACTTGATATTCGAGAGTATTTCAAAAAAGTTAACTGAAATAGAGAAAATATCGTCTAATACTCGTTGCTGAAGGCAATTCCAACACTCAAGCTTTCGAAAACTCGCTCCTTCGTCGCTTGTTCTCGAATTTCACATTCGTGTTGGAATAGGAGCTCATTTCCAGTCAGTATAGTGTTATTTATTCCAAATTTTTGAATATTAGTTGAAATATTCTCATCAGCAGGTAATTATTTACGTTATTTCCACAAATATCACCTAATAATCAATGTTATTTTGTTTTGTTGTATTTGCATTCGAGTTTAAAATTTGGCTATAGTGAAGGGTTTTCATTCAATTTTCCCACCAAATTTCAACTATATAATAAAAAAGTATAACAACTCTGAACTATGCACCGTTTCATGTCACCTCTGCCATCTGAGAATTGAGGAATCAAGAATAAACTGATTTCAACTCTTATCCCGAACCACACAAATCGGTGGGCGTAGGTATATTTCATTTTTTTGAAATTTGTATCAGAATTCTGACACAATTTCTTGAAACGAAGTCTTACTCAGTGACCTTCCTTCTATTATTTAAAAATTTTTCAAATTGATTTTGTTTGAGAGACTGGAGGATAAAACACTGCAGAAAAGTGCAGAGACGTTCCATGAAATATTGCAATAGGTATAAATGGGAAATTAGTTTTATTTAGAAAACTTTCTAATTGATTCTTGTTTCAGAAACAGAGGAAGAATGCTATAAAAGAACTTTCAGAAAAAAAGCATTTCGCCAGTCACCACTTGCTTAAAAACAGTATGATTCCATCGGTGCAAATCGAACGTACTCCATTAAACTTTGAGCCTTCAAATATTTTCATACATCGCCCTTATACCTCAACAACCCTTGAGCAAGCTCTCTCGCATTTTTCACGCAAACTTCCTTCGTTATTGCAAGGTATTTATCGTAATTTTTTCCCCGCATCCTTCCCTCCAAGTTTTTCATATCCTGCTTCCTGGAGAAACCAATCACGAGTATCAATTCTGGATTTCTGCCTGCGAGGTACCAGGAAATCCACCATTACGAGAGGACGTAAAAAGGGGAAGCCGTTCGTCCAACTAATATCCATCCAGAATTATGTGAAACGATCGAAGTTAGCTTTGAGTTATGTCTGGATGGAAGGGGAAGCGTGTCGGTTTTTTCGGGATGAGAAATTAGGGACGTTGGGGGAATTATCGGTCGTTTCCAGGGAAGTTTTTCGGGGATATTCGGAGGGGTTCTTAAATGAGAGTTCTGAAAAATGGAACTGATACTGCTTAGAGGGAGCTCGAACCCATCCTTTGGAATCTTCACATGAATCAGAAAGCTATCTGTCGAAGAGCAGGTAATTTCTGTTCCCTATTCGAAGGTCCCTGAACAGTTTACATGGAAAAGAAGGCTTCAAATGGTCTAGGGATCTAGAAAAATGTACTTTATGAAATCCTGATCTCATATTTTATAGGTTCTTTGAGATCCAATTGAAATTTTCTGAGATACTGGGTGTTAAATATGTGGATACACATGATACTCCTATGTTGGATATTGTAACGTTTTCGGGGTAGACAAGTTGTGAAAAGTCTCATTTATTCTGCTCCAAAAGAGTTAGGGATATCGTATTCAATCGTAATATGTATGTAATCTTCGAGAAAATCGCTGTAAAATCATTTAAAAATTCAAAACCAACTTGAATCGATCAATCAATCCTGGTCTACGTCACTGGTAGTACATGGTTGCACAGAATTATCACAGTGATTTCGATACTTCAAGATATCTAAATTTTTTATCTGCTTTGTTTTCTGAACATTGGATATGACTTAATTTGAAAAGTGGCTACTGTACCAATGTTTATGTGTTAATTGTATATCGTGTACAGGCTTTAGCCTTTGCGATTCATGTTTATGTAAAATAAACTATTATTATTAGTAAAAATCAGTATGAGACATTTCGTCAATCTGGTCGCCCTTTTTCTGAAGTTTGGTTCTTTGCCTATGCTTCATGAATGTTCTTAATTTGAAATGGAGTCAGTTTATCAACGGCTTCGGTTTGAATCAAGTTTTCTGAAAATTCCAAGAAGTAAATCAACAAACGCTAAGGAAAATAGGTCTATCGGAATGATACAAAGTGGACTAACTCAGGTTGTTGTAGCGGAAAGGCTCCAAGTCAGCCAAAGTGTGATATCTCGACTTTGGAATAGATTTCAGGGAGAAAGACCAAGGCTTGGTGAGCGACGAAAAACAACACCTGCTCAGGATCGTTTCATCACCGTTTTGGCGAGAAGAAAGCCAAAACGTACGTGTAGAATGCTACGGAATACTTTTCAAAATGCAGATAGGATTCAAGTTTCCATCGAAACCATCAGACGACGTTTTCGAAAGGTGAATCTAGGTTCTAGACGTCCATTAAGAGGAGTTCCATTAACACGTGACCATAAACGTCAAAGACTGGAATGGCAAGGCAACATATCAATTGGAACGATCACTGGAGTAGTGCCTTTTTCACTGATGAATCCAGATTTGGACGATTTTCAGATTCTCGAAGAATAAGGGTATGGACAATCTCACGTATGTTATCGTCGGTTTGTCCAAAAAGTCCATCCATTCCGAAGGGGTAGTGTTATGGTATGGATCGGGATATGTTTCAATGGGCGCTGAGTATCTCAATTTGGGCCAAGGAAATTAGACTTTTGCCTGGAAATAATTGGTGGAGTTCGGAAAACTATTTTAATCATTTATTTAGGCCTATGATATAAGCAGTTTGATTTTTGCCTCAATTTCCCCAGGGAGCGCATGTCGTGACATTCGAAAAACCTTGAAATTCTCGGACTATTTTAGATTTTTCTTGAATAGCAAACTGAGCACTTCATCAAAAACTTTGTTATTTCCGAAAATGTTCAGCATTAGATTATACTTTTAAAAAGTACTACGACATTTCATTTGACCAAGTAGTTTTATGAATGTCATACGTCGAAATATGGCAAATTTTCACACTTTTTGAGAATACACATTTTTCATTATAAAACGTGAAATATCTACGGAACTACGAGTTTTAGTACGAAATGTCATAGAATTAGAGTTGTAGACCACCATATTGTGGTAAAAACATAAACTCCCTCCCTCCCAACTATAATGTGAACTCACGCAGTAGCTCATCCTACTGAGGATGCTGATCATTTATCGTAGCTAGTGCTGTTGCAGTTGCTCAGCAGTCCCATGAGTGTGTGGTTATTTTTGAGAAGGACACTCACCTTCTTGTAATTTTGTCTGCTTCAGCCACTATGTGCACCAAGGTTTTTTTTACTAAAGCCTTGCAAAGGCAAGCAAGACGATAAATGGTCTATTCACCCTTGCACTACAACTTATCCTCCGTTTCGAAAAACAACATATTATAACATATTATTTCTTCATCTTTTTAGTGGCTGCGATATTGTGTCATCATTTTTGGGTAAAGAAAAACTGAAATTCCTGAAACGTTGGAAATCAACTGAATTAATTATAATGACAAATGTGGAACTCATAAACTAATAACTAGAAATACGACTTATCAGTAACTAAGAACAATATATTAAATGTTAGTACCTGTAAATACGTACTTTGCGAGTGCTGTCGAGCAGCTGCTTCAGTTGGAGGCAAAGGGGTAAAATTAAATGAGGTTTTTGCAGGGTCGGCCTTACATTTTGCGGGGCCCTGGGCGGAAGGTTTTTGCGAGGCCCTTTTTCCTTCGTGAATCTAGTTTCACAGAGAGGTGTTAGTGATAAGGCTTTTATATGATTCTTTAAAAACGCCCACCTCTGAGTTGAGCCGGCAAACAGAGTATACAACCTTTGTAGCAAACCAAAAAAGATTTTGCTTGGACACAAGACGGTTGAGATTGTAGATGACCCCCACAAGGTGAAGAGTAAGCAAGTGGATTCATTTCAAGAATAACGATTTTGGACACCACACCTTTCACCACGCATATTGGCTCCTTTGTCATATCCTTGACCTCTGCATTTTTGCAATAATATAACCAACTACTCTAATTTTTCGAACTAACCCTCATGTTTAAACCTTTATAAATAATTAGGAATCTAAATCAATATTGAAATTTGCTCGGGTCTTTGCGCTCGAGACCCCACCAAAAGCGAGCTCCCCGGCGATTGCCCCGTCCGCCACCCCCCTAAGGCTGCCACTGGGTTTTGGTTAATAATTTTTCGAACATCTCGTACCGCAATACATCCAATTATTTAAAATCATTTCTATAAATGCCCCGACGACCTTATCGGCAGAAGCATTAGATTTGTTAAACAATTCTGCTGCCTTTAGCATGTTTGAGTTGATTTCCAACGTCTTTAGAAATATCGTTTTTTCTTTACCGAATGATGATGACGTAGTGTCGCAGCTCTTTAAACCTTAGAGTAAGAATATGTTGTTTTTCGAAACAGAGGATAACTTGCTAGGGAGAATAGACCCCATAGTCTTGCTTGCCTTTGCCAGGCCCTTGTAAAAAAATGTTGGTACACATAAGGGCTAGAAAAGTCAAAATGACAAGAAGCTCATTGTCCTCCTCAACAATATCTACACACTCATGAGACTGTTGAGCAACTTCAACAGCACTAGCTACGATTAAATGATCAGCATCCCAACCAGATACTGCGCGATTAAACATTGTGGTTTGGAAGGGTACGGTTACGTTTTTATCACAATATGATGGTCTACAACTGTTATTGTATGTACATTTCGTTATGAAGCTCGTAGTTTCATAGATATTCTACGTGTTATAGAAAAAAAATGTGTTTCTATAAAAAAAGTAAAAATTTGCCATATCCTGAAGTATAATTTCTATCAGATCAATTCAAATCAAATATGTTTATTGAATCACCATATTGAAGTTACATTCATATACAGTATTGACAAAAATAATGAACATAAAATTTCACAAGGATCATTTCCGCGTGTGGACTTAAATTCTACTATATTATAGCTATACAAAACATATTTATCAAAAACTATATATATATTCAAAAAGTCGAAACTCCCAGGTTTCCTTCATAATCATTAATTTTTTTAATCTATTAAATTCTTTATAGTTATACGATCTGTTTCCTTCAAATATTTTTTCAACCCAATTTCGAACTTTTATTTTCTGAATTTTTAACCAACATGGGAAGTCTATTCATTACTCTAGGACCCAAGAAAACAAAGCATCGCTGGCCTATGATTTTTTCATCTTGGGTACTACTTTGCTCTTATATCTTGTGCTGTGAATGTGTTCGGCCCTTAACCATTTTCTCCTGTACTTGAACTGATAAAGACATAGTGATTGGAAGTATAGTTGACCCAAATCAAAAAGTCCGCTTTCTTTGAACAATTGATCCTTTGGAAATGGATAACTTCTTCTAAAAATTATTTTAATAATCCACTTGTTTGAAATATAATGTCTCAGCACTTTTTAGAAGCAGAATTCAATTCGGGACACTTTCGAACATAATAAAGTTTTCGATAAAGTGCTTGGTTTAGGAGCTATTCGAGAAAAACCTGAAATAGTTTTAAAATGTCGAGGTTTTTCGAACTCTCTACTCGAAAATTTCGGCAAAACTCAAACTATTCATATAAAAAGCCTAAAGAAATGATTGAAACAACAAAATACCATTTTTCGTAGCTAATTTGCTTGTTTATGAATGATATTAGAGCACGAAGCTGTCGACACCATACAAGTCCACCTCTTCACCGAACTTTTCCTTCTAGGAAAAACCTCTAATCGCGCTCCTTTCAAAGCGCTATCTAATTTATACGGATGCGGGCCGTCCGGAGCCCGAAATCTCCGGAAATCGTTTCCGGGTCACCGGAGGAAAACATCGTGCCCGTCAAAGGAGCGGGCCGCCGCTCTGGAGAGCCCGCTCTTCCTAACGAATCCGCCTTTTTCCGGGAAGAGAGAGAGGGGGTATTTATAATGGCCGATCCTGGTAAATTATCTGTAACTTTATTAGGGACCGTCGAGGCGGAAAGGGGGTTCCACCCCGGAATTTTCCAGTGGATGGGGGGGAGAAAGGGGGGTTTTCTTCCGGGGAAAACTAGCGACGGCGGAAAATTCGATGAGGATTCGATTGGTTCGTTAATATAGGGAGTTGGTCTCCTTTCATGTGTTCTTTCGAGTTCGTAGGGTGGAATGGTCGAAAGATACCCTTGAAAGCGAAGAAGATTCATGGAATCATACAGGGTGTCTCTGAATAAATAACAACGAAAAATTGTGAGGATAGATTGTCTGATGCAAATTAAGTTGGGGATTCGGTATGAAATTGTTTCAAAAATTCACGGTGAAGTTACTCGAAAAATTTCATAACAACTACCCCACTTAATTTTAATAATAATAATAATCTTTATTAGCATTAGCTATTTTTACATAGAATTATGTACATTTTATTCTTTCATATATCTGATTAAAAGTTTTTTAAAAGTACTAAAGTTCTCTGCATCCTTTAATTGTCTAGATAGTTCATTTAATTCTCTGAATCCCCTATTGAAAACAGAATGTTTTAAAATATTCAAATCATTCCTATCAACATATATATCATAGAATTACCCCTCACAGTTTCTTCGTATTATTCAGATACACCCTGCATAGTGGGTGTTCCGGATCAGCTAGACCTTTTTTGTTAAATTTGAATTTTTTAAAGTACTGTGTGGCGTTAGTACGCAGTTGCATCCATCTGGTAGGTTTATTGAACGTGCCTTGGAATTTTGTGAAGAACTGTGCAGAAATTGCAGGAGAGTTCAAAACACTGAATAAGTAAGAAATATACATATGCAATAAACACAAACTCGATTAGATATCTCTTAGATGAGAAGCATTGAAATGATTATCTGGGACTATCTGTCTTGAGATTTTGTTATGTAACACGATGTTAACAATGCTTTTTCATTTTTTTAATAATATCTTAAGTATTTCTGTTAAGATTGCACCAATGTTTATCCTCACCTAGGTGCACGTGAAACATATTATTTATGTGTAGTAATGTATCTATGAGTGATTATTAACCATATTGAGAATGTAAATTTTCCGTAAATAAAAGAAATGAAAAAAAAAATAAAAAATTTGTCGGACTGGTGTCTTTTCTAGAATCTGATAATTCTTTTATCTAGCTGTTAGCTGTTACCTCTTCCTGTAGAAAATTTGATTTCTCTCACGAATTTCTCAAGAGATGAAGCTCATTTCTCAGAAAAAACTTGGGAATATGAGGTATATCAAGCGAAAAGTGTGAGTACCTACCCTATGCATGGTACAAATGTGTGTGTTGAATTATTCAACAAGCTCTTACAAGAAGTGAAGACTTGTGAGAGTCGAAGCCTCTTTATGGTCCCTATTCACGATCCGACGGCCTGCAGTCCCAGGACTGTCGATTTGAACTGACAGTCAAGGTCTGTAGCGCACTATACCCGATACAGTTAAATCGTAAGACCTGATGATGATAATCGAAAACTGACAGTCCGCGGACTGCAGTCCATCCTTAATTTGACTATACACGTTCAGTTCAGATCCTCAGTTTTCCAATTGAGGAACTATGAAGTATGTCTCTTGAACGTAAACGAAAATCGACTGCGGCCATGATTGTGTTATTAATTGAAAATGAAAAATCGAAAATGAGATTATGGACTAAAGAATGGTTGAAGGGTGATAAACTATCGCATATGAATTTATTAAGAGAACTGAAAATCAATGCAAAAGAGTCTACTGTTGCATTTTCATCAATAGTTTTGTAAAAGTTCACAAGTTTTTAATAGGCGCTATTCTTTATTCGCCTATTAGAATATTCGCCTGATCGAATTTATTTTACATTTTACAATCCTTTTGGCTGTAAAAGATCGAAAATGTTGGAAGTTCTGAACTGTCGATGGGATCTGAAGGAATTGCTCTACACACGGCAGTTTTTCAAACGATTTGCCGAAACTGTCGGCCGGGACTTATCGATTATCTGTGCATGTGTAGTGATAACAAAACTGTAGATCTACGTTCCTGCAGTCCCGGACTGCAGTTCGCCGGTACGTGTGTATGTAATTTTAGAAGAAAAGTCGTAGATATTTTACTGAGGAATACCATCTATAAAGTCAAAGAATTTTATCAATGAATTTAAGACATAGTGTTTGTTATAGATTACGTGTACTAGTCTTATACTATTGAGCGTTTATTTTTTATCCTGATGATGAACTATATTCTTAAAAATTTGTTTACATGGATCTTCTATCTAAATTTATGAGACACCGAAATATCCTATACATCTTTCCTGATCTGTCAATAATCTCTCATATGACAGCTTAGCTAAAAAGGTACAATTTTCATTCTGATTGAAATCCCGTCACATTCAACACACTTCCTAAAAAAATTTAGGGCTTAATGCTTGAAATATCGAATTACAAAATGCATAGTAATCCCGAACCCTTTGTGGAAAGTGGTGCTTAGTACTCGCGACTCGGTAGCCCCTTTCCCAGTGCTTAGTGCTTAGTGCTCGAAGCACTAATTTCAGTGCTCGACACAGCTCTGCCTTATGTTTAGAGTATGCATAGAAAAGACAAAAACATCACAGCTCTGATTGAAAGTTAATGGAGAAGAGAAATGTTCTTCAATAGATCACTATTTCAGGTTCTGTCGTAAACAGACTGATTATCTCATAAGACAACACAAATGAAAACCACTGAACCATGAGTAGGTGTCGGAGTGTAAAGAATGAATATCAACATTAATATTGAAGGTTTTACCTGAAGTTCAGCTTACAGACTGCTCCGGAAGGTGGCGTGACGGATGGCGGAACAGGATCTTCGTACCTTCTCTGTGCCCAATCTGTCACTTGGCCATCTGTGGTTATGACATAGTGCAGGTCTCGTTCGCAAGGACAAGTCGACAAGATGGCAACGTGGGCTTCTTCTTCTGGCTGAAAGAAAAACATAACCGTGAACTAGGTGTTAGATGAGAGTGAAGAGTTCATTGAGATCAAAAAAAATTTGAAAGGAAGAGTTTTGACTTTACTGGAATATCTTTTCTGCCTTCATTTTTGGTAATATTTCGTTTGGTTTCATATGAGTGAAGTACTTGGGTTCCACCATTTTGAGAGTCGTGTGAATTTTCATCTGATTTCCTTACTTATCTGATGAATCAACTTTGCTTCTAGATCAGTTTGTCTAAGTTATGTATAATTGATTGATTGAATTTGAACATTTCGCAATTCCTTGATCCACTGATTTTCAATTTTTCGATTTATCTGTGCCATGTTTCGTTGAACACGTGGACATTTTTTCTTTTCTTGAATTTTCTTTATGTGAACGAGGATTATCAGAGATCTCGGGGAATTGTGGGATCCTGCCGATACAAAAAACAAGGATTTTTAATAGCCTTTTTGGAAGGAGCTAAACCTTCAACACCTTTTTGGAGGGATTTAGACCTTCAACGCCTTTTTGGAGGGAACTGAACCGTCAACGCCTTTTTGGAGGGAGCTAAACCTTCAACACCTTTTTCAAGGGAGTTAAACCTTCAACGCCTTTTCTGGAGGGAATTTAAATCTTCACATCCTGCAACACCATTCTTTTTGGAAGAATTCGAAGTAACGACGTCTTTCTGGAGAGTTGAGAACTTCAGCTTTTCTAAGAAGATTCTTCATTCTAGTTGGGAAAGAACTAGAAGTCTACTGCATCTCAACTCTGGAGAAAGTCGAGGGATAATCATTTCCCTCACCTGGCATTATTCAAATAAGATAAGTTAACTAAGAACGAAGAACGCTTGTGAATGAAAAATCTAACGAATTGTTCATATTTGTAGATACTCTTGTCCTCATATTTTGATGTTTCAACTTGTAAAAATAGATATTGTAAATAGCTATTGTCATCAGAGAAGAATAAATCTTGACTTGTTTTGATTATCATTAGCCAGAGTAGAAGCATATTGTCTCATTTTGCCTCGTATAAATGTAAGGTGTATTAAGTTCTGACTAGCTGGGGCATTAAGTGTTAAATTATACCTTACAATACCTGCTTTAACCTTATAACTTTGAATCATAAATGTAAACCCAATTCTTAAAAATAAAGCCTTGAATTTCGAGAAAAGACATACACCTTATTATTCCCAAATTATGATTCCGATTTATGATAATTTTAAGTGAAGTGAATCATGTATAATTTTTCCACTGGTATACGAAATGAATGAATGGATGGTACATTGGGCTTCTTAATCAAGCCAGGTCCAGATGAAACATCGTAGAGCTCATATTTCGTTCTCTACCATGTTTTTTCATGAACAATTAATATGAGTAGTTTTTTCATCTTTCCCTTTCCACTGAAAGATTCAATTTTCCTGAAAGCATCCCCCGCGTTCGTCAATGTGGCGTTTTCTGCAGTTTCGAGCCCGTGGAAAAACTCAGCCTGGCCGAAAGAAGGGTGACAATGCAGGGGTTATTGGGGATTTTCCGCTGTCACACCAATATGTCGGAGCAATTAACAGCGGTCTGCTCGAAGGGTTCAGTATTTGTCGACCGTACTCAATGCCGCGTTATTTATAGTTCTTGTTGTTTTGCCCTTTTCGAAGGGCAATTTGTCGTTTGGGGGTGTGCAGAAGGGACGATTAGGGCGAAAAAAATCAGTCCGTGAAAAATTTGATGAGTTCACCACCACGCTTTGACCCTCCAGGACTGGTTGGCGTTTCTTATCATTCCCCTCCTTTATTCTCTGTTATAATAATATCTCATATTATTGCCCGCCCCCGGCTTCGCACGGGAGTAAATAATGAAAAAAGTTGAGTTATATTTTGGACAAGATCAAGAATAAATGACTCAATGAATGATCAAATGGAGAATCGGTCTGCTATTCTTTCACATTATCTTCAAGTGTGGAAAGTTGATATAACTTTTGGGAAAAAAATTTTAACTTTGGATTCGTTAATAATATTCTCAATTTTCGATCCACTCCCCTCGATATAATGACCTCACTGTCACTGCCAAAGACTCTGCTTACTTTTTTGTCTGAGTATCGAAATCCTAACAAATTCAACTCTATGATTGCTGGAAAAATTGAATTCATTTGTTTTTCTTGTTACTATTACATTGTAGGAACCCTGTACGGACTATAACAAACAGAAGCAAAGAAAGAATAATCCAATTTGGTGCAATCCCTTGGCTGCGTATAACGTTGAACCATAGATCGTCTTTTATTTAAATAGATTCCAAACTTAATCACTCTAGTCCAGTATAATAGCGATAAGACATCAGCAACAAATTGATGAAGATGCCCAAGATGTTAGAGGATTAGAGGGGTCGAAGAGGTTTCGATTTTGAAGATTTAATTTTGATGAATTCACTTACTCTTTTGTTTTATATTAGAAACAATTCATTTGTGGAATTATTCCAAATTTGTATCACGATAGAAAATAACTTCCAAAGACTGCACTAAGTTTCTCGGGATTCATATAGATCGAAACCTCAAATGGTCAACACATGTTGATTTATTATGCAGAAAGCTCACCAACTCATACTATGCAATATCCAGGATCAGAAATACGGTACCCATGAATACATTGCTGAACGTTTATTACAGCCTTGTCTACAGTCATTTGTCTTATAACATTTTATTATGGGGCAACTCTACAGATGTTAGTAGAGTTTTTATACTTCAAAAACGGATTTTGCGGTTGATATTCAATATCCCACTTCGCTCTTCCTGTAGACCCCTTTTTTTTAAATCATGGTGTATTAACATTACCATCTATTTTCATCTTGAGATGCTTAGTATATGTAAAGGAGAATGAATTGCATTTCTCCAGGTTATCTGTCTTTCACAGCTATAATACCAGAAATGATAGAACTTTATTTGTACCCAAACATAAAACGACTAAATTTGAAAAGTCTCCATTTTACCAGTGTGTTAAATTATTTAATCATTTACCGAAGTGTATCCAATCTCTTACTGTGAAAAAGTTAAAAACAGTTTTTAAAGCTATTCTGTTGAAAAATGTTTATTATAGTTCAGGGGAGTATCATTACGACAATAATTTAGAAATTTTTTTGTATTAATTTGCATATGTATGTATTTATATTTTTTGACATTTCCTCCTATACATCTCTGATGTTTTAAAGGATCAATAAATTATTATTAGTTTTATTATTATTATTATTTAACTAACCTAACTGAACTCAGGATAACAACTGTATGAGAATTGCACTTACATATTTATTCAACATTTACACTCATAATTTTTCTTATTATTTTTGTTTATGACGGAAAACTCTTAAATTTCATCCAGTCAAATTTTGAATTAACGAATCAACTTGATTATGCCAGAAAATATGCAGGGGATATCTAAAAATATGCGAATAAATGAATTTTTTGTGTGGACATAGATGAATTGAAAATTGTATTCAGAGAATGAAAGCGGATGCAAGCAATTCTTTTCAGCATTCGAACTGGAGATATACAATCTCTCGTTTGACGCTGCTAGATGTCGCCAAAGGTATTGAGTTACCCAAAACGGCATTACTGGCTGGCTTAAAGGTGGAACTTTTTCATTACTTATCAATAGATGTTCTAATTTTCTGAGAGATGTGGAATACTAATGATGCCAAATGAAACCTAAAGCACTGAATCTCTTCTCTCGGTGATCAAATCTGATTTCATATTTCCTGTCCTGAAAGATCTGTGACCCTATAAATCGAAGTTGCATTATTATCTATGTTTTCGAAAATGTTCAGTTTATATGAGGACAAGGAATTTTCTGTTTCAATTTTTTTTCTCAAAATAAATCTTCAACTTACTTGAATGAACATACAATCATTGATTGAATTTTATTGTTGGAATATGTTACGGTTGTGCATACTCTTCTCTACAGTATAAACCTAATTCGAAGTTTTCAATGAGAAAACAACTTTCATACACAAGTTCATACAGAGTTCCCAGATCGAGCCAATCAATTTTTGTTCATGAGAACTAAATAATTGGCTGCAGATGATCGAATTTTTAGGGAGCTTCGATAGCTTCATTTTGTAGCCTCTATAAAGAGTTTAAGAAGCAATACTTGCATTACTCGGATAGACATGTATTGCGGATTAGAAAACAAAAAATATTTGTTTCTTCCAGAATTTTCAAAATAGTATAGTTTCTTATTTCGAACAGGAGTTCATCCAGTAGGCATATATAATATAACATAATATAGTATGATATAATATGACATGGGAGATGTTGGAATAAAATTTCAAATTTGGCAACTGTCATAATATTCACTTTGATTCAAATTATTTTAAATTCCCTTTCAAAATTGATCTTCGAATGATTTTGAAGTATTTGAAATAGAAGAAGGTGAGTACTTTTCAATACCTGATATCAATAAAATGAAAGAGAGATTTCAATGATGAAAGTTTCCGTCAAAAATTCCTCACCTTTAACCCGTTCACAAACTAGGAGAAGCTTAGACACGTTTCAAATATTTTCGCTCGGGAAGAATGTTTGCGATCAAAGTTGAAACGGGAACCATCAGCATGGCTTGCTCCCCGATATATTTGTGTATTCGTGCAAATTGTGGACTCTTTCTCCCCTCCCAAATATTTACCAGGGGTTGATTGGATAATATTGATCCTTGCCCCACGGGCAACGCTGCAGTCTCATTATTATTTTACCGATTGATCAATGCCAAATGAATTGCAAATATTGAAAAATCGACTGATTGTGTATAACACGGTAACCCATTCAGATATGATTCAAATGGACTCATTCGAGAAGTTGAAAGAGAAAACTAAGCCGACGTTCGTATTTGAAAATTTTGATTGAGGGAGATAGCAATCATATACAAGGCATCGAGAATTTTCCAATTGTGCATTGAGAGAATAGAAAACTGAAGTTTATCCAATCGTGGTTTCAACCTTATACATATACTCAATAATCAATAATGTGAGTTTTTCCATTTCAAAGTTAATTACTTCCCACTTTGATGAGATTCATAAATTTGAAACTGCCCAACCCTAACATAGGACCATTTCACAAAATAAGAGGAACAAAATTTTCAGAAAATATATTCCGTTTGATGAAAAATGAGCCTTACTTTTGCTTACAGATTCCATGAAATGAAGAAGAAAAAATCTCAATAATTTGTCGCAAATGTCGTAAGCTATGGAAGCGTTGCCATGAACATGTCTGTTTATTTTTCTTTACATTTGTTTTGGCAAAAGCGAAACTGAATGTACCAAAAGAAATTATTGAGGCAGCCAGCAGTGTAGCATCAAGTTTATTACCTGCAAAATCAGCTTCAAGGTACGAGCGAGAATACGACGACTTCAAAAAGTGGCAAAACAAAAATTGTGTGATTGGGGTAACTGAAGATGTTTTGTTGGTCTACTTGAATCAACTATCAGCTAGATTCAGCCCTAATACTTTATGGGCAAAATGGTCTATGCTGAAAAGCTGCTTGGAAATGAAAGAAAATGCCCCTGTTCGCAGGTTTGTTTTCCTTAAAGAATTTATTGAAAAATATGACGTTTAGTTGTCATTTGCAGATTTCAAAAGATAATAGCGTTTCTGAAACGAAAAAATGAGCGTTATACGCCAAAAAAGGCCAAGGTATTAAGTCTTTACTTATGAGAGGCTGAACAATTTCTTTTACATGCTCCTGATGACCAGTGGTTGCTGACGAAAATTGTAACAATCTTTGGGATTTTTGGATGTTGTCGATGTGATGAAATTCTCTCCTTAAACATGAATGATGTAGAAAATATGGAAAAATACGTTATTGTGACATTGCGGCAAACAAAAAATTTAACAACAAAAGGATTCACCATAACCGATGATGGCTGCAGCTTCAAGCCCTGCATGTTATACAGAAAATATGTAAATCTTCGGCCTCCTGGAACAGAAAGCCTAAGATTTTTTTTGACATACCGACATGGAAAGTGCATTTCCCTTAATGCTGGCCTGCACACTATTGGTGGTGCCACAAAGCAAATAGCGAAATATTTAGATTTAAAAGACCCAGAGTTATACACCGGCCACTCTTCGCAGAACTAGAGCCATTATGGTTGCGGATTCGGGAGGAGATATTTTAGCACTAAAGCGCGCAGGAGGATGGAAGAGCACCGAAATTGCTATTTGGTAGTAAGGAGAGTACAAATGTTCTGCAGTCCCCGAGTTCAGTAGTTACTGAGTAAACAGATGGTTCATCATCATCAGTATGAACTCTTTCATCATCATAAATCTGTGTTACTGGAATTAACAATAATTGTACCATGATTTTCAACATATAGGTATGACAATAAAACAAAATTTTCTAATGTACATAATACCACTACCTTGTAAAAATTTTGCAAGTTAACTGTCAGTTTTACAAGTTAGTGACTTGATAAAATAAACCTTCTTGATTAATATTGTGCTTTTGGAAAATGACGTTCACAAATAAATTTATTTTCAAACCGTCTAGCTATCACATCTGACGTTCGGATGCGACTAATGTGCATTGTAATTCGCGTATTCGCGACGGCCGAGATCACTCCCTGCTGCCGAGACTTGCCACTCCAACAGTCCAGTCCCTTATTCGTTATCGAAGCGCAATGAGATTTCGATTCTTCCACTGTTCTACTAGACTATGTTTCCATAAGGATTACCTTTATCTGTATGTTTGTAAAACTGCGCTTCACCCCAAATTAGAAATTACATTTCCCGAAAAAACTAATTCATCCGAGATTAGCTTGGTTATATTCGCATGTTCAAAGAAGCGAATTGGTTGATATGATTAAATACTCACCAGGAGAGTGTTCTCCACTCCCTCTATCAGAAGATAGCAATCAGACGAAGAGTTCCACTTTCGGATGGGCTCCCTCGCTAGCACGTAATGGCTCTCGATCTCCTTGCTTTCCACAGACACCAACTCCGCCTGAAATAAAGGAGAAGAGTCATTCGAAAGGAGGATAAAACTTCGACGCAATTAATCCTTGGAGGGACGATCTATCTTATGGGGGGAAGCAAACGTGGCTCTTGGAGGAAATTTCCTCGATTAGGGTAATCTGGAGAATACTAATAGGGGGTCATTTGCATATGGAAATTGGAGAGGACTGTGATGCTGTCGATGGTATCTGCACCTGGGATTAGTTCGGAGAACTTCTTATTGAGAGTTATTTCACTCAGCGATTCTTCATTTGCGAAATTAATTAGAAAAACTGCTGATGACATGAAGTTAATTGATTTTTTTTGTCCCGTACTTTGATCTACGAAATAGACGAATTAGTGTATTTCAGTAAGTTAGTTTGATAACGTTTATCATGTATTGTTTTTGTTGTATAAAAATATAAAAGATGATCAACGAAGATCATTCGTTGGAAAATTTCGAAGGATTATTCTGGAAAAACACTTGAAATTTCATTAGTTCTGTTAGGAGAAATGGATTTTTGGAAAAAATTTCAGATTCTTTCGACTTCCAGTTTCACCGGATATTTTTGAAACATAGATGAATTCAAATTGGTTATCATCGAAATGAATACTAATTTCAATTCCCAGGCTCACAGATCTTTTTATCATGAGGTTGGAGAAATGATATAAGATTTTGTCACTGAGATGAGAGATATACCGGTTTCAGCCTTGTTTGGCATCATCGATGATTACCAATTCGAATTCTTCTATGGTTCAAAAAATGTTCTCGGTGTGACCTCCGTAAAGGCAAAAAATTTTTTTTCACCGGATATGATAGCATCTTCCGTTTCTTGAAAGTTACATCCTGGTTTTTCATGAAAAATCAGATTACCCATTGAATTCAACATCATTCTTTTATGTCACTGATGTATTATACTCAGGAAATTTTAAACTTTTCTCAAATATATCTTCATTCCAATGTCAATTGGGCCTGATTTTCCATTTGTAAACAAAACACATCAATTTTTAATTGAAATTTATCTTGATTTTCATTACTGCTCGAGGATTCTCTCGTGTCCAAAAACATCGATTTCTTGTGTTGAAAATTCCGTGATGACAAAATTTTGCCTCTTTTGTCCAAATAATTTTTCGTGAGAAACCAGGATCTCCTTAGAGCTTCATTATAGAACCTTCACAAAAGGCAATCTCCTAGTTGTAATTTGTGTAGTCTGATGAATCTGAAAGGATGTACTTTGTGACTTCAAAAAAATGTTTTGTATGGGAGAATAAGAAATTCCTGAATCATCAGTAGCCGATCGATGGATATACGTGGATAAGTGTGGAAATATCATAGATTATCAATTTCACTATCCTCATTTTCATAAATCGGTATTGCTCCTAAAAAAGATCTCACTTCTGAGAGATCTTCTTGGAGCGTTTTCAGTTGCTTTATTATCCATGGTTCCTTTGATATAAAGAAATTGCATCGTTCTCGTGTGGCATTCCCCAGCTGTCTTAGATTAAGAATTTAGACGAAAAACTTATATTTTTAGGAAGCTGCAGAAAATAACCTCAATAAAGGATATATTAGGGAAATAAAATACCGGGTGTACCATTTAAAAAAACAGCAGTTCACAAACATTTTTCAAGTTTACGATGACCTCATGCATTTCTTAGTACTGAATTCTGAATGCTCATAAGAAATACTACAAATTTGCCCATTCAAACGTTTTTGTACGATCAATGTTAACTGAGAATGCTATTGAGTAAAATATAAACAACCACCCTGTACACTAAAAGTAGGTTTCGCAAAACTTTTGTGAAACCCACCTTATATCTTGGAAAATGAGCATTCCAAAGCAGTATAATGTATTACACTCTTGCACTATTATTTTACGTAGATTCCAGATGAGCAAAAAAAATTTTTCGTCATGACTGAGATTGAATTTGCATTAGAAACATCCAGTACGTTCGATTGAAGTGTTAGAAGTACCATCGGTATATCTCCTGATAGAAGCTTCAAAATCAGGATTGGATGTCTTTGTTTTGTAGTTTTTACTCATTACATCGCATCTAATTGCTATAAATATTGATGTTTTTCATGAAGATTTTGTCTCTGATGTGTGTAAGATACTGATGATACCAAACAAGGCTGAAACTGGTATATCTTTCATCTCAGTGACAAAATCTTGTATCATTTCTCCAATCTCATGATGAAAAGATCTGTGAGCCTGGGAATTGAAATTGGCATTCATTTCGATGATAACCAATTTAAATTCTTCTATGTTTCAAAAAGAAGCCATATTTGTGGAAATTTTGAGGGTTTTCCAGATTTCCCATGAATTTTATGAGAATAATATGTAATTGACACCTGAAAACAATGTAGAATTCAATGATAAATTTGCCTATAACTGGATATTAACTACATTGAAAAAATGAAAATTGGTATCATTTTCCGGAAGTCGAACGAATCTGAAATTTTTTCCAAGAATTCATTTGTCCGAATTGAGTTCAACCATAAAAATCTAAAATATATCTAGTCTTTCTTTGAAATATTCTGACGGTCTCTGCGAATCACCCTGTAAAATAGAGAAAATCTACCCTATATTCGACGATCCTGTCATACAACCAGCATTTTTAAAGATATTGTGCCCAAACCAGTATAGAATTCGGAGAGAAGAGTCAACAACTGAATCGATTCATTTCATAGCTAAATTCATGCAAGATGGTTTCGAAAATAAAAATCAATTCCTGGGAATCTTCACAGATTTGTCAGTAACATTTGATTGCGTGAATCACTCAATATTGCAGGACGAGCTGGATGGCTTCTTCAGATAATATCTGACTGTAAACGCATCAGTATTGGATGAGAACAAAAGTGATGCAATTTAAATAAAAAAGGAAGTAGCCAAGCTTCATGACTGTTTCTCGATTATACGACATGCCATATGTCTCTGAAAATTCCAACTAGTGTAATGTGTTGTTTCTTGAATGTTTGCCGATAGTATACCAATTATACCATATATGCCGTATAGATTGATGATAATGCCACTATACAATTAGCTTGTGAAAGAGTTATGGCCTTAGCCAGAAAGTGGTTCACAACTTGAATAAAATTTCCATCATACACATGATCGAACTTTTGTTTCTTTCCGATCACCCTGCACCCCTAATTTAGCCAAAAGAAACATCGAAATTCCAACAAAGAAACTTCCCCTCAATAAATTCCTCCGCAGAGTCATCCTTTTTCTTCCCCAAACTTCAGATGGAAAATACCAGACCCACAATAACACCCCAAAGAGCCCTTTTGTTATGGCGGTTCGACGCCAACTTTGGCGTATTTCCATTCGTCTGCAGCTGACACGGGATCGAGTTTTGACGAACGCGATGCAGTTTCCACCTGCCGAGATGACACGGCCCCGGTTTGATAAACACAAACATAAGCTGGGAATGATAAGTTTACGTCGGGAACACTGACGCTTTTCCGGAGATTGGACGGATTTCCAGCATGAATTCTGATTCGCAATTGTGAGTCAGACGCACTCGATGTTCAAAGGATGGAGGTTTCAGTGTAACAATTTATTTACCCCTGAAAATGTTTCGAGGAATTTCAAATGCGCCATGCGTTCACAGACCATGGTTACCGAACAAAGGTAGGTATCTTTTTTTTTGGAGATTATAATTCGTATAGTTTGTTACGAACGGAATTAGGCAAAGGTTTTTTATTATAATGAGAGCTACCAATAAAAACCAATAAAACCGACAAAAAAATTCAAAAGAGAAAAAGATAAAAAATGTAATGCTCAGACTACACGCGCACTTGCGATTTCTTGTCGCTCGACTGAACAATCGCAATCGACAAAATAGAAATTCCAAAATGTTATATGCGCACACTTGCGACTAAAACATCGCAACTAGCAACTACGTTCAGTACTAACATGGATTTTCCTGAAAACCGCAAGCTTTGTAGCTCTACTATTACGAGCCAAATAACCGACCGATTAGCTTACTTCCAAGTTTTTCGAAAATTTTTGAAAGATGTATGTGCGATAGGTTGATGGAATACTTCCTGCAAAATGACTTCTTTCATGAGAGTCAACATGCCTACTTGAAGGGAAAGGGCACTGATACTGCTCTATATGAATTTCTTGATGCCATATTACAAGCAATGGAGAAGAGGGATCTTGCACTGGGTTTATTCCTAGACTTATCAAAAGCCTATGACTGTGTTAATCTTAACTTATTGAGGAAATTGAAACTGTATGGAAAAACTGGTGTGGCATATAACTGAATGATGTCTTTTTTGTCAGGAAGGAAACAACAAACTGTGAATACAAAAAATGGTAGAAATTTTAAATCGGAAAGGAAGTTGGTTACATTCCACATTTATACATATAAATGATTCACATAAAGCTGTTGCTCAGCTAAATTGTTATTTGAACTGTCTTCTCGTTAATTATGCTGATGATAATAATTTCCTCATTACAGCAGAGAATTTGCAAGCTTTACTAGATTATTTAAATAGAACTTTCAATGCAATATCTGATTGGATTTCTAGTGAGGGCTTAGTATTAAATGAGAGCAAAACAAATTGTGTTATGTTTCATACCAATAGAATTAACCAATAAATATAAACAAGGTAAAGTTAAATGACTTGGAAATTAGTTTAAGTTCACAAACAAAGCTCTTGGGATTGATTGTTGATGATGTTTTATCATGGGAAAATCATATATTTAAGTTGAATAAGAAACTGAGTTCTGTATGTTATACCTTGAGAGTTTTATCTGATTATTTGAACGAAAATGGCCTTAAAACTGTTTACTTTTCTAATTTTGAATCATTGTTGAGATATGGTCTAGTTTTTTATGGGAGTGCAAAGTCAGCAGCAACAATTTTTCAAAATCAGAAGAGAGCAATTAGAATAATAAAAAGATTAGGTTTCAGAACATCTTGCAGAGGTCACTTCAAACAAATTAATGTGTTAACTACATCAGCACTCTACATCGAAGAATGTTTAATGTTCCTTAGAAAAAATAAGGAATATTTTAGAATGAACTTAGCATCTCACTCTTATAATGTCCGAGGCGGTCACTATATGTATCCTGTGCATAGGCTATCCCTCACAGAAAAAGGAGCTAAGTATTCATGTATGAAACTTTTCAATAAGCTGCCATCACGAATAAGAAGAATCAACAACCAACGACTTTTCAAGATAGAAATACATAGGCTTCTGATGGAACTTGAGTCATATACAGTTCAAGGATTTTTGTATTCAACTCTGTAATATTATTTGAGCAATCACTTTTTGTTATCTTGACGAATATTTCATTCTGATTGCATATAGGTATATCATACATGTATGCAGGATTTCTGAAAAAAATGATATTATTATTATTATTAACAATAGGACCCCCTCTAAAAAACAAGAATTCACACTCACACAAAGAAGTTCGGACTTCGGCAGCAACTGAATTGAGATCGAAATGTCGCAAGTTTGACTCATTCTGAATAGGGACAACTGCTTCGCTTTAAAAATGCGAGTGTTTAGTCGCAGCGCATTTTTGCGACTGAATGGTCGAGCGACAGAAATTCGCATGTAATATAATCCTTAAGACTTTGGCTTTCCTTAACGAAAATTTTCAAAAGTTGATATGAACAATTTTACTAATTGGATTCGCGGGAATTGTTTCGGTATATTGAAAGATTATTTTTTGATTTGAATATCATTTTTATACAGGGTGTTTCAAAAAAATGGTTATCCCGTCTGTAGGATAGATTGAAAACTAAAAAAAATGGTGGTTTGTTCAGTAAACAGTTTTCGTAATGTTATCCGTATTCAAGGTAAAGGGCGCTGAAGAAAAAAAAGTGGCAAATTTTTCACGATTTCACCGAAATTACTGGCAACATTGTGATGAAACTTTATACGAATTTGTTTTGGAAGCTGATACATCCAATGAATTTCGTTTTATTTCTGACTCTTATAGGGGGCACTAACAACAAGGATCGTACTGTGTAGTATTGAATATATTTTTTTAAATATTGAATTTATTATGCAAAATTTCAAGTGAACTACATCATCCAATTTTGATAAAACTCGATATTATCTACCGTTTCCGGTATATTTTCGAAAACTATGAAGTAATAAGCGATGCTGGTATAAATTATCAATAAAGTTACTATTTTTCATCATTATCAATTAGTAGGCACGATGCAGCACCACCGCACATTGATGAAAGGTATCGTAATTTGTTGAGTAACCATTTTCCGAATCGATGGATTAGTAGAGGTGCAGGAGCTTTGGCCTCTTCTATCATGCGATTTCAATCCCTTGGATTACACACTTCGGTCGTATCTTAAAGAAAAAGTTTATGCTACAGAGGTAAATTCACCTCAAAAATTGAAAGACAGAATTCAACGTCGCTTGATGATGAACTCATAGCTGACTCCTGACTCCTAACTGTTTTGAAGATCAATGGATTCTTTAGAAAAAGGATAGACCTCTATATTAGTGAAAAAGGAGGACATTTTTGACACCTATTCCAAGTGAATTCTATTTTGTGTTATATCCTTTTTTGAAATTTTTATCTTGGGATTTTTTGTTTAATTAATTCAATCATAATTTTTTCGAACCAGCATCATTGGTTCTTACTTCATAATTTTCAAATAAAAATATTCCGAAAACGGTACAAAGTATAGAGTCTTATCAAGAGTATCTTTTTGGTGTGAGATCAAATAATGCTTGTGTTCACTTGAATTTAGCTCGATGAATATAATATCCTCCTGAGTCCCGACATCATATTAAAAGTGATATAAAGATTTCATTTGGGAATTTTTGTTCATTACACACTGAAAACGTAATACAAATTAAAAAAAAATTACTCAAAGAAAGTACAAAAAAATATGTTGAATGAGATAACCATAATTATAAATAAATCGTAAATGAAAGTTTCTAAAGCCATTATTTTTTCCTGTCAAGCATGAAAATAGAGTACATTTTTCACAATAAAATTTTCCAAATTTCGCAGCATTTTTCAATTTACTCGATACAGTTGGTGAATGGCCCCATCATGAACACAAAATTCATAATCAAATAACAACACACTGCAACATATCAGCGAAACAGTTTCAAACCCAAGGCGTTTATTCATTCATCCAATACGTTGGATCGAAAGATTTGCTGCCGTAAATTCATTTCATTAATAGATAAATAAAAAAATCTCGATGTCCAATATATTGGACATCAGGACTCAGGAGGATATTAAAAAAGTTACCTTTAATACTACTTGGTATGAACCGTGTAACTGCCGGCCTCTATGAGAGTCAGACATAAAATCAAATTCATTGGAACCCTGACCAAGAATTGAAGAAATATCCTTGAAAGATAAATTGGATATCCAATATGTTGAAAATTTTCTTGTGATAGAAAAAATGATACCTATGCACTCCTAGGCACAATGCAATTCCTTGGCGTGAAAAAAAGCTTTGGCCGCTAGGCATATGGAACGTATAAGATCAAAAACATCAATAATTATCAAAGTCTTGTTTTTTCTTTACCGTTAATTCTGAAGAATGATGTATTTAGATTATGAGACCATGAGATTCGACTTCATATCTCAGCAGAAGCATATTAGCAGAAGAATGTTTACAATTTATACTCAAGTTTTTAATTTAGACTTCAACTGAAAAATGAAGAAATGGTTTCTATCTGAAAAAATGAGTTGAGAGTTTTTTTGTGATTCAAAAATAGTTAATGACATTCGGATGAAGCCTTATTCAAGAAAATTCTAATGTTTTCCTAAGATTTCAATCGAGTTTTATGGGAAAAACATGTACCTAAATAACATTCAGTGGATAATCTGAATTCTAATGAAACAAGTGGGTTTTACATTTATGAAATGAATGAAATATGAAATATTTTGTGCAGAAATCATCGCCCCTAACAAAGTTTGATCATAAAATTCCAAGACTTCATCTCAAGTCTTTCTTTGAAATATTCTACGAAATTGATCCAAAGAACGCAAAAACCCGTTTCGACCTTTTTCCCCATCAGCCCCCTAAACAACCGGATGATAAACAATCCAGCATCCCCAATAAGTCACCCCATTATTACGTTGCGAAAAGTCCCTCTCCGGGCGCAAGACCATGTCGGCCCGATTTAGGGATCTCCAAGAAAGCCCCGGATCGCGCCCCGACGCCCGGCGTCCCGAGACGGACGTCCGTAAGTTAATGAAATTTAAAGTTGCCCGCCGAGTGTTTATAAACTTCACGGCCGAAGCCCGGCCCGCTTAATTTTTCCCCCGGGAGCCCTGAGTGCGATAGCTTGTACCCCGAGTAATGTACCCGAACAGATAAATCGTCTGTACCGCCATCCTTTCGGAATTACTTGGAGGCAGGCGGGAGGGGGGTTAGGTGAGGACGGAAAGAACTGCGATAGAGCACCAGATGACACTATGGCACGATAGCGTTCGTTGGTTTTACGTTCGTCTTATTTCTCGTGTGGATTTATGGTGCCGAACAGTTTGTGAAGCATGGTGAAACACCTCTCGGATGGAAGAGGCCAGAATTGAAATTCGGGCCAGAAACAGTGAATCTATAAGACTTCCTGATACTACAGTCTCAATTACAGCTCTGGGGAGGCAGTAATTTTCGAGAAAAAAAAATAAATGAAACTCATAAATATACTCCATTTACCTCGGATACGGCTTTAATATAGTCTTACATATAGCCTATATAGTTTTGTTTAACAAGGTTAGATTATGTTAGATTAAAAGAAAAAAATTCATAAAAAAATTAAACATAGATCCGCATTCAGGTTAGGTTAAGTTAAGTTAGGTTAGGTTCATTTTCCCTACCTCAAAAAATCCAAAAAAAATACAAGTGGGCAGGAAACTTTATAATTACCAACCATGGGCGCCCGCAGGGGGGAGGGGGCGAGGGTTGATTACAGTTAAGCCATTGTGAGATTGCCAAATAGATATTTTTTATAATTGGGGCAATACTTTCTTTTGTTGGCGCCCTTTTAAGTGCAGTCGTGTCGTCAGCGAACAAAACAAAATCAACGTCTCGATCACAGCTCACAAGGTCATTGACATAGATAAGAAAGAGAAGCGGTCCTAGAACCGATCCCTGTGGCACACCCAAATCAACACCCTGAAAGCTGGACAAATTGCGACCAAAATCAACACATTGTTTCCGATTTAACCAAGTAGTAGTCAATAAGATCGACAGCACATTGATCAAATTTATAAGCCTTAAACTTGTGAAGGAGAACTTTTCTAGACACGCAATCAAATGCCCTGGTCAGGTCACAGAATAGTGCCCCAATATACTGACCACCCTTAAATCCTTCATTTATCACTCTCATGAGCTCAGTAATGGCAGCTGTCGTTGAGAGACCAACCCTAAAACCATACTGTGACTTATTAAATAGGCAATTTTTCTCGAAATAAGAGATTAATTGGCTTTGTAGGACCTTTTCCGAGATTTTGGAAAATATAGGTACAATCGATATTGGTCTATAATTATTGACTGGACCTTTTTTATGAACAGGAACAACTCGCGCTACTTTAAGGATATCAGGAAAAACATTATCTTTTTGCAATAGTTTATCAATTTCGTAAGTGGACTGATTATTTCATGCGCAATTTTTTTAACAATTTTACTATTGAAGCCATAGTAATCAATGCTACCCTTATTGTTTAACTTCGTCAACAAATCCCTAATAAAAACTTCAGATACCAGTGTGAACTTGAAATGAATATTATCGAGTACATATCCCAGAGAGCCACAGTATTCACTAACATAATCAGCAGATGATCTATCAGATGGAGGTATATTCTCAACAATTGTTGAGGTGTTCTGATAAAGTAATCATTGAAATCATCCGGAGTTATATCAGTCCTAATATCTGTGGTTTTCTTCAATAGGTTGGTGCTGTTTTTCACTACATTCCATACAGATTTAGGATTGAAATTATGTTTTTGGATGTAATTATCATTTGATAGTTTCTTAGCTTTTTTCAGTTCATTGCGATAAAATTTTGATAATCTCTACGTAGTACAGTAAGACGAGGAGAACAGAATATTTTTTCTAGTTCACGATGAAAGTTTAATCTATCACGCATTTTTCTTAAATTATCACTGAACCATGTAATAGGAAGAGAATCGGCGAAGTGTTTATAAGTTCGTTGAGGAAATGCTAAGTCTACACGATTTTTTAAGAGGATAACAAACATTTCAAACTTTTTATTTGTGTTAATATTTGCGCTATCAATAAAATCCCAACAAATTTATCGAACAAAAAATACAAGGGAATTCAAGCCAAATTGAGTTATTGGCCTATAAACAGTAAATTTCTGTTCCCTCTACCAGAAACACCCAAAATCAAGCAATTTGGGATACCATGTACACTGTGTCCCAGTTTGGTTAAGACTTCACTGCATCTCAGCTATCATTGGAGATAGGAACATGCGGTTTTCGCGACCCTCGATTACTTTTTTGTAAAACAAACAGAAAAATTTCAATTACTTTTGTTCCTGCAATACATGGCGGTAACGAAAATGTTCACTTTTGGAGATGTTATCCTTTCTCAGGTAGTGTATGAGAATAAAAATGAAAACTGCTTCTAATAATTATTTCTATATAAAGGTCAGTGGGTATTTGGACTTTTTTTTAGAGCACTCCTTTCAAAATTGGTGACAAACTTGGTACTTTTGAAATATAACACTCTGTATATTTTAACGTCAGATTTCCGAAATGTTTTCCAATACATTGATATATCACAACCCAATCTTTCATAAACTATATCCTCCAAAATCAGAAAAATGCATTGTCGTGCTTGTAATTCTAATTGTAGACCATAAATTTTTTCACACATGCATTTAATTATTACTTTTTCAAAATGCCATGTCATTTAAACCTATTTATTTAACTATATTTCAGACATATACTCAAAATGTCACTCTTTAACATGAACTCAAATCTGTTGAAAACAAAAAAATTTTAATACAAATATACACATTTTTTATGCATGTTCAACTTTTATGCATGTGTGGAATGATTTATGGCCTACTAAAAAAGCAAACATAAATATGGGTTCTTCAGCTAAAATTGATTGAAGACTAGGTTGCGATACATCAAAGTTTCCGGAAAAATAATTGTGAAACTTTGCCGTTAAAATATACGAGCCAATGACTTTTATGTGAAAATATTCATCGTAAGCAGCTTAAATTTTTTTTTTCTATCTTGTACCAGGCCTCAGAAATACTTTTTAATTTTCGAAAATATCTTAAAACCATTAACACTTTGCAGCCGCGCTTATTCACTGAGAATAAGACACTCACTCTTTTTTATGTTTAATTTTTTTTGTATGATATGAAATGAAAAATAATGCGTTCATATTTAAAAATGAAAAGGGTTTTTTCACCCTCAGTACACGATATTGAAAAAATTGATTATAGTGTTTTATTTCCAGTGAAAAAGCACCTGTAGAAAGTTCTACTTGTTTCAAGATATTTTGATGAATGAGGAAAGTTATGGCACATTTTCGAAATCAATAAAATATCAATATCCTGTTATATGAAAAAAGTTACCGTGAAATGGTTTCCACTAATGATGTTTTCATGGAAATCGGTCCAGTCCAGAAGTACCAGAAACAGCCAAAATCAAGCAATTTCGGATACCTCGTACAATTCTTCATGACTTTTCCGATAACGAATCGAGGCCACCGCGTCGGAAAATAGAATTTCCACAATCCATAAAAGGCGTCGAAATTGCTTCCTACCGCGACCGTTTTCGACGCGAACTCGAATCGAACATCCTCCGACGTTCCCCGACCGCCCCCCACGTACCCCCCATCGTTCATCGACGTCCCCGCGACGCCCGAATACAAAATACCTACAATTTCGCCGGATGAATCCCGCGAGAACGGGAAATTACCCTTGCTCCGAGCCCGGTGCCCCGTTATGAGACGGGAAAACACGCGTAATTCATCGGCGGCCGGCGTCGCGACGCCCCGCCACGCCGAAGGTGGCGGAACGGGTCGTTATACATATATATGTATATATATTTATATATGTATTTAAATTCACAGTCGTACTATCAATATGTAGAGGAATTAAGGGAATTCGACTGATAAAGGGTTTCAAGATTACTCTTTATTCATCACCGAGCTTTCGGAACTATTTTGTTCCTCCTTCAGGGTCAAGAATCTGAGGTTATTATCCCAAAATAAAACTTTCATTAACTTATGTAAAATTAGATTTAGATATGTAAAAGATAGAGTATTAATGACAGTATCGGAAAGGAAATAAATTGAATTTATTCCAAGAATTCCAATTTGCAGACTGTCTTCGAATATGGGGAGGACCTATATTTGATAGCCCTGGTAGCCATTGGATAGGTGTAGATCGGATGGTTCCAGTAATCATTCTCATTGAAAAATTGAGCTGTGCATCGATTTTCTGAACATGAAAACTATTGAGCCAAACAGGGCAACAATATTCAGCGGTGGAAAAAACCAGGGCAAGAGCTGCTGTGCGAAGAGTAGTCGGGTCAGCACCCCATGACGTACCAGCAAGTTTCTGTAGAATGTTATTTCTAGTGTTCAGCTTCATCCGCAAGTGATTCAAATGTGCTTCGTAATTCAGAGAGGAATCTAATTTAACACCAAATTATTTTGGAGTAAAATTATGTTTCAAAGGAAAGTTCCCGAAAAGGACATTTAATTTTTTGAATTTTTGATGGTTATTCAAGTGAAATGACGAAACCTCGGTTTTATTCGGATATGGACACAGACGCTATTCCAAAAGATAATTTTTCAAAATATCCAAATCAGAAGTTAAATCTTCCTCAATACTTTGAAAATCAGAATGTCGGAAAGCGGGTGCAATATCGTCTGCGTAAATGAATTTTTCAGGAATATTGCATTAATATAAATTGAATAGAAAGGGTGCGTGAACAGATCCTTGTGGAAGACCATTGTTCAAAGTTTTGAAGTTACTACTATCATCATCAACAAAAACACGAAATCTTCTATCCTACAACATATTCTCTGATAGACGAATCATCTTTCCACATTTTAGATGTGTATAAAGTTTATAGATCAAACCATCTTTCCATACCGTGTCGTAGGCAGACGATAAATCTATGAAAGCTGAACCTGTTCTTAATTTGTTATCGAAACCTTGCAATTTCTATTTTTCCTAAAACCGCCCTGACAATTTTGAAGAACATCCTCTATAGTAGGTTCAATCCTGAAGAAAATCAACCTTTCTAAAATTTTCATCAGAACACTCAATAAACTAACACTAAAGTTTATAGTTAGACGGACGTACCTGAAGCGTTATGACGTCGCTGTCGGCCAGGATGGCCGGCACTACGAACCGGCCCTCTCCGTTGGTTATCTCGATGTCCTGGCTGTAGATGGAGGTGGTGTTGTCGTAGACCTTGACGCGCACCCTGACGGACTTCTCGGTGCTCATGGCCTCCACCTGCAAGAGAAGGAAGCGTTTCAGTTTCACAAGCAACACAGTTATAAAAATATCTCGTGGGTAAATTAGATATAATTTGCTCAGATGCTTTTTAATTTGAGGGTAATTCTCTTATTCTTCGACCGACAGATCACTTCTTTGAAAGATTGATGATGGTACTACAAAGACTTATGGATACGAACATGAATTTTCTTATAGCGGGAGACACTACTTCATGAACATCATGCATTGGTTCGATTGTTTAAAACTGTTTTCGAACGTATGCCAAGTGACAATCACAAGGTTGTGATTAGAGCAGATAAACGATGCCAATTCAACGCCCCGTCAATAGACGATGTGGCAATTGTGATTGTAGGTGAAAACTTGGAAACGCGTGATACTGTTCTTACGCGTCGCAATACTGGAGAATTGCAACGAATATATGAAACACACCGTTCATACGATGCTCTGCAATACCCTCTAATGTTTTGGAGAGGTGATGATGAAACAGAGCGCCTCACTTATATCAGACTGAATCACTCTAAACTAAATCCAGAGGAATATATTCATTTATGAGATGCAATCGCCACCGAAGGAAATGCAGCCAATGTAGGTAGATTGACAATTTTACCAGCAACGTATATTGCAGCCCGCATCATATGCATGAATATGCACAAGATGCAATGACATACGTTTGAAATTATGGTTCTCCTGATTTATTCACTACATTTACCTGTAATCCAAAATGGGAAGAAATCACTCAACTGCTTCTTCCCGGACAAACATCAGTTGATCGACATGACATCACTGCACGAGTATTCGAACAAAAAGTGAAGTCACTAATGAATTTTATTACAAAACATGTCTACGGGGAAACTCGATACTGGATGTATTTAATTAAATGGCAAAAACAAGGCCTGTCACATGAACACATTCTCATCTAAATAGTAGAAAGAATTCGACCAGAACAGATAGTTGCACATTGCACAATACTCAAAGGAAAATATGAAGGTGAGGAAGTTCTTATTCCCATAATTTCGATGATCCCAACAGATATGCCATTTTAGTTAAGGAGAATTCAATTTTCAATTCGTTTAGCGTTTGCTATGACAATTAACAAATCTCAAGGCCAATCCTTGAGTGTGTGTGACATAAATCTAGATAATAGTTGTTTTTCTCATGGCCAGTTGTATGTTGCGTGTTCATGAGTCGGCAAACCTTCTGATCTTATTATTCTCGCACCGGGAAAAAAGGGAATACAATGAGACATTTTTTAAATCATAATAAGGTACCGCTTAAATAAAGTGAAGTCTCTTCATGTAAATAACAATGTACAAACCTACCAATTCCAATGTAATCAAATTTTTTGTATATTTTGTACTTTGAATTTGCCTAATATATCTCCCACTTGACTAAATAACAATGTTTTGTTGATACAATTTTATGTATCTCTGAGGCAAAACAAAGTTCGCCGGGCCAGCTAGTAATATTATAAAAGTGAATGTCCGTGTTTGTTTGTCCTCTATGGACTATGGATTTTGATGAAACTTTCACTATATTGTAGAGAATTTTTTTTGAGAGGTTCTCATGTAGGGTTCATCCCTATATAACGAAGAACTAAGAAAAAATATCGATTTTTCATGAAAAATCCCGGTACTTTCCGGCTTTTACGGGCGTCGCTGCGTAAACAATAAGAGATAGAGAAACACACAATTTTGTAGTGTTCGAGAACTAATGCATGAAATGAAAAAACAATTACTGTTCTGAAATCAGTATAAAGATACCTTTCAAATGAGGTATCACTCACCCCATCATCCCTATTCAAAAATTGGGGGTGAGGGCTGTAGTAGCAAGGGTTGAAGCGCTATGCGTCCGTAACCTACATCTTAAGTTGTCCCTCTCGGAACAGAAATCGACCTGTCCGAGCATTTCTATCGAAAAAATTTATTTCGTCTGTAATCTCGTCTGTTTCGTTTTCTGACATGGGCGCCCGCAGAATTTTTTCTCAGGGGGGGCAAAAAAATTTGTCAAAACACGATAAGGTGCATGCGATATCAGTATTCCATTTCTTTCTATTTCGTTTTTTTTATTTATGCACGAGCGCCCGCAGAATTTGTTCAAAATGACTAAGTTTTCCACCTCAACATTTTTTTAACACCAACAATATAATATGTATAAGATAATACGGTAACTGTTTTCTAAACAAATCACAATCCATGAAAGAATATTAACAGGAAACTGAAATATAAATTATATGGAGAAAGGAATGAAATAAATTTTATGATTGCTAATAACTAAAGACTCATCAACCAGTAATATCGAAATAAAAACAAATATACATATATACGCTCGATAAAATGATATTCATGAAAACCATATATGAATAATTATGAAATATAGATTAAATGAAACAAACCATAAATTCAAAACTAGAAACTAAGAGATTATTCGAAATAACACAATATGAATATATTATCAAAATTAATGAATTATAAGAAAATAAATAAAAAAGACATAACACACAAAAATAATAATAATAATTCTGACTAAAAAATACCGGAATGGTAATACCACGAGTAGGCATATTTAATTCTGAACTAAAAACCAGCCTTCTGTAAGTCTCAAGAAATTCAATAGGAAGTTGATTCCTATATTTTTCTTGGATTGTTTCTTTATCAGTACACGACGAATGAGTCTGCATTGATGTATAAATGTTTATTTTTTGGGTGTCTTATAGCGATCGTCATCGGCATTCGATCTTCTTTGGAAAAATTTCAGAATATCCATATTTTCCAAAGGTAAATTCATCATATTATAAAAATATATGAAATATATATAGAAACATAAGTAAAATTGACTTTCAACAAACAAGAAAAAAACAGTATTCCGGGACTGCCGATAGAAGTGAAATCTGAGCAACTTGTATACTCTATCGTCGAACTATTCGGTTATCATTTTTGAATTAATTTTGGTTTTCAAGGGAGTGTTCATGATCAGGGATCAAGGAAGTTCAAATTGATCATTAATACTTCCTTACAAATCAAAAATTATTCGCAAATAATAATCTAATATGTCGACGCTCCTAGATACAATTCACGTGTTACTTTGTTTTCACTTCTATCCGCAGACCCCAAAGACTGCCACGTTTCGGATTTTTTATACCGGGTGACACAGACTCACGGTACACCCCCAGAAACTCCCTTGTTTCTGTAGCTATATTTCTGAAATTTGGAACATTGAATATACTCACTATAGGGCACTTTTTGAAATATTCAGAAAAAAAATCTAAGTGCTGGTTTTTCCGGAAATCACATCAACTTTCGATTTTCAAATGGGACAGCCGGTATATTATTACATTTTTGAAATCTCTATAATTTTCTCAATCTAATGATACCTCATAGTTGATATTTCATTCGTCAGAACGCCCGTTTTATTTTTCGATCTAGAGAGCCTTGAACTCCCTAAAATTATTACAAATAATCAAAATAATGTTACACTATAGTAATTTCGATTTAAAAAGTATCGTGGTTCGAAATACGTGCCAAAAGAGTAAACCGAAACCTTTTTTCACTCGAAACTCCGTTTTGTCAAATGGTAGCATAATGGTACTCTGACGTCATTCGAAAGTACCATCGGTGGGGTATCCGTCCATATCAACTATTTTTCTGTATAACCAATACGAACACGATAATGGAGTTTAGACAAGTTTAAGTATCTTCTCGGTTCGATCCGAAGTTGATGTCATTTCCGGAAAAAACGGAAATTGGATTTTTTTCTAAATATGTCAAAAAGTGCCCTATAGTGAGTATATTCAATGTTCCAAATTTCAGAAATATAGCTTCAGAAAACAAGGGAGTTTCTGGGGGTGCAAGATGATTCGTGTCACCCTGTATATAATAGTTGAAACTTCACATTGAGAGCTACGTAAATAATCAAAGAAGTTACCCTCGATAATACAATTTGCAGTCAAAGATACTAAAAACTAAGAATACTCTCTGAATACAATTGTTTCGAATTCGAATACATCTTTCTCTAGAATGAAAATACTAATGAAAAGATTCTATATTTCCACCTTCTCGGAAAAAAATATTCTGATTGGGATTGGAGAAAGGACAAATGTTATTGAAATATGAGAGTAGTCCCACTTGTCACATGAAGAATCCCTCATCAAAGAAGCCGCCTAAAAAAAACCGGTCATAAATCGAACATCTGGTAGCCGATAAGCATGGGGTAGTTTATGAATTTATTACTTCGTTTTAGGTAAACAAAAACATGAAATTCATCGGCTTCGAAAACTTTCCATGATTTTTTTCACCAAAAAGTGCTCAACACGCCTCAGGGAGTTATCAATTCGATAGGTGATCAAAATCTCAGGGGGGGCCACGGCCCCCCCTGGCCCCCCCCTGCGGGCGCCCATGTTTTCTGATGGCCACCCTGTATTTCGAGAACTAATGCATGAAATGAAAAAACAATTACTGTTCTGAAATCAGTATAAAGATACCTTTCAAATGAGGTATCACTCACCCCATCATCCCTATTCAAAAATTGGGGGTGAGGGCTGTAGTAGCAAGGGTTGAAGCGCTATGCGTCCGTAACCTACATCTTAAGTTGTCCCTCTCGAAACAGAAATCGACCTGTCCGAGCATTTCTATCGAAAAAATTTATTTCGTCTGTAATCTCGTCTGTTTCGTTTTCAAATGGCCACCCTGTATTATGTAGAACTTCAGGAGAAGTAATTCATAAGTAAAAATTCATAATGCATTGTCTAAAAAGTGAATATCTGAAATATGAATTATTTCGTTCGATTCAGACAACCAAAATTTTCATGTAATCGAAAAAAAGAAAAATAAAAACTCTCTCTATACATCGTGCCTGAACAAAAGTTCCCATCGCTCGGCCATCCGCAATGCCAATTCCCAAACGGCCCAGCCAGACCCCCAGCAATTATCAACTTCGGGATTGCTTTCTGCAGTCTGTGAAATCCAAACAATCCTCTGTTCGGTACAGGCGCTTTCAGGATAATTAAGGCACACAAAGTGAAACTGTACCGGCTTGCAGCATATCGCGCGTATAACA
The DNA here is from genome assembly GCA_038502775.1 of Hippodamia convergens. Lineage (NCBI taxonomy): Eukaryota > Metazoa > Arthropoda > Insecta > Coleoptera > Coccinellidae > Hippodamia > Hippodamia convergens. Next base: position 2,633,768 of record CM076607.1, read on the forward strand.
GTGTTTCTGTTATTCTTTCGGGATGAACGGAGCGGGCGAGCTGGAAGTCGCGACTTCGTTTCGCCACGTTATTTATAGCCGTGTAGTGCAGTTTAATTGAATAATTGCGATGGGATAGAGCATTGTTTACTGCGAGCGCAGTTGTTAGAACGTGGATTCGAGAGATGCAAGATCAGGATTGCCTTGATATCGTTGAGAAAATACTGCTCGCTGTTTGTTTTCACGTTTCACTGGGAGAATCAACAATCATAAATAGAGAACAAACTATTAAACATGGAAGAATTGGGCAACATTTGGTTTTGAAATTACGATTCTCCTGATTTATTCATCACATTTATCTGCAATCCAAAATGGGAAGAAATCACTCGACTGCTTCTTCCCGGACGAATATCAGTTGATCGACATGAGATCACTGCACGAGTATTCGAACAAAAAGTGAAGTCACTAATGAATTTTATTACAAAATATGTCTCCGGGGAAACTCGATACTGGATGTATTCGATTGAATGGCAAAAACGAGGCCTGCCACATGCACACATTCTCATCTGGTTAGTAGAAAGAATTCGACCAGCACAGATAGTTAGACATTGCACAATACTCAAAGGAATTTATGAAGGTGAGGAAGTTCTTATTCCCATAATTCCGATGATCCAAACAGATATGCCATTTGAGTTAAGGAGAATTCAATTTCAAATTCGTCTAGCGTTTGCTATGACAATTAACAAATCCCAAGGCCAATCCTTGAGTGTGTGTGGCATAAATCTAGAAAATAGTTGTTTTTCTCATGGCCAGTTGTATGTTGCGTGTTATTTTACTTTATCTCTCACGGTTTAAAAGTTGTAGTTAAGGTATTACCGATTTTGCCCACCCTGTACGTACCTATTTCAATGCAATTAAATTTTTTGTATATTTTGTACTTCTGTATTTCACCTAATATATTTCCTTCTTGAAAAAACCGATGGTTAGTACAACTTTATTCATCTCTAAGGCGAGACAAAGTTCGCCGGGTTAGCTATAGTTGATCATAATGCCAATTCCCAAACGGCCCAGCCAGACCCCCAGCAATTATCAACTTCGGGATTGCTTTCTGCAGTCCGCGAAATCCAAACAATCCTCTGTTCGGTACAGGCGCTTTCAGGATAATTAAGGCGCACAAAGTGAAACTGTACCGGCTTGCAGCATATCGCGCGTAAAACAGCGTTTCTGTTATTCTTTCGGGATGAACGGAGCGGGCGAGCTGGAAGTCGCGACTTCGTTTCGACACGTTATTTATAGCCGTGTAGTGCAGTTTAATTGAATAATTGCGATGGGATAGAGCATTGTTTACTGCGAGCGCAGTTGTTAGAACGTGGATTCGAAAGATGCAAGATCGGGATTGCCTTGATATCGTTGAGAAAATACTGCTCGCTGTTTGTTTTCACGTTTCACTGAGAGAATCAACAACTATGAACAGAAAACTAACTATAAAACATGGAAGAATTGGACAACATTTGGTTTTACTCATTCAGACTGCTGGAAGTATCACAAACACTTCCTCTACAGGGTGTTTCAAAAAAGGTGACCCCCTCTCAAGAATAAATAGAACACTGAAAAATAATAGTGGTTTGTTTGGTAAAAAATTTTCGTAACGCCATCCGTTATCTTCTTTCTCATCTTCCTGCTGAATATAGGCATAGTTGCCTGTTTTTCTTCACATCATTGCCCCCACTAGGTCATCTGGAAGGTTGTCGTTCCACCTTTTTGTAGGTCTCCCAAGGCTCCTTCTTCCTGTCGGTAATTTGTCCCTTGCTACCTTCACAACTCGTGCTCATTCCATTTTATCTTCCTATCCAACACCCAGTCATTGATGTTATCTATTCCGAATGTTCGTCTTATATTCTCACTTTTTTCTTATCCATCAATGTTTTTCCTTCTAATCTACGCACAATTTTCATTTCTGTGGTCTCTAATATTCTTTTTGTTTAAGTGGTCTCAGGTCGGGTTTCTGCTGCATAGGTCAATATAGGTCTTATTGCAGTCTTATATATCCGAGCTTTAGCTTCCGTTCAAATATGCTTGTTCCATCCGTATTCAAGATAAAAATATACACTTTTTTTACGATTGTGCCTAACCAGAGCACTTGAGATCATAATAGATCTCACACCCCTACATCTGGTGATTGACAGGATATCCCATGAGGCCATCCTCAGAATATCTAGAGAAGGCGCAGGTAATGACAGAATTAGCTGTCAGAGGGTCTGGAGCTCTTTGAGTAACTAAACCTCATCTGCGAACCTTCCTAGTAATGTAATGGTCAAGAAAGTAAGTACTGAGAAAAACTTCAGTACGATGCCATGCAAAAAAGAGGAATGGGAGCGGGAAAACACTGACCAAGATTTCAATGAAAATACTTTTAAATGGTATACAGATGGTTCTAAAACCAACACGGGAGCTGGCGCTGGAGTTCACGGGGCCAAAGCGAAGTGTGCACTATCGTTAGGCTCCTGTGTGAGTGTTCTGCAAGCCGAAATATTAGCAATCGAAAGATGTCTAGACTTTAATCTAGAGAGAAAAAAACTATCAGAATTGCGACATAGCTATTCACTCAGATATTCAAGCTGCTATTAAAGCACGGAACTCCTATGTCATCGACTCAAAGTCTAGATGTGAATGCCGGATCAAACTCAATGAGGTAGGCAAGAAAAATAAGGTCTCTTTGATTTGCGTTCCTGGTCATTCGGGAATCACAGGTAACGAAAAGGCCAACAAACTTGCCAGAAAGGGTGCTCGGAAAACACTCACTGGCCCAGAACCTTTCTGTGGTATGGGAAAATGTACCTATAAGAAAGAGTTTCTGAAGAAGGAGAAAACTGGAAGAGAAACACTCTGGCAGAATCTCCAGAATTCCTTCGGAATTTTGAAACTGCAAGATCCAAAAGATATTGGGGTCTCAGTAAGAACCAACTACACCTCCTCACTGGCTTTCTTACAGGGCATTGCGGCCTCAGGAAGCACTTGCTGAGAATGGGCGTATAGGACACTGACGAGTGTTAATTCTGTGGTGAGGAAGAAAAAACTCCTATTCACCTAGTCACGGAATGCTTTGGCATTGTAAGCCAAAGAAAACAATGCTTTGGTCAAGAGACCTGTAGGAGTGAGGAATTAGCCTCACTGAAGCCTTCCGAGATATTGGATTTCATAAGATCTCTGGGACTGGAAGGCGAGCTGTGAAGCTTTGTCAGGGAGCACAATAGACCATAAGGTCGCAGTGGACTGTAACCCCTTTCAAACTATCACGATTCTATATCAAAACATATTCGTATGAAATTTCATCACAATGTTGCCAGTCATTTCGGCAAAATCGTAAAAAAAGGTTACATTTTTCTTCTTTTTCAATGCCCTGTTTCTTGAATACAGATAAACAAACTCCTATTATTTTTCAATTTTCTATCTATCCTAGAGAAGTGGTCACCTTATTTTGAAACACCCTGTATAATGTAAGTATCAGAGGTTCATATGGTTACTTTTTGAGAAACGGAAAATATCTTTTCAGACTAAGAATTCAGTGAAAACACCACAAATATGATATGTTCTACCCAGTCCTTCGCCATCTGCAGCAACTCATAACGCCTTATAAAATTGACAGAAGACTCAAGACCAAAAAAAAGTTATTTTCAGTATGAGTGATGTAGGTAACATTTATTTGTCGCGGAAAGTTGCAGAGATTCTAAAGAACGGGCTAACATTGATCATAATATACAAACGTTACAATATTTTTCTATTCATTATTTGTTATTATCGTTCTCAAATTTCGTTCAGGTATATACGTATTTTATGCTATTGTTGATAACTTTAATTCGTGTTTTTTTTTCTGTTTGTTTCTTTTTCCTCTTGATTCATGTTTTTTCCGATTACACCGTTCGAAAGTTCACTAAAATTTAATGAAAATTCGGTCCTCCTTATTTCTCACCTAAATTAGGATGAAAAAAGTATTTGACAGTATTGAAGCAGCCATACTCTCGCCCAATATCTCTTGAACTACTGCAGGCACAGAATCCTGCCTCAATTTACATACTGGAGAGTTTCGAACCAACTACGAACTGCTCCCTCTCACCATGAAATCTTTATGACAAAAAAAATCTCTCGACGAATACGAAACGGCCTCTTCTCCTTGCACAAAAGCTGCCCGTTGTCGAAACTCCATTATTCAAATCTCGCCTCGCGTTCGGAGTAGGACGGATTTTTTTTTCACGATTCCGTACAAAAGTGGGTCGTATTTCGACGTTCTCCTTTCCACGCTAGATCAGAGGATCGAAATGCAAGGTGCTGAGAGGAAATGAAATCGCAGCCATGAAATTTGAATTGCGAAGATCGAAATTGTGTAGTTCACTGTCCTATTTTCCAGGTTAGGTCTTGGGTTCAGAGAAAGTTTCTATCTCAGGTTTTCCAGGGAATTTCGAAAATTTGCCGCTCTAGAAGGTTCCTAGGCTCTTTCGAAGGTTCCTAGTGTAGCAATCTGGCAGCTGAAAGCTCTTTCGTGAACTATACTTCTAATTTCGATTTGAAATTATTCAGGCAAATTTCCTCTTCTGATGATTGTGAGTTCCTAGAAAACCACATGGAGTTTAATATTGACAAATGCCAGGGCCGGTATTCTCGACAAGTGAGCTTTTAAACGTATACGTATCAAAACGAACGGTTCAAGTGCGAGTACTTTTCCGGATCGGTATTCTTGACGACCATTCGTTCTATGAAAGGTATACGTTTGAAAACGTGTGATCGAAAGAGCCGGCAACACTGAAACATTTCACAAATGACATAAATTGTTCGTTGAGGATTATGAATTATAATTGAAAAACTACCACGGATCTTCAATCTGGTAAACTTTCCAACCAATTCACAAAAGAAGATGCCCAATAGAAATGGACAGGAATAGGTAATATACCTAATAGCATGCTAGGCTAGGTGCAATCAGAGATTGACAGAATTTGAGAAAGGTAAGATTATGATCCAAAAACCCATTTTGTTTAATCATAATATATATTTGTAGCCTTTGCAAGACCTTAAGTCAAGAACGAAAACAGAGGTTAGCAATGCGAAAAGGCCTGCCAGAGGAACAGCCGATGGGCCTCATGAGGAGTTTTGTTTTGTTTACTGTAATTGTGTGATGTACATATTATTTGTTGGAAAAGATATAATTTTTTTTTTCAAATAAACCTATGACGAGGGTGTGTATATGTTAATTGAAAGAAATGAAATATCAATAAATTTATGAATCATAAATTCATGAAGTGTTTTACATAGGTGAGCGGACTTATCACTCAGGTATCTTGGAGATTGGTTAAATAATTGTTGCTTGTAATTTTCTATATACAATATGATCGGTTTCGATACGTTCTCCGACATCTTTGATACCCAGTCCCTATTGATCTCTATATTTCTAGAGATTCTCCTCCAATAAAAGTTCTCTCATTTCTTTTTCTATCTCCTCCCTCCAGCTTTTTCGAGCCTCTTCTGCTGCCAATTTTCGGTTGATTCTCATTATGTTTTCTTCATTGTCAATTGGAGACCCATATATTCCTAAAACAGCCAGTGCTATGTCCTCACCATCATTATCTGGTTCAGGAATATTATCTCCGATACAAAGATTATGAAGCCCGACACAAGCATTGATAATTTTACTTGCAGTCTCTTAAGCATAGTGAAGAACTCTGAGTGCAAGCAGACAACGCAATCTCATCTTGAGGACCTCATTGTATATCCCAATAAAACTTCTGATTGTTTTGCGATATTTATTGTACAAAAATTCTGAAGTACCTTCTTGTCAAACGTCTACACAAACACAGAAAAATCGAACTATATCACGAAAACGAATGATAGAAAGCGCTCGCTGTAAACACTCGCTTTGAGAACGTATGCGACCTTATAGTCACGAGTCAAAAATACCAAAGCGTGTGATATTCTGAAAGTTCGCATACGCATAGAAAGTTCACTTGTCGAGAATACGGGCCCAGATGATGAGGTGATAACTAAAATCTCCCTACACGTTTGTCTATCATTTGAGTCAGCAATCTCTTGTAAGCACAAATGTGATCAAAGACTTAGGTGTCTATTTCGATTCAAAAATGAGTTTTATCCCGCACATTCAATTCATCGCCAATAAAGCCTTCAAAATGCTGGGCTTCGTTAAGAGATCAACGCAGCAATTCAATAATGTGAATACATTGAAAACACTTTACTGCTTTAATGTCAGAAGAACTTTAGAATATCCAGCAGGGGTATGGGCGCCGTACTATATTGTCCATAGACAAAGTATTCAACGGGTACAGAGGAAATTTCTGAAGTGGGTATCGTATAAAACTGGGTTGTCAATGCCATCAGAAAACTATAATCAAGAAATAATCGGACTACGATCTTTAGATTCGAGAAGAGATAACTTCAGCATTATGCTCATTTTCAAACTTGTCAATAACCTCATAGATTGTAATTATTTGATGAGCAGAATAAACCTCAATTGTAGTCCGGCGCTCCTTAGAACACGAGCTTTGCGTCCACTAACTATAGTTTCCACAGTCCACTATCTCGAGCTCTACGCCTATCTAACAGATATCAAGCTGATATATTTTTAATTTCTATTCATCCTGAAGAAGCACTTCGAATCCCAAGCTCTTACAAGTCCGCTAGCATCTCGGATCTGATTTCGCCTTTGCCCAAAATTAGTTAATAAAAAATTCTTATGTGCATTTCTGTAGATTTAACTTTATGTTTTCGTGAAACTTAAATGCGTGTGTGTATATTTGTAATTTTCATAAAAATTGTTATTGTTGAAATTTTTCAACAATGTAAAATGGATTTGCCGCATGATTAAATAAATAAAAAATCTAACATTGGGATTAAATTGATAATAAGTCTTATATTCATGCATTTCATGTAATTCGGAAGACGTTTGATTTGAACTCATCTCAAGATTTCTTGGTGACTCCTTCAGTTCTACATATTTTCCACGATTCGGTTATCACCACCCCTTAGACGGTACTCACAATTCATCACCGAAAAATCCATTATATTCTTTTTTTTCTGAATAAAACGATATTGAGCATTATATTTCACAAGTGCAATATGGAATGTCATTTCATATTTCCCCTGGGATAATATGAAATCACAATAATATTTCACTAAGAAAATGTTTCATTTCTTCATTAGAGGACCAGAATGAAAATGGTCATTCTTAAAATTTCCACTGAAGGTCTTGCAACCAGATAGGAAAGATGGCAATATCTTGTTTGCATTTCGTCAATGAGACGTATAACAAGAAGCCATTCAATATGCCTTGTTTTACCTTATGCATCGAGAAAACGTCATTTGGAGCTTTTCTCCATATTTTTCAATCTGCTCATGGAGCAAAACTTCTGGATTTTTAGGAACGTATCCTTTATTCTTGTTCTTTACGAGTGTTTTACTTTCATCAAGAATTTTTATTTCAGTATCAAAAATACTAAAGTCAAAATTCACATTGATAATTTTGGCCATATTGTATTTGGTGAATATTTATGCGATTGGGGATATAATATCGAACAAACTCGTCTTGCATAAAAAATAACAAGTAACACACAGTAACATACCAGATCTTCAAACCGGCACCGTCCCCAAAATTTTCTATTCTCGACTTCTGAAAATTCTCGGAAACCAAAAATTCAAGGTTTTTTGTAACTTGAGTTTTCACGCAGTTTTACATTTCATCAGTTTTTTGAGAAGTGGCGAAAATCGAACCAGTCAACCATGATTCCATAAACACGACTCATAGCAACGTTCAAAATCCAATTAATACAAAAATCCTCAAAATTATATTAATTTTCTATTCTGAAAACAAAAACAACTACTGATTACAACATGGGAAATTTAAATACATTTCCCTCGGTTGTCTATACTTCCCTCGGGCTTCGCCCTCGGAATGTCACGATGACTACCTCGGGAAATACACTATTCATATATTCCTAGTTGTAATATTAGCATTTATCGTTCATAAATTGATTACATACGAAAACCGAAAATAATTCTGACTTTTACATTCTACATAGAAGAAATTGAAACGAATTTAATCATTAACTCACCTTTCCAGTAAAAGGAAGACCTGGCTTGTACCTCCTCCTCATTTCCCTACCGAACCTAAGTTCTACGTAGTGTTCTTCGGCAGCAGAAACATCTGGAAGACCATTTCCAGCTGTTTGGGCGATCTCTATGGGTGTCGAGAATTCTGTCGACTCTACCTCGACATGGAGTAGCCACCTTCCCAACCGGATATACTCCGACAAGGGAAGAGAGAAAGATTTAACACCTGGAAGAAACATGTTACATTTCACATTGACTTGATACAATGTCCATTTATTTTTCATTATTGCTAGAGGAAATGAGTTGTCTAATAAATGTAGTAAAATGATTCAATACAGCATCCAAGCCTTTCCAAAGTTTTTGTTTTCCTTCCTTTACTTCTGGATATCTGTTTTTATATTTGAATTTTGAACTATAAATTGATGAGTTTCAGCACATGAAGACTATTATTACAGACACAATGATATTAGTAATGCCTCAAGTTAATTTTGAAAATCATTTTCTACCTTTTATTTCGATGTGCTTTGGAAGCATGTTTTTTAGTTTTTTTTTACTATTTTTCACTTTTTAGTTTGAGGATCTATCAACGCGTGTTTTTTTTTTCAAAATATATCTATTTCATCGCGGATTATATATAAACTAAACTGCTCCACATGAGTTAGGGATATTGACTTAAATTGCATTAAAAACATGGTTTAAATGAGATTTTGTGATGAAATATGATTTCAAGTTGCAGGAAATGAAATTAATTTCAGCCTGTAGGTTCGCAGCGTATACAGGGTGGTTAAGAAAAATCGAGTAAAACAACGAAATTTTATTCCCAGAGAATTCAAGCATTTTAAGACTATCAATATAATGTATGGCCTCCAAGGACATCAATAACGGCTTGACATCTTCTTTACATACTACACACGAGGTTGTTGAACATTTCTTGAGGAATTAGATTCCATAAAAGGCGCACAAGCTCCCTCAGATCATTCAAGGATTCTGGGGTAGGTTGACGATTAACTTATCTTCTTTGGAGCATATCCCATGCATGATCTATGCAATTCAAATCTGGTGAGTACGGAGGTATTAGTATATATCATGGAATACCAAGCTTCTCGCGCGCATTCTCAACTATGGCTGCACGGTGAGGTCTAGCGTTATCGTCTAGAAATTGAAGAGTTTCACCAATACCAGAGTGGTAATATTGCCAGGACAAATGTCTAGATCTGCGCGCCTGTTAGAACATATCCCGGCGCATACCATAACACTACCCCCTCGGAATGGATACCCTTATTTTTCGAGAATCTGAAAATCGTCCATATCTGGATTCATCACAGAAAAGGACACTACACCATTGATCATTCCAATTGATATGTTGCCCCTCGATATTTGAATCAAAATACCAAGTCGGTCATCCAAGTCATTTGGAATTTCAGATATTTATACCCAGTTGGACAACAATCATCTGCAATACTTAACGAAACTAGAAAAACTCGACTTTCATTATGACCTTTCGCACTCATTACCAAGGGAAATTTCATTCATCCCAGATATCTTTGATACCAGAAAAAAGAAATATGCTCTGTTGGAGGTTTTTCCAATCTTCAGGGTGGGTTGAAACGTTAGAAAAGTCCCTCTATCAAGGTTGTAACGGTATAACGTACCAATTTCGGTTTCAAAGATTTTCGGAACTGCATCGAGGATCAATTTGAAGAACTCGGCATCCGCTGCGCGCGCGAATCAAAAAAACTAGTCCTGCAATCTTTTCGTTGGACAATTCCATTTTTCTCGGTTACTTTCTCATACGCAATTTTTTATTCAGATCTTTTCGTTTTTGCACCTCCTACATCTGAGAAGACGTGGTACCGTTTCGTCATTCTCGAGTGAATTTAATTATCTGTGGCGATTAATAAATATCTGTGAGTACAAAGTTAATCAGACAACCATTGTTTTATTTTTGCTAATAGTTCGTTTGTTTCATGTAAGTGAAGTACTTGAGTAGCACGCTTGGGTTCTGCCATTTTGAGAATCATGTGACTTTTCATCTGATTTCCTTAATTATTTGATAAATCGAATTTCCTTCTAGATCAGTTTAACTAAATTATAATTTGTTGATTGAATTTCGCAATTCCTTGATCCTCTGATTTTCCATTTCTCGATACATCTCTGCCAGTGTTTCGCTGAACACGTGGACATTTTTTCTTCACTTGAATTTTCTTTATGTGAATGAGGATTATCAGAGATCTCCGGAAATTGTGGGATCTCGACAATACAAAAAAGTAGCTGGAGCATTTAGTGTTAAATTATAACCTCACAAGGCTGAAAAAAAAACCTCGGAGATGGCTCATAAAAACAAGCGCAGAGAAAGAACTCGACAACTCCAATCTTCTGAACCTACTGAAAACAATTTTTCGCAGCAGCTGAGATAAAAAGACAATCTCCTTTCACTCCTGACTAATCCTGACAAAACTAATCCATATCATCACCAAGCAAAAACGCCGTAAACTCGAATCTCGTCTCCTTTCTCCTCTCCCATTTCGAATCAAGACGCATCAGAGTTCCCCCAACCCCCGCTGGCTCAGATTACCCACCGACGAGGCATAATTTCACAGGTAGATAAATTTCACGCTACATTAATTTTAATCCGTTCCGTCGTGGCACAAACGACGGTGCCATCGTCATCCAGTTGTGTCTGGGCAGGATTCGTGGGGTCGAAATTATTAGGTTTCCCTGATATCGGGTGGCGAGAGGTGGGGAGAGATGATGCGAGAGGGGACCACGTGATTCGAGATCATCTCGTGTGGAAAATCTGTCCTGGGGGTTATTGAATTCTTGTTGAGGCCAGCGTGGAACGATGAGGAGGTTATGGGGTATGGGGTAGTCAAGAATTTCAACTTTGCCTTTCAGGCAAACTTTTGACAAATTTTGTCAATGAAACTGAACATTTTGGAATATTTTCATCCTTAAAGTATGTTGAGAAAACGTGGAAATAGTCAAACCCTGAGATATTTTTCTCAAAACTTTTTTTTGGGTGAGAATGTCTAAAAAGCCCCATTCATTTAGTAACTTTTTATCCCTACAATTTATTCCGGAAACTGAGGAAGAGCTTCATTCAAAAGAAATTGTAAGAAAAAATATCCAAGGGGTTGACTATTTCAGACCCTACAAAACCTCCTCCAGGGTAGAAAAAAATCCAAAATGTGTAGTTTTATTGACGAATAATATTTACCAAATTTCGAGTCTTTATCTTTATATCGATTTTCCTCAAGAATATCTTTAATACGAAATATCGAAATTCATTTCATTAAAGATATTCTTGAGGATGATCAATATCCAACTAATTTCATAGAAAAAACTATTTCAAATTCAGAAAGAACAATTTTGCGTCAAAACGATAATAACAACCAGCAACCAACAACAAACCGTAAAGAACAACCAATATCAATAAATTTGAAAAATCAAGAAATTGTATTTACAATATTCCCTGTATTTGTGGAAAATCTTATACAGAGGAGAAACATCAAGACCATTAGAAATTAGAAAACGTGAACAAAAGAATAACATAAAAAATATAGATATTGGTAGATCGCAGATAGCAGATCATGTGTGTTCTAATACTGGCCATCACATGATGGATTGGAATGGCACAAAATTTCTAATGAAGGAACCTAATAATTAAAAAAGAAATCAAGGAGTCAACTTTTGTTTTGTTGGATGAGGCTAATAAATCTCACCAATTGTTCAGTAGGAATAGATCGAATTTAGTTGGATTTATTGAGAAAAGAACTGGTTTCAGGGAATTTCGAAATAAAATAACGATATCAACATCTAGTAATCAATATTAATCTATGTTCATCATATATTGAAAAATGTCAATCAAAAATCAAAATATTGTCACAATTCTACGAAGTTGTATGAAAACTAGAAATTTTCTGACGAAGGAGTCTGATTTAGACTTCGAAACGTTACGCTTCAGAGTTCAAAGTGTTTTCTTTTTGTTCATTGTTAGGAAACAATTTCTTCTTGTAAAGTTTTGGCTCCTGACAAATAGGTGCTCAAATTTTTACGCAGGGGCCTTTCTTCTGTTATTTAGAAAAATTTTCAAATTGTTTCTTGTTTCAGAGACTGGGAGGAAAACCCTAATTAAGTTTTCAGGAATACCGTTTTTTTTTTGACTGATATAAGCGTTGAAGTGAGTTATTATCGTTGAACGAACAATGACTGATGTCATCTACGATCTACGTAGAACACATCATTGAAACAATCACTGTTCCTCTGGGAAACGATTCTGGGGAACCACGAAGGGTTCAAAACATTTTTCAAGAGATCAATATCCAGTGAATGAGCCGGCCAGCAAACTCATCGGGCATGAATCCATTTTGAGACGTCCGTTCATATTTGGTCCAAGAACACGTGACGTTTCAAGAATATTTTTTGATTTCAGCAGAATCTGTTTGATACAGGTTAGTCAGTGAATACGTTTGTGGAGAGAGCCAACTGAACCTGCTGAGCTCATCTAATATGCTCGCCCTCAGCCATTAGAAAGTGCTGAGTTTCGCGCTGGTATTTTGTCCAATGGAAACATATTTTTAAGAAAAAGAAAATTCTTTGCCTTTACGAAGGCACATCGAGAACATTTTTGAAACATAGATGAATTCAAAATAGTAATCATCGAAATGAATACCATTTTCAATTCCCAGGCTCAGAGATCTTTTATCATGAGGTTGGAGAAATGATATTAGATTTTGTCACTGAGATGAGAGATATACCGGTTTCGGCCTTGTTGGGCCTCATCAGTATCCCGCACATCTCAGGACAAAATCTTCATAAAAAACTTCAGAATTTTAAGCAATTGGTTGTGAAGTAATGAGTAAAATATTACAAAGTACTAAGGTGGTGACATCTAATTGCGTCAAAATTAAGTTTCACATCTCCAATCAAATGCAAAAAAGAAATCTGTACTTCCTCTTACACTGAATGTGATTTTAGCAGTGGCTCTATTCAGGACCCGCTTGCTAGTTTCTCAAAGTGATGGAAACGCCCAATTCTTCTTGTGACTGTGAAGCCTGATGTTTTTAAGAAAAAAAAATTCTTTGGCTTTACGAAGGCACATCGAGAACATTTTTGAAACATATTTAATCTATATTGCCACAGGGGAGATTCTTCTTCCTCACGTGTAAGGTTATGACAAGCGGTTGTTGGAAACCCTTAGAAGTCAATGACTCACCTTTTTTTTCCATATTTGCAAAATTGTTTTTAATCAATGATCCCCTTGAATCTCTCATCAACCGAACGGCCGAACCAAGTGAGCTCTTGATATACCCCACTGCATGCCCGCATCAGGTGAGGCAACGCTAAATGCGTCCCCACATGTGTGATTTATTCGTATCACGAGTTATTTAATATGTCGCCCCTCGACCGCCATGAATTCAAATGTAACGAATTTACAATTTAACGAGTTTTCGTCGGTTTAATCGCGTCCCCGAATTGGATTTACCACCGCGTTATTTGCTCAACTATAATTTGCGGGATTGATTAGTTTCGCCCTACACTCTGACATGGTGGTAAAATTATTTGGTAATGAGTCTGGAAGCCGCCTGTCGCTCAACTTATTCGGATAATGATAACAATATTTAATTGATCCTTCGTGACATTACAATGCATGTAAAGTTGAAGTCTCAGAAAAAATAATACCGGCGATTGAACTGTCCGTCTTCATCTAACTGCTATAAAATCTGAACCATTCAACCGAACGCAGTCAAAATTTAACAGGGCGTTCTTCTACATGTTAGGTCGCAACACTTGGAGTGATTGCTATATGAGATGAAGAAATTCTTAACCCATTCATGCCCACCGGTTTCTTAAATGAAATAAATATATGAAACATACATTTTTGGAAAGTGGGATTGATATATATCTAACGAATATAATTTTTTTTTTCTAATTTACAGAAATAATAGGATTTGACTTCGATAAATCGAGAACCTCTTCTATTTTTCGATTAAGGGAAGGTTTCTGAAACTGTCAGGAACGTTTGACTTTGGCTATTCGACAATAGATGTCTAAAAAGTTGCTATATTTTGTTGTACCCAAGTGGGTACAGTGGACATTAATGGGTAAAGTTTGGACGATGTATTTAAAACGTAATGTGGTGATTGCTTTCATTTGGTAGGAAAATCCAATATCAAAATTCGTCGACCGCTGGCATAACTACAATTGGATGACAAATTTGATCATCGCGCTATCAGAGGATAAATTGAGACTGGTAGCATTAAGTCACGCTACGGTGGTGAAAAACCCTGTACTGCAACGGCGCCAGCAGTCGTGGAAAGGATGGAAAAAAAATCGGCGCACTCAGCACAATAGCTCGCCTAGGATCTCAACGTGAACAACTGAGACGTTCATGACATATTGAAGAAGAAGCTTGAGGTTCAGTCATTAAAAAAGAAATGAGCCAAGAACTCAAAACATTGCAACGTCACATCGAAGGAGCTGATTTGCGGATGCTTCCGAACAAAGAAACTTTCTGCATTGAGCAATATTTAAAAAAACAGAACAATCAGGTTTGCTGAAGAGACGTACCAGCGATCATCCGGAACAGAATCATGGTCTCTGAAAAAGGTCGTTCTTCGATCGTTTTTTTGACAATGAGCTGCAATGGTGTCAGGATAAATAACCAGATCTATCGCGAAAGGACCTCGATTCCTGAGTTATACTATGGTCACGCAAAACATACGATTCAGAGCTTTGGACATTCCAACAAGACTCAGCCCCTCTGCACAAAGGAAATGGCTTGCAAAATTGGTTAAGATCGAACGTGTTTCAGTATTGGCCAACCACGAAATGCGGCCGCAGTCCTCGTCTGATTTGAATTCGCTCAAATACTGTGTTTGGGACATTTAACATGTTTGTTCATTCATATTTGGAGAAGAAAGGACCTCGAATGCATCAATTTCACCCTTATGTACCTAGATATTTTTTAATCGCGCTTGATGGTTTACTAGATCGTGGGATTCTGTCAGTCGAGGATCGTTATTTGACTTTTCAGTCACAATAAGAACGAAATGATGACGAATTTTCTCGTATGTCGAACTGTTCCTTTGAAGGAACATACACCAGGTTGGAATAGTTATTTCTCTATACTAAAAGTAGTGCTGTGATGATACTCATTACAGCATTATTTTCAGTTATATTTTTTGTTTTGTGGTTGTCAGTAATGACCTCATATCCTATCAATTTTTAAATCAAAACAATTCAAATTCCATAATCTTTCAAATTTCGTAAGTCTGACAAGATACAATTCAAAAGGCACTAATCTGAATTTTCATTTGAATTTCGGGAGTATTTCACAAAACTTGACTGAAATAGGGAAAATATCGTCTAATACTCGTTGCAGAAGGCAATTCCAACACTAATGCTTCGCATTCGTGTTGGAATAGGAGCTCATTCTGCAACTTGTTTTAGAATATACTATCATGATACGAGTGCAGAAGGCACTGATATTCTAACACGAGTTCAAAATTAAAAAACGAGCCACTTCGTAGTTCGTTCTTGAATGAACGAGTGTTCGAATGAGCCTTCTGTACGAATATCATACATTTTTTCTTTCAGTTGTAGAATTTCTATCGAAATTAATGAAATATTGCCGTAAATATCGTTTAGTGATTTTTGCATTGCAAAATTTTGATTAGTAGAACTGTTTTCTCTCATGAATTTGACGGATAATAAATAAATCAATGGCAGGGGACCAACATATCATCAATGAAAATCACCATAAAAACTGTGCGAGAATTAAATATTCTTACATAATCTTGTTCTACGAGATGTGACAGAATGAAAGGATTTGACACAGAATTTGAGAAATTATCACCCAAATCAATCTGAATATTACTGAGTTCTAGGAAAATCTTACAGAAAACGAGATATGCTCTTGTACCAATTCAGATACTAGTGTAGAAAAAACAAAATGTTGAATACATTTATTGTGGGATCTTCTTACCTTCATCCAGTGAGACCTGGTCCCATACCGCAACTTTTGTGCCTACTGGATCCTTGATGCTAACAGTTCCAATGACTCCAGATGCCAGTTGAAGATCGTGGTCCAACGCAAGAACCCAGAAAGAAACTGCAATGAAAAAAATAAGATTAGAAAAGAGTTGAATTTGAATGAGAATTAGAACAATTGGTTGACTTCAGCTCGAAGGTTTTTCAACAAAAAGGCGTTTCTTTTCGAAAGAATTTGCAGCATTCTTTTATTTCGATTATAATCTAAAAGGTGAGTAATTTGAAGACTATGCTGATGGAATAATTTACAAACTCAAACAGTTATATATTTCCTTCAAGTAAGGACCATGGAAATAATTGTTTCTTGATGACCTATTTCTTTCAACACCTTCAACTCAAAAAATCAAATGTGAACAAAAGTCATGAGGAATCAATGGGAAGGTTATGAAGGAAAGAAGCCATGTCGAGTCCAAATTAAATCTCGCTCGATGAGCAGTCGAATTATGAGCGCATGAGATAACGGCGTGGTTGACTACGGCCCCTTCAGTCCTTAGACAAGAGGCAGACTCAAAGAGTACAATGCACATGCAGAGATTATAATTAGAACTTCTAATTCCGAATGGAATGACCCAATGAGTACTATCAGTTCTTTGTCGATACCGAGCTCTCAGAGCCCTAACAAGACGATAGGAAATAGAGAAAACCCCAAGGCATCAAGAACAACGAAGAAAAGAAGAAAGACATACAAATCACAAACAAAACACCAAGCTTACTACATGCACCCAAAGACTTCCTAGTTTCAGGAATTGTGTCTTGTGTCTTGGCAAACCTAGGCCAGGAGAGCCTAGGAATCACCAGAGACAAAGCCAGCAAGCAAAAGGCTACGAGTGATGAGCAATTGAAAGTCCAACAATCGCTGGTATCTTCAAGAACTTTCCCCATACCCTAAGACCAACAAAAAAGGAGGCAGGCGTTCCATTTTTGCCAAAGACACCATTAACGAAACTAAATTTTTTCATTTCATCACATTCATTGAATACCCTCGATACTCCTCGTCGTTTATGGTAAGGGAAAGCCCTACAATCATGCTGGTTTGGATGGATGATACAAAATATTTTGTATGTACTTTGTGACATTCTGGATAGACCACTTCAACACTGCGCAAAAAAATTAACGCACATTATGGAAATCTCAAATTTATTCTACAACTGAAGGTGTTCTCAATGATAATTATATTTTCAGAAGTATGCATTCATATGTTATCCACTCTCAACGTTTTTCTTCAATACAGATGTTTGCCCGTAGGAATTAAAAAAGATGATATTATCAGATTTTGAATGTATTGGCTCCATTTTGAAATCAGTCGTTTTCGATCAATTCTAGTGATCAATAGTTTTTCTTTCGTTTGATTTTCTACACTCAATCGCTATGCAACGCGAAACACGCAATTTGACCCAAGAGGAATGAGTATAAGCGGTAGTTTTGCGAGAAGAAGGGTGGCACACATAAGAATTGCAGAAAGGTTTGGACTTTCCCATACAAGTGTGTCCAGAATGTTGCAGCGATTCAGGGAGACAGGTATGAATGTCCGAAGACCAGGACAGGGTAGACCACGGTTATCAACTGCCATTCAAGAACGTTACTTGAGAGTTTCTTCGTTGAGACAACGGTATGGTATGGGGTGGAATATCTTTGACTGCTCGTACAGACCCAGTGGTCGTTGATAATGGAGCTATGAATGCTGATAAGTATATAAAGAACATTCTTTAAGAGCATGTAGTGCCATTTGCCTCATACATTGGTGAAAATTTCATTTTTTTGGACGATAATGGCAGACCCCTTCGTGCGCGCATCGTTCAGGAGTACCTTGAAGAGGTTGAAGTCTCTCGAATGGAATGGCCAGCAAGAAGTCCAGATCTCCATCCGATTGAGCAGGTTTGGGAAAACCTCAATAGAAGGCTGAGAAGTTCAGAAAATCATCCAGCTACTCTTAATGACTTAGGAATCCAACTCGGAAAAAATCTGGGAAGGATTAGATCAGAACATTTTAAGATCACTCATTTTGAGTATGAACCGTCGTTGCCGAGCTGTAATTAACGCAGGAGGTGGAAATACCAAGTATTAAATCAGCATTTCAGTATTTTGAAAATTGTTCATTCCTTTTCTTTCACATAAGATTCGGTGAAATCCTGAATTTTTCTTCCATTCAATGTGTCTTGTTTCGTACAAAACCTTCCCGAGAGAACATAAAAAATAAGTTAACTTTCATTAAAATTGAGATTTTCAGAATGTGCGTCAATTTTTTTGCGCAGTGTCTTTTGAATCATGTCTGATGCAACAAAAAATGTGCAATTCCATCCAGCATGATTCGATTTCGATTCGACAAAAACAGAAACGGCAATTTTTCCCTGATCTGATCATAAATCACAACAAATTAGAACCATTCCATCTGATAAATCCGACGTGAGTGATTCAAACTAACCCCACCACTCCACTGTTTGTCCGAATTCACTCCCTGACAAAATATGGCGATCGTAAACAATCCGCCAACAAACCTCTGCCATCATTTCGCGTCTCTCTCATTGTCGACGTGCAGAGCGCGCCACTGCCTAACAAACGGATGCCAATAAACAGCGTTCGCACACCAGCCGAGCGGTTTCCCGTCTGTGCAGTCCCAGCGTCGTCCATCATGAGCGCAATATGGCCTGGAATGTGTTCACCTGGTCATCATTAACAGTCGCGGATTAATCGTTGTCGGCGTGGAACAATATTTCGCTGTCAGACGGGTCTTGGATTCGTGACTGATCGCGATATGTTGGAAAACTTCTGTATCGGTTCATTGTTGTGAATCAAACACCGAAACTCTCAAAAAAGCACGTGTGGCACTCGAGGACTGCCGCAGTGAAGTTATTGCATAGGATCTTTTCAAAAATAAGAAGATAATATTTCATTTTTATTTATCTTACAATACATGTAGGTTATTAAGGAATGTTTATCATTGAAACTACAGGTTTATGGTAACAGAAATGAGAAACAAAAGTTTGATACTGAATGTCTTTTAAATATCTGGAAAATACGGCGTCAATAGTGGTCCCATATCTTGTTGTGGATCATTATTCATTTTTAAATTCAATTTTTCCGAAAGAAAAGTTGTCGACAGCTCTGATTTTTTATCGGCGAAGTTAAGGTTGAAATCGACAGCCAAGATAAGTGGAAATTTATTAACATTTGTTCGAAGTATTTTCGACCCTTCTTGTGTACTAAAGTAAAGTACGATGAATAAAATGCTCTACCTCGTACCTCGTCCAATTTTTGATTCGGAGAAATGTAAATTGCTGCTATGACTATGTGTAGGCCACTTCTAAGTTTGCATAAGCATGCACAAATATATCCAACAAATGAGCGTCTAACATTAACATCGCTAACGTCTTCAATATTTATTTCAATATTCGGAGTCATAATATTAGTAACATAATTACTATTTTGGAACAGTATCCCGTTTTAATGAGGAATGTTCAGAGGTATGCAAAATCGATCGAAACTTCGTCACAGTATAACCTATATGTGTATGAAATCACTAGTTTTTGTTTCAGTTGAAAAGACCTAGTAGTTCGGATTTTACAACCCCGTGAATGTTCAATTCCTCGCGGCGATGTGACGTCATACTACATTCGCAAATCGCACTCCATGAGACGAAAGTCCCTTATATTGGACCCGGCTACGTACTGAACCTCGCAAGTCGTTGGATGTAAAGTGACGTCACACGGATCCATCGAACTCATGTTTATAACTCGATATCTCGGGCGCTATTTGAAGTATTCAAATAATTTTTGGACACAATATTTTCACTTTTTACGGAGAAAAGGAATATGTAGAAATTGAAAAATGTGAACATTCCTCATTGAGCAATGCAATTAAAATTAAGTATTTCAATCGGATATCATGCGTCATGCATGTTTCGGTAAGAAAAGTAACACATTGGTTTGTCCCGTAACTAAATCTTGTAAATCGTATTTGTGCCAATGTAGACTCTGGCAATTGAAAGTCATTATTGAAATGCCATTTCTGTTACTAATGAAATCTAAGACACTTTGAGCTATCGTCTGAACACTATTTAAAGAGAGTCTTTCGAATTCTTGCAGAATTATAATTTTTTGTCGTAATATACAATTTTTCAATATTAGTCACCCGAGAGAATTCAACATAGACAAGTTCCTGAGAATGTTATTTACTATACTCATATACTACTTCGTCAAAAGTTCCACTCAGTGCAACTTATGTATATTTAGAGCAAAAGCTGAAGTTAATGGAAAATTTTTGCGTTTGTCTGTACATTTTCAACAACAGCGAGATTGCCGACTCCATTTTGCATTGCTAGAGTGGCTGCACGCATCTGTCTAGTCGCAACCACTCAAACACCATGCCGAAGTCTGCCTAACTGAACCGACGATACACGGCTGTATTTGGTTTTTTCATTACGGAATTTCTACATTCGGTAGCCGCGCTCAAAGCCTGAGATAAAAGCTATGCAATAGCTTAAAAATTACACAAAGCCCATGTTACGTGGGGAACTTTTTTCGAACGATAAAAGGAAAAATCTCTGGAGAATTACTGAAAAGCGGTTCAGTCAAGATGTATCAGAGGACAACAGCTGCCCACAGAATGGAAAACTTCATTTAAGTAACTACGAGTATCTTTCAACATAATTAGGGGTAACATCCATGACAGTACTTCAATCAAAATATTCCGAGAATTCGTGTTAAGATATTGATAATTTTCTCTTCGAATTCAAAGGTCGATCGAATAATACCTGCAGTACGTTTCTTTTGGTACTAAGTTATATCATTCTTTTGATTCAGATAGCTAAAATCATAGAATACATATTGAAACAAAAAGGTACCTAGCTGAGGTTGGTGCAACACAGAAAAACCATACAGGCGTGCAGTATTATTAAATGAGGAAAGGGAAAAACCTTAGCTGAAAAAAACCCTTCTTTGCCCGTGAAAAATAATTACTAAAAATATTAAATATCAGAGAAATATCAGAGATATCCGTTTATGGACTCAGATGAACAGCTTCTTCACAAAACGACTCGCAATTCTTAATCTGAAATTAAATAAAACAAAAGCAGAAAAGAAACCAATTATTTAGAATAAATTAAATTATTTTGAAAATAACCACCTATTTAAGAAATGCATTTGTTACTTTATGTGTAGCATCGAAAACCATCTTGAAATTTATAAATGGGACAACTTTTCATAAGATGTTCTATGTCTCCTCATTTCCCCACTCACAACTAGGGCTTTCAACGAAATTCCATCGGTAGAGCATGCTGGATCGTCCATGGCCTAATACGATTTAGAAACGAACAATATTCTCCTCGGAAAGTCAAAACCAGGAACTCTGATGGAAGGATCAGTAATAAGATCTTCTTTGAAAAAACTGCTTGCATTCCATTCAGATTGCCAAATTTCTTTGTTGCTTCTATTCATGTCAATTAGAAAATTTGACCAAAAAGATTTACGCGACTTCAATCTGGGGACCTTATTATCTGGAATATAGGTGAGTATGGGAAATGAATTTGGAAAGGCGAGATAAAAATGTGAAAAATGTACCCTAGTTTCGTGCTTGACAGGCAAAAATAATGGCTTCAGAAACTTTCATTTACGATTTATTTATAATGATGGTAAATATATTTTTTTGTACTTTTCCTTAATTAAAAATGAAAAACAATTGTATGACGTTTTTTTTGAACGAAGATTCCCAAAAGCAATCCTTATATCACCTTTAATATGATGTCAGGGCTCGGGAGGATATAAGATTATAAATCTTTCTTTCGGTAGTTTTCTTTGTATATCGGTGGAAAAATAATATCTTATAGCGATCAATATCTTATAAGTGTAAACTGAAAAAACAAAATATTGTAAATGTTTCCATCAGTTGTTCAATTATACTTTCCTAGATGAGTATGAAATGAAAAAAAAATACAATAAATAACACTATTCATATTGCAGGAAAAAACATCATATTGGTTGGTCTGATACTATAGGTTCAATGCTGCAATAAAAGCATAATAAAGTTTCTTGATTCAATTAAAAAATCACGATTCTATTCCTTTCAAATCCATCTAACCCCTCTTCGAATGAATGAGATGAAAACGCTTCAAAAAATGCTGCCTAATAACATCTGCGTGTCAAACACAACTCTCTATTGAAATATTTTCTCGGAGCACTTTGCATTTTCCTGAAAGTTTCATTAGGGTTTTCTCTCCCAGTCTCTAGAACAAGAATCAATTAGAAAATTTTCTAAACAATAGATGAAAGGCCCCTGCGTGAAGCTCGAGAACTAATTTGTCAGGGGCCAAATTTTTACAAAAAATTGTTACCTAACAATAAAAAAAAGGAAAACACTTTTAACTCCAAAGCGTAACGTTTTGGAGTCTAATCAGACTCCTTCGTCAGACAATTTCTATATTTCATTCAATGAAAAATCAAAATATTCTAACGATTCTGCCAAGTTCAATGATAGATAGAAATTGTCGTCAGGAAATATTGACCAATATCAATTGAAAAATCGAAATATTCTGACGATTCTGTGAAGTTGAATGAAATATAAAAATTGTCTGATTTAGACTCCGAAACGTTACGCTTTAGAGTTCGAAGTGTTTTCCTGTTTTCATTATTAGGCAACAATTTTTTTAAAGATTTGGCCCCTGACAGGTTGGTAATCAAGTTTTACGCAGGGGCCTTTCTCCTTATATTTAAAAAATATTTCTAATTGTTCCTTGTTTGAGAAACTGAGAGAGAAAACCCTAATAAAACTTTCAGGAAAATATCAAACACAACGTTGCCATCTACGGAGGACACAACGCGCCGTGAGCTTAACGAAGTAATTCTTAGATATAAGACTCGGCACATTAGCGCCTTGATATATACTAAAACTAGAAGCATTTCCAGTGTAAAGACGGTGACCTCAAAACGATTTTTTGATATATTGATCCCGTGTCTTTCTCAATCCAACAAACTAAAGGACAAGGTGTCACGTTGTTCATTCGTTTGAATAATGCCGCTGTTAGCTTATGAAAATCAGTAGGTATAGTAATTATTTGGTGTCTGGAAAAAAAAGACTCTGACAGATTCTTCGTCATAATATTCCGACGTTGACCCCACATAAGTTGACAAAAAACCTTTTAATCATAACGAAAGCAGCAAGACGGAATACTCTCTATGCTGCGCAGGAACGCAATTAAATAAATTCGATGGAAAGACCGCATTACTCCGATTCAGTCTGCGATCGCCGACAAAAACATCAAGTATCTTCAAGAACAGCTTTCAGACAACTTCAAAGACGATTGTACCGCCTCCGGAAGACAAATAATCCGGAACCGAAACCCCGGCCTTGTATCTTTCGACGGAAGTAATTTATTAGCGAGCTCTTAATTAGTTTTTAGTTTGCTGCCTCGCTGACGCCAAATGGAGTGGTCTTCTGCGGCACATAAAAGATATCGGGATGGGGAGACGATGATGAAACAGACGAGAAATTAAAACCGCGACGTCGGACGAGAGACCGGAGGCTTCACAAGGGTTCTTTTGCTCCAGCTGGACGTGAACTGGACACTTTTATTCGGGTGATTGAATTTTTTCCAATAGGATGCCTTATTTCATTTGGTGATTTCTACTTAACACACCTCGGCCAAATTTTGTGATGATGAAACGGAATTCTATCTTCACATCTTATTTTTCGTATTGTATTTCATTTTATTCTACTGAAATTGCAGCTTTTTTTTAAATATGAATGAATTTTCAATATTCAATCTTACACAAAGTCTAAGGTTATGGCATGCAGGCGTCTATGCGTTGTAACCAGAAATATTGCAATGGATGTAAGTTATGATTGTGAGACCTATAATGAGTAAATAAATAAATAAATATCAACTTTATTTCAAGGAATCCTTATACAAAGATCAAATGAAATTGACGTCAAAAAAATTTGGAAGTACATTGAACAATTTTATGCACACAATATTCGCATATGAGCCAGTAGTCCGGTTTGCTAAAGCAAGTTCGAGGACAATGCTTGCCTGTGAGTGAAGCGATTATATAATTACACTCCATGTCAATAAATTCCGGACAGGCAAAATTTTTGTCAAATTCAACACCCTGTATCTTTTTTCGCGGTTCTCCGATTGTGTTGAAATTTTCACCAGGTGAAGCATTGGGACTTGTAATATCAACCTGAAACTTTGCAAAAATACCTGTAGTCTATCCGTTATACAGGGAAAAACAAAACCTCGTTTTATACCCTTCATTTCTAAACACCTTGTGGTGAATTTGAGGCTGAAAATTTGATATCATTAAATTTAAGTTTGAAGTGTGACTCATTCTTAACAGAATGTTTTTTGATTTACATCAGTATCTGCTTTTTGAAAAAAGATAAACATTTTCAAAGAAAGTGTTGCGTTTTTTCAATTTTTTTTTCAATTTGAAACATAACAATACCTTATCGACTAGCAAACATACACCCACATCTGAAAAATAATAGCGTGTATTTCCACTTTCTCATCCCTTCTACCATACGACGTGGCATACTTTCACTGCATTTACAAATTGCTTCTGGGAGAATATTTCCCAAGAATTTCTGTTAATGCAGAACAATGCTAGGCCTCACGTTGCACGGGTTGTAACAGAATACCTATAAGAGGCGAACATTCAACGATTGTTGTGGCCTGCCAGAAGTCCGGATTTCAATCCAATTGAATATTTATGGGAAATGCTACGTAGACATGTTCGAAATCAGCAGTCCAACACCTTACCCGGGACACAATGTGTATAACACAGTTAATAATTATTTTCATAACGAATGAATATAATTGTCATTTTACAAATAGTACAACAACGTTGATAATTCGTATCCTATATATCGAACACGATTTTATAATATAGCTCTAATGTATGCATTTTCGAGATCATGATTCAGTTGATTATAAGCTATTGTTTGGGATTGTATAAAAATCTTATCGAGTTTAATGATATTCATTCATTGATATGGTTACATCATTAAAAAAAACAAAACACATTTTACAGAAAATAATTGCTCCCATAGGTCGGAAGAAACGAAATGTCTGAGCTTACGAATAAAAAAAAATTTTTTTTTGAAACAATCAAAAGTTTTTCCATTGGTGGAATTATTCGGGTCCCTGTAAAATCCGAGGTCGTTCAAATTTTTAACGACCTTAGTCTTTGACTTTTACATATATTCTAACTGAAGAGTCCTGAGGTCAAAAGGAACACCTAATTTTTTTCTGATTCGGCCCGATTGAAAAAAACAGGATATTAAAAATCCATTAAAAATTCGACTTTTCGAAATATAGGATTCCAATGATGTATTGAATCTCTCATGAATACAAAATTTTACTTACATATTTAAATTCTTCATTATGACCATAACATTGTATTATTACACAAGAAATTCAAGAGAACCACCTCTCAAAATAACGTTGAATGTTGTTCAATGAATATTTGGGCTTTTTGGAAAATGGAAATCTCGTGAAAAGCGCATTTTGGAGTAATCATTTGAAAAAATGTTAATTCCATCGTTGAGAAGAGTGAGTCAGTAGATCTGAGACGGCGAAACGGTGACTCAGGAAAGTACAGGAAGGTATTACGAAGCGGCAGTGTAGTAGATCTGGGGACACGTAACGGAAAAGTTCTGCAGATTGCTCGCAAAAGTACAAAACGGGTACTAAAAGGTCTTCCAGGTTACACGAGAAAGGTACAAAAGGTACTTCAAGTTGAGTCGGGAAACGGGCTACGGTTTAGAGGTCACGGTTTAGTAGTGTCGAATAATTAATAATGTTTCTTGAAGTGAGAATCCTTTATAAAAGAGTATTCGGTAAGAAAAGTTTTGTATTTGATTATTTGGTATTTAAAACAAATCGGTGTGTGAGTTCGTGAATTACGTTTCGAAAGGAACTGTGGCATTCCAACTGAATTTAAAAGAAAACCAGAAAAAAGGTCAGAGCACTTCAATTTTAAATGTCTCAGAAAGTTTCTGTCCACAGTCATGAAATCTCCCCTCTACTCTCATTTCAATTTGTTTCGCATTTGATCGAATCAATAATTATGTTTCTGTCGTGAATAAATTTTTTATTTGATCTGATTTAAAAACAACGCATGTAAAGTTAGTTCATGTTGATTTTTGTTCACTTGCAATTTTCAGAATAGATTTTGTATGAGTTATTTCAGTGATTTCATTCAAAATTCCAAAACTGAACTCTCCATAAGAAAAACTAGATAATGAGTCCTGGTCGTCGTGCATCAGGCCTTTCCACACTCCGAGCTGTAGAGAGTTGATTTCTCTTGTTATTTTTCCAATGATATCCCTTGGTCGACAGGAAGCCGCTCTTCCGTTAACCACCAACAAACCCAGTCAGAGTTTCATTAACAAGAATGACTTTTGTTTGTTACACTTTTGACCTGAAGAATCTATTGTTGAAATAAATATATGTGCAAGCCAAAGACTCACCCTGTTAATTATTCTGGTACGTTTATGATATTAATAATTCCGTGGTGTCTGGGAAAAAGGAAATAAGTTCATTATTGAGAATATCTGGTTTTGCTCAAAAAAGACTAATTTCCTTTTTCTTCGGCACCACGAAATTATAAAGATTTCATAAGAAATCATTCTCAATGAAGTTCATAACCGTGCTTTAAACAAAAAGGTGAAAAAGGAAGAAGTAGTGATGAAGTGATGTATACCATATGAAGGAGAATTGGGACAAACACCTTACACAGCAAGAGGAAGAAGACTAAAAGCCAATGAATCCGAATAAGGGACGCAATGGTGTCCTCAAACTTTCACAAGTCTCCTTATGGAAATGATAAATCCATACGGATTAGTCGATAATGAAGGTATAACATGAAACAGACACTCCATTAGAAAAAATAAATTGAAAACTGTAACGACT
Organism: Hippodamia convergens; assembly: GCA_038502775.1. Taxonomy (NCBI): domain Eukaryota; kingdom Metazoa; phylum Arthropoda; class Insecta; order Coleoptera; family Coccinellidae; genus Hippodamia; species Hippodamia convergens. Next base: position 2,660,814 of record CM076607.1, read on the forward strand.
TGAAGTGGTCTCAACAATGAAAACAAAATTCTTCGAACTGTGTTCAAATCCGAAAAAGATCTTTCATTGCTCTAGATTCGCCATTATTTCAATGCCTATTAGTTAACAAACAACATTGAGCTGCAGTGATCTTCTCAATGACTGCAGAATGCTTCGAACGACTGTGTCCTATATTCGTTCTCTGTAATTCGTCCCCTTCAAAATCCTAGCTAACAATCACGACTCTCTGATATACCCTATTATGCAATAAAAAAAACTCCTCATTTATTCCTCGGTCTCGAGTATCCGTATCGAAAATAGACTTTGCCTCCCTCGTTAGGCGAAGCTGCAAAAACAGTTAAGTCGTTCAGTTTGTCCGGAAGGAAGTCAATAGGATCCGAAGTCCGGAAAAAGAAGGAGACTGGGGAGGGGTCCTTTCGTAAACATGAGAAGAAAAGGAAGACCGGAAGGGACGTGAGGAAATGTAGGTCACAGGGGGCTGTCATTGAACGTACTTTGAAGGAACGTCGAAATCTGATGTAGAATAACTCGGATGTGAGTTAAAGCTGTTTCGAGAGGAAAGGTAGATGCTTATTTTAGCTTATACAGTACGTTTCGCTTAAGAAGTCCTATTCCTTTGTTTGGAAAACTAAAGCAAATACGGTTTTTCTTTGAATGAGAATAAACGACATCTTCAAATAGTTATTTATGAGTTATTTTGTGAGTGAAAAAGTTTGTGAAATGAGCGGAGCGAATTGAACAATTTCACGAACAGAATAAAAACACTTTTAACACAAATACCATACAATGTTTTTTGTACAACTGCCCTATTTTGATAATGAAATGGGCGAATTTGCAATGACAATAAACTTCAAAATTCAATATTCAAATAATCAAAAGGTTGTTGTGAATGGCAAACGTCGCCAACGTTATGATTACTAACAAATGAGAAAATACGCTGTCATTTCAATTTCGTTCCTGTCCAATTTTCGTCTTGGGTTTTCAACTGCTTGATATGTTTGTCGAGAGTACAATTATTAATAAAAGTGACGATTTGGTTGTTCCTCTGGATATTGAAGAGTCTGCAAGAAGAGCAAATCTAGAACTCATACCTAAAAAATATGTTCAGCAGTACGATATTGCTTATAACAATTTCCTGGCCCGGTGTCAATTGAATAATGTAGCAGGGAACTTCAGTGAAACTGTTTTCCTCGCATACTTAGAAGAAAAATCAAAAATATGGAGTTCATCAACTTTGTGGAGCAAATTTTCAATGATAAAGTCAAGCGCCCTTGTTAAAAATGGTGTGGATGTTAGTAAATGTTTTAAGGTAATGGCATATTTTAAACAGAAAAGTAAAGGATTATCTTCCCGAAAAATCGAAAATTCTCACTCGTGAACAAGTTGAAAAGTTTATAAAGGAGGCACCAGATGAGAAATACTTGATGGTTAAGGTTGCAACCATTTTCGGATTATTTGGATCTTGTTGGCGTGAAGAACTGTGTAATTTATCAGTGGAAAACATCGCAATAACAAGTAAATAATTGGTTATACAACTTCCAAATACAAAAACGAAAGTCAGTCGTTCTTTCAGTATTATTGGGAAGTATGTAGACTATTTTTATAAGTACTTTGCACTGCAAATTTCGAAGATCCTCCGCTTCATTGCTAGCAGAATCAGGAGCAAATATTAGGGATATGAAAAAATATGGTGGATGGAAGTCTAGGACGGTAGCCGAGGGCTATGTTGATCATTCCATTGCATATAGAAATGTCATTGCTGAAAAAGAACTCCCAACCTCAACAGATTTCGGATAATCATCATCCAATATTGTACTTCCGGTTTCTACAAGTACTGATGGTGCTGAGGATCCTAATAATGTGTTGCGAAGCTCCCTAACGTCACAGGGCATTAATGTTATTAATTGTTATAGTTTTACGATTAATATTAATGTTCATAAGTAATGATTGTTAAAAGTTGATAATAAAAATTTTCAATTGCTGAATTTTTCTCATCTGATTTCATCATAAGAAAATGGAGTGCTAATAGTATATTCTAAAACAAGTTGCAGAATGAGCTCATATTCCAACACGAATGCGAAGTTCGAAAACGAGCGACGAAGGAGCCAGTTTTCGATAGCATGAGTGTTGGAATTGCCTTCTGCAACGAGTATTATTATTCAAATGAAAATTCAGATTAGTGACTTCTCTTTTGTATCTTGGCAGTTGGTGTGACATACGAAATTTGACAGATCACGGAATTTGAATTGATTTGATTCGAAACTTGATTCGATCAGAGGACAGTACTGACAACCATAAAACGAAAAATATAACTGAAAACAATGCTGTAATGAGTTTCATTACAGCACTACTTTTAGTACTGTAATGGACTCATTACGATACTGAAATAGAGAAAAATATTTTTAACACTAATGTTAAAAGAGTATATTCTGAAACAAGTTGCAGAATGAGCTCCTATTCCAACACTAATGCGGAATTCGAAAACGAGCGACGTAGGAGCGAGTTTTCGCATGAGTGTTGGAATTGCCTTCTGCAACGAGTATTAGACGATATTTTCTCTATTTCACTAAAGGTTTGAGGAAAATTCTCGAAATCCAAATAAAAATTCAGATTAGTGACTTTTGCATTGTATCTTGGCAGTTGGTGTCACTAACGAAATTTGACAGATTGCGGAATTTGAATTGATTTGATTCGAAAAATGAGTGGATCGGAGGTCAGTACTGACAACCACAATACGAAAAATATAACTGAAAACAATGCTGTAATGAGTTTCATTACAGCACTACTTTTAGTACTGTAATGAACTCATTACGATACTGAAATAGAGAAATATTTTTAACACGCCTCCACGTAAACAATCAATTTTAACATTGTTCGCTGTCATTAAAAGTGTCACTTTCAATGGCCATTCACAAAAAATCATTTTGCTTTGAGGACGTTGATAAACATCCCTTCCATTTGAAATCTGAACGAGACAAAATTTAGAGACCAAATGAAATTCAATAGGCGGTTTTTCCTGTTTTTTGATAAAGATTTTATCCTCATCCTTCATTGTTTGTCTAGGCAAGCTCCATATACATACAGCGTGCCAACAAAGTAACGTAGCTCGTCGATTATTATTGAGGAAAATCCTAGCACCCGTCGATTGTTTATTTCTAATGCAATTTATCGTATGCTTTTTTGAATTTGACATTTCTCACCCCCTACGCCCAACACTCCCCAACTTGGTTTTTTCAAATAGGAATATATGGAATGAAGGGTTTTTCAATTACTTATTGGCTAAAAGTAGGATTGGTTGTGCCGTTATTCAATTGAAAAATTAGTAAATAATCTACAATTAGAGAATATTGCAATCAGACCATTATCTTCTTCTTCTTCTTCTTCCTTATTCTTAAGACCATGTCTTGTTATCTTCTGTTCATTCAGACTCCTGCGATGTGGACGTCCAACTCTCATTCCATCTCTTTGGTGGTCGGCCGGGGGGGCGCTTTGAGTTTGGCTTTTCGTTTTTTGCCCACTTTGCCCAACGATCGTTGCTCATTCTTGCCACGTGGTCTCTCCAGTTCCTGCGTCTTGACCGTACAAACCGAACAATATCCTGCACTTCCAGTTCTTCTCGTATAACACTGCTTCTTATTTGGTCCCGCAGTGTTACTCCCTTTATTGTTCTTAGGATTTTCATCTCCGTACTTCTCATCAGAGCCTTTGTTTTGGAGGTTTCAGCACGGGTCTCTGCTGCGTATGTTAATATTGGTCTCACAGCTGTTTTGTATATACGGACTTTACTTTCTGCTGTCATATGTTTGTTCTTCCATATTATTTCTCTTAAGCATCCGGATATTCGAGATGCTTTATTCGTCTGAGTCCGCACTTCTTGATACAAGTTCTTGCAGCTGGATATTTCTACTCCTAAATAAGTGCATTGCATGGATTGTTTGATAGACCTGTCATTGACGGCCAATTTGCATCGGATAGGTTCTCGAGATATGACCATCGATTCCGTTTTCTCGAATGATATCATCATATTGAATTTTTCGGCTGTTGTTTGAAATCGATAGAGCAGACGTTGTAGATCATTTTCGTTTTCGGCCATTAGAATAGCATCATCAGCATAGCATAAGATCTTCAATGCCCTCGATCCCATTCTATATCCTCTACTGGTTTGGTTGACACTACCTATAATTTCATTCATGATCAGGTTGAATAGGGTTGGGCTTATGCTATCGCCCTGGCGAATTCCCGACAGTACGGGTATGTCTTCTGTTAAGCCGTGTTGAGTTTTGACCCTTGTTTTGTTGTTCTTGTTGAGCTGTTCAATGACTTTTATGTGTTTAGAGTCTATTTTGCCGTCTTTCAGAATTTTCAAGACCATTATCATTTTACGCAAAATATTTATCGAAGAAAGTACGTAATCTTTGAATGATGTTCGCAAAAAACTAAAGAGCATGTTTAGCACATGTTTCTGAAACAAGGAATATTAGCATTTTTGTAATAAAAACAAACTTGGGAGAGCGGGTTTCCGACGACCAAGGGATGTTATTGAAAAAATAATCAACTCTCTCCAGCTCGGACACAGCGTGGGTAAGGCCTGTTAAACTAGAAACAGGACTTAGTGGTTAGTTCTTCTTACATAGGTTATAGTTTCAGATTTAATAATTTAAACAACCGGAATAACTCAAATGGATGTATATTTCGAAAAATTGCAACAAAAACCAAAAATTAAAATACCTAAACCAGCCCTACATACGTAGTCTCTAAATCAGATCGAATAATTATGAAAAAAAACAAAGAAGAAGAATATGAAAGATTTCAGGACTCTGGACTCAACTATTCTGAGGCATTGGAACTGAAAAGATCTGACCTTCTGATTCCCCTAATAGCAGAATAATTCTTAATCAGTGAGGACACACTCCTCACACCGTTTTCACGCTCGTTTCGCGACGAACACCATGCGACATATTTCCCGTTTCTCGATTTCTAAATAATAAAAACTAATATTACAAAATTTCCTATATTGAAGACCTTACTACAACGGAACTACGTGTTGATTAAAAAACTTCTCGCGAAATGGCTTAATTGAAATGATTCGAGTTTTGACTTGCACCACCTTCAGGAACAATTAAAGATCCAAATAGTCATCAACAAATATAGTATTTTAATATCACCTACCTGTTTCTCCTGGTTTGTAAGCGTGTTTTGCCGGCTTCACGATAACGTCTCTGACAGGACCTACCAGTCGCATCTGCGAAGAACTTTGCAAGGAGCATTCTTCATCAGAGGAGGAGGTACAGTTCACCAAAGTTTTCAGGATGTAGCTTCCAGTAGAATCGGATGGCACCTCTAACGGAAGAATGCCATGCCCTGCAAAAGAAGGAGAAAATTACTAACTCTCATAAAACTAGATCCTATAATAATCTTCAATAAAAATATCTGATATCAAACGGGGAAGTTTTGACTTTCAAGATCTCATGACCGATGCTGGGTTGACTAAAACAATGGTTGTAGTTACTCATAGTTAAAAAAGGGTTACAGTCCACTGCGACCTGAAAGTCTATTGGCCCTCCCTGACAGAACTGGTCTCACCATTCTCTGTACAAATCGCCTTCCAGGTTCTTTTTGTTTCAACATTTATTGTATTATTTTAGCTCTCTTATTCAAAAGAATATATATAATGAAATAATATATAATATCTGGGAAGGCTTCGGTAAGGCTAATTCCTCAACTCTACAAGTTTCTTTCCCAAGGCATTCTTTCCTTTGGCTTGCAATGGCAATGTATTCCGTGACTAGGTGAATAAGAGTTTCTTCCCCCTCTTCTGGAAGTATAACGCTTTCAATATCAATTCTGAGGCTGTGTTACACCTCTAGACTTAGATATTTATTCTAACCACTACAGAGATCAATTCATAATATATTGAATTCTGTTTGAGAGAAAATTGCATGAATGCGCAACTAAGTAATTTTATTAAGTACCTAACCTTGGACACTGATGATGAACACAATCAGTATTCTCATGGTAGCAGATCTGAGCAGATAGTTGATTAGTTCAGCACTATCAAGTTAGTTCCGAATGATAATTTTCATGGATATGTAGCATTCATTTAGGTTCTGAGTTTGTATCATTCGAAGTGTTAATAATATTCGTGATATCTTCGAATAACATTATGTAAAATAATGAATCATCACCTGGATACCGAAAATTCTCCTAAATCCCATAACTAAAAATTCATATCACGTTATTAGATGCAAATACAAACTACAAATAGGATGGTAAACAAACAATGTTTTTCCACGAAAATTCCAATTAGTATACATATGTTCGACTAGCGTAGGTGTGAAGTCGTCACTTTCCTGGGTTTCTCTTAATTGAGAAGTTATGTGTAATAAAAAAGGCCTTGAGAACGTTGAATCATCCGAGTAAACTGCGGATTAAGATTTCCTTCCGTTAGTTATAAACAGTCAACATGGGAAAACAGAAATCGTTATTGTGTTTCTTGAGTTTTCTTCTAGCTCTGGAGTTATGTGAGTATTAACTGCGAGTTTCAATTGATCGTCAACAGATTTTCTTTTTTTTTTAATTATATAATATTCTTCAACACATTGATTGAGCGTACAGGGTGGGATTTTGACTTGTGATTACATTTCAACAATAGATTCTTTGAATTTTCATAATAAGCTATGGCAACGATGGAAAACTGTCCTCCGAAAATTAGATAGCATTAGATGAAAAATTTGCAACTTAGCAATGTTATGCATCAATCATTTTTTCGAATCTTTGAAACAGGGATAAATATCAAAAAAATTTAGAGAAAGTAACGATCATAATGAAGACACTGAAATATTAAGGCTGAAATTAGGCGATCCATCGCACCAACGTGAAGGTAGTTTTATTTGATGAAATCGTATGCGAGATAAGCCTGAAATTTTTAAGGCAATTTCAAAAGTTCAATTTCAATTCTTTCGCAAAGAATTGAAATTCCATAAAAATTTCAGTCTTATATCGCAAATGATTTCATCGAATGAAAAGTTCTTTCCAAAATAAATTTACGTTTGTGTGGTAGATCCTGCTCACACATAATTTCAACCTTGATCTTTTTTCACTGTGATCATAACATTCCATAAATATATCAGAAAATTAAATAGCATTAACAAATATTTCCAAATGGTCTCGATGTGGCGTCCGTATAGGCAAAGAATTTTACGTTTTTCTATTCGTTCTTCGTTCTTCGTTTTTTTTTTATAATTTGCATCAGTCAGAGAAGATACTGCATACATCGGTAGCCTAGAAATAATAATAAAAATAATTTATTCCTCGTCTCAGATAAACAGAGATACTTCTTGAAAACCTATAGTGAAGTTCATATATGATAAAAGGTTCAAAGCTTAAAATCAGCTATTACTTGAAACAATTCATTTGGAGGCTGATATGTTTCGTCTAAACAGTCATTTTTAAAGGCATACTCAAGATTGGAAATCTTGTGAATACTCAAAACAAAATATGCTCCCTGAAAGATATCTCTAGAGGTTTTATGTAAAATGTTTCCATTGACTTATTATTTTTTCTTTTCATTTGTATTTTTAAGATTCTGACTGACTTTAGACGAAAACTGATTAGACTGAAACTTTATTCGATATGAAATTTCAGAACTAAAGCATATTTTGTTTTGAGTATTAACATGATTTTCAACTTTCAGTATGGCTTTCAAGATTTAGTTAGAACAAGTCAGCTAAGAAATGAATTGTTCCAAGTTATAGTGGATAGACCTTACAGTTTCAACGTCTTGTTATAAACATACATGATAAAACATGTCAAAGTTCGAAAATCATCCTATAGGTTCATCAACAAAAAATTTACTGGTGCTTTAATCGCCTTGAGAAAAATACTTGTGTGTTATTTGTTTTAAGTTGTCTCAAATTCTTGAAGTTTAATCTCTCAGGTAAAAAGTGTTTCTTTCGAATATTGGTGTTACCTCATATTGTACAATGTGTCAAAGTACCCGGAAGATTCAAATATTCGAACAGTATCAGAATGCAATCAATAAGGTGATATGGTGAATCATTACTGAAAAAAATAGTGGACCTCAAGATAATCCTTGCGGAAACCCGTCATTTATTATAGGATATTTGTAGATAGAGACTCTTTTAATTTACAAATATGGGATGATCTGACAGAAAAATGTGAATCTACTCAATGATCACCACTCTGAATATCATTTGATGAACTAATTCTGTATAAAATTTTGCAAACAATCGAAAGCACGATTAAAGATTAAAGAATGTTTGAAACGGTTTCTTCAAAAATTAGAGAACACGTGAAGGAAGTGTTCTCAAATGTGAATCTGTATTTATATTAGATTGACATAATATGTATATAAGAGGAAGGAAATTTTTTCAATTGTGCAGATATGATACTAGGTACTCAGATTTTTGTGTGAGTCAGAACTTCTCAAGAAATATAACCCTGAATCTTCAATATACTATACTTCATTCGTGGAACTGATGTGATATGTTTGTTATTTTTCCGCAATATAAAGATATTATATTTAAAAAAAAAAACTCTGATATCGAAAGCAAAATTCTTCTTCTTTCAGTAGAAGCTTCCAATGACTTAACATTACTGGTATTTTGTTTATTTTCCAAATTTCAGGCTCATCAGAGCTAACCTTCAAGTACCTCACCCTCTACAACAAAGAAGGGAGATTGATGAAAAAAGATGACATCCAAAAAGACAGCGTGAACGTCTTGAAGCCCATCACAGTGATCATAAATGGTCTCAGCAGTGCCGATAACGCTTGGGTCAATGCTCTAGTAGACGAATACCTGGAGAAGCAGGTCCACAACGTGTTCCTGTTGGATCTCGAGGACCACGAAGAGGTCATGAAGAACGACACGGCTATGGCTAGCCAGATAACCGATTTTATCAACGAGATATACAACAGGACTGAGGAGGAGTATCTGCATTGGCATCTCATCGGAATTGCCAGTTCTGGTTTTTATACAGCTATAGATGTTGGTAGAAAGATGTTCAGTGAGTTTTGTTCTTAATTTGAAAAGTATCATTTGAAACTAATTTTATTTTTGTCTTTCCTATGCATCTTAATATTAGGTGGAATATGGGTACTGCTCCACAAGAGTTAGGGATATCGTACTCAATCCTTTCGAAAAGTATGTAATCTTCGAGAAAATTGCTGTTAAATCATTTGAAACTTGAATCGATTCAATAAAAATAAGTATTAGACATTTCGTCAATCTGGTAGGCTTTTTTCTGAAGTTTGGTTCTTTGCATATGCTTCATGAATGTTCTTATTTTGAAATGGAGTCAGTTTATCAACGGCGATTTAAAACGAGTTTTCTGAAAATTCCAAGACGTAAATTAACGAACGCTGAGTCTAATAGGGCTATCGGAATGCTACAGGATGGCCCAACTCAGGTTGTTGTAGCGAAAAGGCCCCAAGTCAGCCAAAGTGTGATATCTCGACTCTGGAATAGGTTCAGGGAGACAGGTTTCATGTTGGAAAGACCAAGGCTTGGTGGGCGACAAAAAACAAGACCTGCTCAGGATCGTTTCATCACCGTTTCGGCGAGAAAAAAGCCTACATCTTACGTGTAGAATGCAACAGAATACCCTTTAAAACATTGAATAGATAGTCTCAAAAAGCTTGAATTCTCTAGGAATGAAATTTCGTCATTTTACTCGATTTTTTTTAAACACGCTGCAGACCTACAGGCTAAAATTAATTATATTTTCTGCATCTTGAAATTATATTATAATGAATTTTCATCACAAAATCTCATTCCAACTATACTCCCCGTCAATAAATTCCGGACAGACAAAATTTTTGTCAAATTCAACACTCTGTATCTATTTTCGTGGTTCTCCGATTTTGTTGAAATTTTCACCAGGTATAGTATTGGGTCTGTAATATTAACCTGAAATGCACTTTGCGGAAATACCTGTAGTTTATGCGTTGTATAGGGTGAAACAAAACCTTGTTTGATACCCTCCTTTTCTGAACACCCTGTGGTGAATTTGAGGCGGAAAATTTGATATCATTAAGTTTCAATTTGAAGTGTGACCCTTTCTCAACAAAATGTTTCTTGATTTAGGTCAGTATCTGCTTTTAAATAAAAGATACAGATTTTCAAAGAAAGTGTTGCATTTTTCCAATTTTTATAACAATTTGAAACATGACAATACCTTATCGACTAGCAAACATGAACAAACATCCGAAAATCAATAGCATCTATTTGCTCCTCGCTTTCTCATCACTTCTACCATACGACGTGGCATACTTTCAATGCAGTTCCGAATTTCTTTTGGGGGAATTTTTCCTCAACAGTTTCTGTTAATGCAGGACAATGCTAGGCCTCACGTTGCACGGGTTGTAACAGAATACTTAGAAGAGGCGAATTGGTGTAGCCAGCCAGAGCCAGATTTAAATCCAATTGAAGATGTCTGGGGTATGCTAGGTAGACGTGTTCGAAATGGGCAGCCCAACACCTTGCCCTTCTTAAAGAATGGGAAAATCTTCCCCCGGAATCAATTCGGAAATGCATTGAAAGTATGCCACGTCGTATGTTAAAAGTGATTAGAAAGCGAGGTGGAAATACATGCTAATAATTTTAAGATGTTTGTTTATGTTTGCTAGTCGATAAGGTATTGTAATGTTTCAAATTGTTATTAAAATTGGAAAAATGCAACACTGTCTTTGAAAATGTGTCTCTTTTTTTCAAAGCAGATACTGACGGAAATCGAAAAACATTTTGTTGAGAAAGAGTCACACTTCAAATTTAAAATCAATGATATCAAATTTTCCGCCCCAAATTCAGCACAGGGTGTTTAGAAATGGAGGGTATTAAACAAGGTTTTGTTTCACCCTGTATAACGGATGAACTTTAGATATTTTTGCGAAGTAAATTTCAGGTGAATATAACAAGACTCAATACTTCACCTGGTGAAAATTTCAACGAAATCGCATCACCACGAAAAAAGATACCAGGTGTTGAACTTGACAAAAATTTGGCCTGTCCCGAATTTATTGACGGGGAGAGTATATTTTTCTGCAATTTAAGTCTATTGACTTAACTCATTGCAGTTTATTTCTGAACGTTACACGTCTGGTATAAAAGATATTTCTGAAAGCATGAAAAATATCAGTCGTAATTGAATTATTTTCCACAGACAATTATAGAAAAGTGGACCGGATAACAGGCCTAGACCCAACATACCACCTAATCGAGATCAGGGAAGACCTCTTCGTCGATCACGATGATGCAGCAAACCTCGTGGACGTTGTCCACTCCAACATCCACAAATTCAAAGGCGACCTGAAGAGCTACGGCCACGTAGACTTCTACATAGTGGACATAAACTGCAAGGGGAAAGAAGGTAGGCGATTCTAACACCATTCGGTGTATCTAACCCTGATTCTTTTCCTCGTTTTACAGACCTGGAGTGCGGACGTCTCAACGCCATCAAGATGTTCAAGAGATCCGTGAACTCCGAGAATTTGACGGCCGTCAAATGTTTATCATTGGAGGAATTCGAAGGTGGAAAATGCGATGGGAACAACAGAGTGCTCTTTGGCGAGAACATGCCAAACAATGCGGATGGGGTGTATATTTTGAAAAACGAATGAAATGATTTATTTATTAATTTATTCATATATTTTTTGTAATATTTTTTGAGGCATTCGTGAATTCTTCTCATGTTATTGCTCGATTGAATTCTTCATAAAATTCGTTTTTGGCAAAATGTGAATTTTTTCATTTCATTCTACAACCATCATTTCAGAGCATCAGGACTGTGAAACACTGTGCATGAGAAACACTGAAAATTTCTTATGTTTTGTTTTTCTCAACCCAAGGATAATGAGATGATAATTAAATATAGAAGCGCTCATGGAAATATAAGTGAATCAAACTAGAAAGATGCTGAAAATACGGAAGAATATTGTAATATTGGAGAACATATTATGAACATTTTATGTTAGGAATTGTGTTGAAATAGTTTATTTCACGAAGAAAATATATGATTAGCTGAAAAAACTTTGCGTTTTGGAAAAATATGAAAGAAGTGAGGTAAAAACCGCATGGTGCTTATAATACCAATATACAGGTAAGAAAGATGCTGAAAATACGGAAGAATATTGTAATATTGGAGAACATATTATGAACATTTTATGTTAGGAATTGTGTTGAAATAGTTTATTTCACGAAGAAAATATATGATTAGCTGAAAAAACTTTGCGTTTAAAAAAAAATGAAAGAAGTGAGGTAAAAACCGCATGGTGCTTATAAAACCAATATACAGGTAGAGTTGTTGAGGACCAAAGAATTACTTTTTTCGTAGACATAATATTTTTTCCTATTCGGCCTAGATTAAAGATAGGTATAGCCTATTACAATTTTAATAATGCGCTATTTCACCTCTGGTAGCATGTCACTAAAGATTATACGAGCATTAAATAGAGCGCCTAAACCTTCAAAAAATGTAACAGAAATCAAAAATTCAAATGTTCGAATCCTTCGAATAGAGTTGCATTCAGCCAATGTCACCAATTTCTTTAATTTCGAGAATACAGATTTTTTGAGATGATTAATGACTTGATAAATTTCATTTCTTAGAATTTTATGTATAATACTTTTATCTTCCAACATGGACAGATATTCATTGAATGGTGTTCAATCTAGTTTCATGAGTTGGGTCTCTTGAATTCCTTGCATAGTTATTATTGAATGCAATTGTATTAAATCGTCATAATGAAAATAATAAAACATTATATGTTCGCAGAAGATTAAAACATCAATGAAAACCTATATTCTGATAATGATCTCATTCAATCAATCAAATCATTCACGATAGCTAATTATATTAAATGTACCCTAAAAAATAAACAGACCCGAACCAAATGTAATAGCTTCTTGGCAAAAATGATTTATCACGGTAGCGATATGGAGTAGCAACAGTATGAACAAATACCAAAGAAGTCATCTGTACAAGAATATATCGATATGAAAAAAATATGCCCAAGAAAATGGAGAAATTGGAATCAGAAATTCATCAAAGTGGAATCACTTGAACTGGACAAACGCATAAAACTTGTGGCCAAACTATCATATTTTTATGATATAAATGATATACAAGGTGTCGCAAAACTTGTGAATCAAACCACGATGGAGTAGATCAAATACTATCGAATGACACCATTATTAGTTCGGCGCAAATTGAAATATAATTCAAAACATTCAGAATTTTTTTAAAGTGAATGGAGATATCGTTATTCACTCATATTTATTCCAGATTATTGTATTATCACCCCTATTTGAAATTATTTAAAGTAATTTATTGACATAATTATGGCAACCCAGAATTTACCCCTCTAGTTTAAAAAACTCAGGTTTATTCTGATATCTATTGAATTATTTTCTGGGAGGTCTTTGCATATTCCTGTTTATTTTGAGTAATGAAAATTATGTAGAAAAATGAATTGTTTCAATTTAAATTTATTAAGGTTGTCGATAAACTACATAGAATATTTTGATTAGGAGTGAAAATACAATAATTAATAATTTGAAATGAAAATAAGCTAAAATTGCTACCCTTTAACACAAACTTGCCCTGTGATTGAAAAAAATAGTTCGAAATTCGAAAATCTTCGGTATTTTCATAAAATTCCTTTCATTTTGAAAACGGTACATATTAGATGAACGAATATTGATATCGTTCAATAATAGTTGGCCTACTCTATCGTTAGGTGACGTTCTATTCACTTGTTTTGGGCGACACTGTTGGGTATCTACCCATTTTGGAGCTATTTTCATCCAATTACCTTGTATATTTTCGTTTTCATTTTTTCCTCAACGTATGCAACAAATATGTCGACGTATTCATAACTGAAATAAAAAATCACTCCTAATCTCAGTTTAGCGCAACAGAAGTCGAGTCATGGCAAAATAAGTCATTATCCTCATATATTGTTTATGTCTGTATTTTTTGAATTTTTCTCGTTTTGTGTTTTATTTTATCAAATCAAAGTTTTCACGCGAAAAACCAAGCCTGTCAATCTTGCGAAAAGTCATTCTTTTTAGTGAAGAATGTCCCTGAGCTCTAACTACCTACCCCATGTTTTGCAGGGTCTACTACCATTCAAGTCACAAAGGATATATCGTTCGAGAAGTCCGCTCGTGTCTGACCTTCCTCCCCTTCATTGATTGGAATGTTTTTCATCGAAACCACCCAACGCGGCTTGTTTTGCTTTTATCATTCAGTAAAACGGAAAAACTTATTGTTTCCTGAAACTGCAGTCGTAAAACTGCTCACTCGACGGCCGACCGATGTGGCATTTTCATTTCGATAAAATGAAAATGGCGGCTTTCAGAAGCCCCGTAAAAAATGACGAGGTTGTAAAAAGTTTTATGTTACAAGTCTTCGCGCCGACAATTTGACGAGGTTCCGCTGTTCAGCTTGACTGGAGTAGGACATAAAAGGCAATATACCGGAAGTAGATGAAATTATGAGATTTATCTTCATTGTTCCTACTACCATTGAAAAATTCATAATCCAAATGAAGCATAATTTTTGGATGTCGTTTTCAGGCAATATTCAACACCCTGGACTCAAATAGTGGCTTGGACATTCTTACGGACACCTTTGTGAAGTTAAAAAAAAAATAAAAAAATTTGTTTCTGTCAATTTAAGAGTTAATTCAGGTTTTTCTTCCATAGCGATAAGCTGTTGTTCTTACAGTTGTAGATAATATTGTAATCAGTGGATACTTTGCTGGTAACTCGATTTACATTTATCCTAAATGTGAAATAAGTAAATAAATAAATAAATAAATGAATAAATGAATAAATGAATAAATAAATAAATATATAAATAAAAAATAAATAAATGACTAAATGAAAAAATGAATGAATGATGAATCGATGAATGGAAAGGAAATACAAGAAATTGAATTATCTATGAAAAAGCGTATTATCTACAAAAATAGATTGATGATGATGAAATGATTTTTTTTCGTAAGATATACCATCCCTAAGATATAACGATTCTAGGAGTCACGTTTTCCAGGTTTGCACTTACAGATAAAGAAAATACTTATGGAAACATAGGAATATATGAATGTTAAATTCGAATGAGCTCTGATGAGTCTGGTAGAACTGTGAAAGAGTCGAAATCTCATTGCGAATCGATAAGAGACTGGACTATTGGAATGGCAAGTCTCGGCAGGAGGGGGTGATTTCTGCTGCCGCGAATTGCAATGCACATAAGTCGCATCCGAACGTCAGATGTATTAGCTAGGCGGTTTGAAAATAAATTAGATTCGCGTAAATCAAAATTATTACCGATAAAGAGAAAATTCTAATCATGAAATGGTATTTCGATGATCAATGTATTGCGGTGACAATAACTTCTTTCATTGTTGCCTTTGGAGATAGGGTGATACCTTCACGTTCGGCTCTCCAACTTTGAGTCAAAATAGAAAGTATGCCTAGTCTTCTCAGAGATATGAGATTATCTCTTTATAATAGATTTGGCTACTGTTTGGCACAACAAGGTGGATTATTTGAACATTCAATTTGAATTTGTCGATCTTCAATTCTGCAGAATTTGTTTTTATTTCCTCTTTTTATTTTCATAGAATTAATTTTCGTTTTTTAATTTCTTCTCGTAGAATGCATTTTTGTTTTTAAATTTTTTCTTTTTTCTAGAATTTATTTTATTCCAAACCAGTTTGGGCCAAAAAGAACCTGAATACTAATTTCCACAGGAAATTATTTGTGTCATTCATTGGGGCAAATAAATTTCTCGAGCCAGAGTGAAAAAAAATGTCGTATTCATTCAGAATAGATATGAAATCACCCAAACCGCGTTTGGAGTGTTACTGATTCTACTCAACACTTCGCGTACCATACATTGTGCTCTACATCCCTATCCAACCAAATCTGTCGGTCTAGCCGTTTATCACTTCCCTGTGAGGTTTTGATTCTGCCACTGTTCCACTAGAAAATGGACCTGTTCGGATTTACCATAAAAACTGTGATGTTTCCAATTCTGTTTTACCGATCTGTATTGAACAAAATAATTACTGATGGTGTCGCTGCATTCGCCGATCAGCTGTTTACCGAAACGAGTATTGTTTCGTGTTTACATTAGATTTCTATTTGTATTTATGGGATTTTTTAGTTTTAACGTTTATTGGCTATCAATAATCGAAGTTTTTTTCTTAATTGTGGATCCTGTGGATTATATTGTAAGTGCAAGTATAGGTAATATTGTGCTTTTTGTCATATTTCATGTAAAATATTGAGGTGAGCACTATTCAATTTTGAATGCTTTTCAGATCATCTGGCAAGATGTTAAAAAAAGGTTCCTCTAATGATAGGAAATTTTCCAATATTTACATGCTCACAGATGCTGTGTAGAGGGTGAGCAAGTGGTGCAATGCAATTATTTGATTCTATTTGGGAAAAAATTATTCCAAAACATTGGAATTCTACAAGAACAACCCCATCATATTGAGAAAATTATGTCTGATAAAAATGATGGTGTGAAGGTTGACAAGATTATATACAGATACCAAGCAAGATTGTCTAGAATTTGCAAGCATATTTTAGCCCTGCTACTCTACAAGGTTGTACGTACTACAAAATATCTTGACAATTCTACTGATTGTGAAGGTAAAATTCATTGTTTGATTTTGTCTCTTTTTGTTTTCCATGACAATGACATGTACAAAACAGTATGGTATTATCCATATTTGATGATAACTAAGAGAAGGATGAAATTAGTCTGAGACCTAACAGAACATGAAAACATGCATGATTGTAATGTAATTGAACATAAGTATGAAAAATATATTCATTTAATAGAAGCTACTAATTTTTTTTCTATTTAGGAAGGGAAAAAATCTATGAAAAGAAAATGGGTGATTAATTTTGAATGAAAATGGACATTCTTCAGAGAACTGTATGTATGCAGAACATGACGATTAATCATGTTGAAGAATTCATTACGCTAGATTTTGATGTATTATTCATTTATTGCATCTCACTTGTGTCTTAGGCTGCAGTTATAATAAAATAAAATTATTCAACTTATCTATCGATTGATTGCACCTTTTTCGTTGCTAAGTGAACGTCAAAACTATCAAGCTATTTTAAATATTAATATTAAATTGATAGATATATGTATAAAATATTGTTTAAAATTGCCAATTCTCGGAATTTATTTTAAATTCCACATGTAGATTTGATCATTGCTGAACATAAGTTCAATTTTGCAACAATCGAGAGAATCACTTAAACTCACAAGCTCCCTAGTTTTATTGCACTATTTCATATCACTTGCATTCAGCACTTTCAACTTGGCTCTTTGAATTGTTGAGACTATATTCAAAAATATCAAATGAACTCCAGGTAATTTATTTCGATTAGAATGAAAATTATTGTACAAGAACGATCGGAACAAAAATTTTAAATGTCTTGACCTTGGCTTGAACTGCTTTTTTTGGTAGGTTTTGTGAAGGTACAGCTTTCCTCTCCAATAGCAGAAATGTTTTCATAGTGAGAGTTTCTGAAATAATTCAAAACATATGAAGCATTGTTTCCAATTGACATCAGTTTCCACTCTTGCCTGTTTTCATTCTATAATGTTCTGGTCGGAAATGGTGTGAGCATACTCTTATATGTTTAGATACAGGTTTTTCCATTATCAAAACATGCTCCCAGGATTAACATCTATTAATTTCCTCTACGATTTCTAGGCTGTTGGTGAAGTGAACAATTTGATTTTTACCACGAAAATGGGCCCCAGAATTTCTAGATTTTTTTGGAATTACATCCATAAACACAACAATAAGTGTTTTTCATGGTTTTTTTCTTAGGCATATCTTTTTATCGCAATAAAAACTTAAAGATAAACAAATAAACCCAGCTTTCACGTACTAACTGTCAAAACGATACTCGTTTCGGGCTTAGTTTCAGCTACCGCCTACGGTGTCGCATAGAGTTGTGGGTAATCATAAAGTTCCCTGCCCAGTGGTATTTTTTTTGTGATATTGAGGTAGGGAAAATGAACCTACCCTAACCTAACTTAATCTAACCTGAATGAGGATCGTATATTTATGAGTTTCATTTGTTTTTTTCCCGAAAATTACTGCCTCCCCAGAGCTGTAATTGAGACTGTAGTATCAGGAAGTCCTATAGATTCACTGTGCAAAATATTTTTAAAATCGGTGACGGGCTAAAAATTTATAATAACCGAGTTGTGTTTTGCTCTATAGCAGATTTGAACAGGGACTTGCACTGAAAGGACTATCGGCATGACTTTCCCAAAGTCACGCCAACGGTTGAGGTCTTGTAATACACTACGATACCCAGTTAATTACTTCCCTGATCCTTTCATGTCGACGCAGCATCCGTATTTCAGCCGGAACAAAGCCAACAATACATCCAATCCAGGATCTATCCAGCCCTCCTTTGAACTAACATCCGATGCACCCGAAACCGTCTCGAATACTCCACAGGTCTCGATGGATAAGTCAACGTGCAAATCGAAGGATGGAGTATAAAGACGTTCGAACCGGGATGAAAGGGACGTTTTTGGGACAGACCCCCCCCCCCCGCGCCCCCTGGCGGTATTCCGCGTCTGAATTCCAGGCGAGGAAACGGGGAATTGTGTACATTCATACTCCTGGTGTTTGATGAATTAATTCGATATCTGGGACTTATATAGACGTCGAGAGGTGGGATCGCGACGATCGAGTGTTATGCGAGGTTGTTTTGGGGTGTTTGTGCAAAGGGGATGATTGAATAGGGGGAAGTGATAGTTTGGTTTCTTGTTCGAGTGCTTTTCCATAACAGCGTGTCAGAGATGAGTGGTAAAGGAGTTGTTAGGAACCGTGTAATCTATTCAGCAACTGATCTTCGAACAGAATAAGCATACCGATTAGATTCCATTACTCTATCCTCCACTAGTCTAAGATCCGAACCTACATCGAGCTGATAATAGAATAAAACCCATTTCATAATAAATGTCCTATGTTAGGAAACATATCGAAAATATGTTGCCTAAAAAGGCCTTCACAGAACATTTTTAATAATTTTTTGAAAAATGATTTTTCATGACAATTTGCAACATCAATATAATAGGAAAATTTCATATTGGACTTATAGCATGAAACATGTAGAATATGCAGAAAAAAGGGTTGACAAAGGTTAGACAAAATACTGGGTTGCCAGGTTCAAACAGGAATGTCGAAATCAGATACTTTCACTTGTGTGAGAATAGAAGAAAATTTATATCAGCATCAGCGCTCTTTTATTGTGAACACGTTGATATAGGGTTCCCTGCAGAAAAATTGGTCCTAATAGGGGTTGCCGAGTTTTGAAGATGAAATTTCGACGCGCCAGGAAATGAGCGACAGATAGGTGTAATAACAAAGGACGAACATCGCAGTCGTATCTGATTGTAAGACACTACGAATGTTCGGTACCCCAACTCCCCTCCATAGTCCACATTGTAAACAGTAGGGTGTTATTGTGTAATTTAGTATTGTTGTGAAAAAAAAAATGGCGGAAAAGTGTTTTCAGCATTGCTCGGGCGATTCTTCAAGTGAATTTACTGATGAAACTTTTGAAAATTGTTCGTTAAAGCTAGATTTTCGTAAAAAACTCGAACCGTGGAAAAAAAATTGGAAAAAAGTATTTTGTGAAGTTGAAATCTTCAAACTCATTTCAAGATATTATCTTTAAGTCTAGTGGGGATGCTTGTAATGCGAAAGGAAGGAATTTGCAGATGTGAGCGAATAAGAGGAAGTCGATCTTTGCTTCATCAAATTTAGGTGAATACCTATACTCATCCAAATTGACAATACATACGGATCTGGAATATAATAATGGAAACATACGAATCTCAATGTTAAATTCGAATGAGCTCCAAGTCTCGTAGAAAAGTGGAATAATCTAAACCCCATTGCGATTCGATAACATATAAGGGACTGAACTGTTGGAATGGCGAATCACGGGGAGCTCTGCTGCGAGTTCTAAGTGCCGTCCGACTGTCCGAGTTGTGGGTCGATTCGGGGTATTCGGAGATTTGGGCCTAGTCGGTGTCCCGACTCTCGGTACCGAGATTTGCCATTCCAACAGTCCAGTCCCTTATTTGTTATCTAATCGCAATGAGGTTTCGATTATTGAACTGTTTTACCAGACTCGAAGCTCATTCAAATTCAACATTGAGATTCGTATGTTTCCATTATTTTATTCCAGACCTGTATATACTATGCAATGGTTTCGTTATCGGGAGAAGGTATTCCAGCAGGACACCAGCCAACATTTTACTGGCCAAAGTTCAGCCAACTCAATTAAGCCTTATCTGCAAATGAATAATGAGCACTATTTCAACATCATCAACACCCTTAGAAGTGATGCCTCAGAATCTCCAGCTTAAAAACAGAAAACAGAGGATTCTGAGTCACTCCTAGAACTTCTCACTCCGCGGATGGACCCATCAACAACATCATTGATGTCTACACCTAACGTTATCAATGAGTTAACAGAGATTCCGACTGAAATCCGTACTGTGCACGAAATTACAATTTATATATTTTGTTTTAGCATGAATAACTAAGATTCTAGTATTTTGTGATTGAACTAATTATCTGTTTCTCAGTTTTAAAATTCGTACCTATACATAAATGCATGTAGAATAAAATCTGTTACTCGTCAAATACCATTCGGGCATCTGAGTTTTCCGGTAGAAAAACTCGAGGAAACACAATGCAAATTTAAAAAAAAGCATTCGTGTAGGTGGAAAAATTTCAACCTGCTATCGAAAAAATAATTCCCAGGATTCGTGTGGTTTCCTTGATGGGTATTACTAAAAGAATAACGGTTTGATTGCAGTACTCTTCAATCACAAATTATGGATTGTTTCCTAACTTTTTGAAAAGAAATAGCATGACTTATTCTACTTTCAAGCACATCGCTGAATAGGTAATCAAATTACCTCTCATTTGATGTATCAAAATCCATATATTCCTATTGGAAAAACTTGAGTAGCCGGGTTGCGGGACGCGGGACGTATAGGGGGTGAGAAAAATCAAATTCAAAAAAGCATAGTACGATCTTTTTACTTTTGAATTGAAAAGTCGATGGGTATAATTCTTCGTACAAGAATTATTGACAAGTTACCTATGTTACTTTTTTGGAACGCTGTATAATACTATTGAAGAAATTGAATATAGGAATAGGGTCTTATTTCCAGTGAAAAAGTGCTTGAAAGATTTCGTTGATCATTCTGGTGCACTTATAGAGAAGTATCAATAATTATTCTTATTGATGATAAATAAATTTCATGAATTCTTCAGTTTCAAGGCGTCCACCTGAATTCAGATCGCTTCCAAACAAAAATGAAATATAAGAAGGTATAAATTCCCCTTTCATCCCTTTCCGGGAGATTTATGCGAGGGTTGCGTGAAGTTTTCAAAAAGCAATCTTTCGCTCATAATTCTGGTTTCCGAACAACGGCCAGGACGATTCGTCCTACGGGCAAGAGCGGTTCCCTATTGAGACGTTACCTTTGAGTAAGACGTATGGCCGCGATTTTTCTTTATTGCGGTTTATGCACGTAACGGATATTTACGGCCTTTCCTGAACCGCAGGTCAACAAGGATAAATATCTTCGGTACGACAGACGGTCAGAAGAAACGGAAATCAGACTCGCAGGAGGATAAAAGTGCGGTTGTATTTCACGTCACAGATATCTGTCGGCGAATTGAATAATATGCTATCCGACTATTCTGGCGACTTTTAATGGCGGGAAATAAAAAATTGCATCGACAATCGTTCCGAAAAAAGAAAAAGTCTGTCAGCGGCGTAAGAAGACGACCTCAATTATATGTGGGCGAGATAAAATTTGCAAGGCCGCTTGATAAAATAAAGTTTTCATAAGAAACAATCGAAATTGTCTAACATGTAATAAAAAATATGTGACGAATTATGAAGTAAAAACAAATAAAAATTGTTGGCTCCTAGCCTCACTAAACTCACTAAACAGCTTGATTATATTCATAGTCCAGCTGGGATGTTGAATCTGTCTCTATCGAGAGGGTTGCCAAACATGATACATTGTATTCCGCAGATTTTTTTTACCAGCTTTAATTTTGACAAACTTTTTTCAGCAGAACCTGTACTCACTGGCATGGTCGACAAAATTCGAATGGATAAACTTCTTGCATGCCTTTTTTTGCTATATATTGAAAAAACTGTCTCTCATCTTCAATGAAGACTGTACATTTGTACAGGGTATTCCAAATTGCTTGATTTTGGCTGTTTCTGGTACTTGATAGGTAAAAACGTTGAGAGGAGGGTTGGGCTCGAACTTCGTGAAAACATGAGTAGTGAAAACCGCTTCACCATATTTTTATTTGATTCGAATATATAAAAAAATTTTGATATTTTATCGATTTGGAAGATGTGCCATAACTTTTTTTTCCAAAATATCTGAAAACGATTAAAACTTTCTACGAGCACTTTTTTACTGGGACTCTCTTTTGAATGTTTCATTTGTTTTTTTATGATATGAGATGAAAAAAATGCGTTCGTTTCTAAGAAGAAAAAGTTTTTTTTCCACCCCTAGTAGACGAGACAAAAAACAGAATATAGTGTATTGTTTCCTGTGAAAATAGCCTAAAAAAATTTCAATCCTTGTCACATATTTCTGCAAATGAAAATGATATGGCACACTTTCGAAATCGATCAGATATCAAAATTTAGTCATATCCTAAAAAAAATTAAGATATCGCGAAACCGTTTCCATTTATGGTGTTTTCGCGAAAATCGAGCTCAGGAAAATTTTTCCCTATCTAGACCAGAAGAACCGAAAACAGCCAAAATCGCGCAATTTAGGATACCTGTACAATTTCATTGCTGCTTTCATAGTCAAATATTCGTTCTGATTAAGGGCGATGAGAATTTCTGCAAATATATTGCGCTATAGAAAGTTGATAAGTAAGCTGGGAGGTACGAAATAGAAATCGCCGTCAACAATGTCTTCATATAGATTGATCTGTAAATAAAATGATTAATCTCAAGAGGAAAGGAGGATCATTGGGCCGCGAGGCCCTTAAAGTCGCGAGGCCGTGGGCGGTCGCCCACGCCCAGTTACGCCACTGAAGACTGTTTGGAATTTGAATGATGGCATAGTCGGTAATATTGATAAACGTGTTGATATAACGGAGAATTGCATGAAAAATTCCTTGGAACGGAAAGAGATATAAACAACGACGGAATATTATTGCGAGACCCTAGCAATAGTGGTTTTCTAGTACGTCTGAAACAGATATCTAAGGGAAAAGGTGACCAAGATGATTCCCTCAAGCAAGAATTAACGTAATTCCTTAGTTCCTTCGAGTAGTGAAAAAATTATATCATATAATTATGGAACCCTTTAGTTTAGGCGGGCACTTGCGATTTCTTGTCGCGCGACTGAAAAATCGCAATCGCCAAGAAAGCAATTCGAAAATGTTTCATGCGCGCACTTACGACTCATTAATCGCAACTACATTCAGTAATAACATGGATTTTCCTGAAAATAGCTTCCGTTGTAGCTTCTATTTTACAGGCCAAATAATATAAACAATAGGACCTTTCAAAGTCTCAAATACTAAAAAAAAATTCCCATTCTCACGAAGAAGTTCGGCCTTCGGCAGCAACTGAATTGCGATTGAATTGTCGCATCTTTGGCTCATTCTGATTCAGGATAATAGCGTCGCTTCTAAAATGCGACTGTTTAGTCGCAGCGATTATTTAGTCGCATGTGCGTGCATTCCCATTAAACTGTATGTGTTTCATTTTTGCGACTAAACGATCGCGCGGCAGAAAATCGCATATAGCTACGTGGCTACCCTTATGGGTTGGGGTGAATCATAACTTAAAGATCAAAGAAAACTGGTGCCATAAATGGAACATGGCACCAATACACAAACGTGAGAAAGTTGGCCCAACACTTGCTCTACCAGAATTTGAACTGCACAGAAACATCTGGGGTAGACTCAATAGAGTTAGGGTAGGTCATGCAAAATACAATGCTATGTATAAGTGGGGACTCCGCCAATCTCCAGCCTGCGACTGCGGAGCAAACTGTAGAGCACAATGCCCGGGAATGCACTTTGAGGAAGTACGTGGACCATTCAGAGTCATTATTAATACGACACCTTCTGCACTGGACTGGCTACGTTCTCTGGATGTGGCGCTCTAATTGAAGTTTTAATCACATCTGTAGTTGCAAATTGAATATCAAATTTACCTACCTTTTTACTTATAAGTGTGTCTTTCTTTTTTATTTTTATGTTAGATATACTTTCTTATCTATTCACACTTATTCGTAATTTCATTTTTTTCTGGCGAAAATTCTTAAATATTCCTCAAAACAAATCTTGTTCGTGAAAAAGGAATTTTCAGGAAATATTTCACTCAGTCAGTCTTCACAAGTTCATCGAAAACTTCTGTAAATATTTTGTGCACCTCATTACTCATTGCAAATATAGGTATATTAGTCAGCCTCAAAGAAAAATATATTACGGAGACGAAGAAAAACCTTGGTTAACCACACTGATATATCCTCTAGAGATTTTCTCGATAGCACGTGACCCGAATGACAACTCAGGGTAGGATATATCGATGCGGTCCGTATCGAGTCACCATTGTTCCATAAAATTGGCCCAACGGGAAAGAATTCCATTAACTTTTTACGGAAGGTGGCAAATGACGGAGCATGTGAAACTAGAAAGAAGGTGGATTGAAGATAAAAGAAAGGGTCTGGAGTCTTAAGGGAAATGGAAATGCAAACGTCGGGGACGAGGAAGGATGTGTAGGCTTGAGAAATTATATCTACATTTCATCAACCCGGAAGACCAGCTACTATTATTTCATTGATATTGATATCAGTGGTGAGAAATGAAGAGGTTCTGGGGCTGCATACTCGAAAGCTTTCAAGATAATTCCTCCAAGGTAGACAAAGTCTAAGATCCGAATATGCGAACCTACATCGACCTTCATCGGGCTGATGATAGAATAAATATAATTTCATAATAAATTTCCTGTAAAAGAAAATAGGTTGCCTAAAAAAATCCTGGACAGAATATTTTCAATTATTTTTCATAGACTTTTGCAATATCATGATAATAAGAAAATTTTATGAGTACTGGAAATAAATACAATGAAGAATTTGAAGAATTTCAGTAGGTACGTACATAATAGTTCAAGTACCGAACATTCGCAATGCATTCAGGGTCCCATCAGATACGACTGTAATATTCGATCCTTTATTATTAAGGGGTGTACCTACCTCGAGTTCAATCTTTAAAACTCACAGACCTCTATTAGAACCAAATTTTTTGCATACAACTCTACATGAACGTGCTCACAATAAAACAGCGCTTTACTGATATAAATTTTTCCTATCATCACACAAGTGATAGTAACTAGTTTCGACATACCTGTTTATATCTGTTATACCTGTTCATCCAGGTAAATTATAGACATATGTCCGCACATTCTACATTTTTCATACTTTAAGTCCATTATGATGTTTTCTTATTATCATGATGTTGCAATATTGCATGAAAAATACTTTTTAAAAAAGAATTGAAAAAACTTGTGTGGCACTCGAGGACTGCAGCGGTAAAGCTATTGCATAGCATCTATTCAAAAATAAGAAGATAATATTGTTGAATCAAAATATATAGTTTTTATTTATCTTACACTACATGTAGGATATTCAGGAATATTTATCATTGAAACTATAGGTTCATGGTAACTGAAATAAGAAACATAAGTTCGAGACTTAATGTCTTCTAAATATCTGAAAATTAACGCGATAATAGTGGTCCCATATTTTGTTGTGCTTTCATGTGCATCATTATTCATTTCAAATTCAATTTTTCAAAAAAAAGTTGTCAACCGCTCTGATTTTTTCATAAACTAAGTTAATGTTGAAATCGCCAGCCAAGATAAGTGGAAATTTATTACCATTTGTACCAAGTATTTTCGACCCTTCTTCAGTGTACTCCAGTAGAGTGTGATGAACAAAGTGCCCACCTCGTCCAATTTTGGATTCGGAGAAATGTGAATTGCTACCATGACTATGTGTAGGCCATTTGTAAGTTTGCATAAGCATGCACAAATATCTCCAACTAATGGGCGTCTAATATTAACATCACTAACGTCTTCAATATTTATTTCAATATTCGGAGTCATAATATTAGTACCATTATTACTATTTTGGTAACTACCTACTCCACCTTTTGGAACAGTTTCTCGTTTGAATTGAACAGTACAATCGAAATATCACGCGTCATGCACGTTTCGGTAAGAAGTAACACATTGGTTTGTCTCGTAACTGAATCTTGTTAATCGTATTTGTGACTATGTAGACTTTATCAATTGAAAGTCATTATTGAAATGCCATTTCTATTACTCATGAAATCTAAGACACTTTGAGCTATCATCTGAACACTCTTCAAAGACAATCTTTTGAATTCTTGCAACAAAGATGCAGTCGATGCAGCTTGCCTTTGATTATGATAAAACTTAAAGGCAGAATTATCATTTTTTGTGTTATATACAATTTTTCAATATTAGTCACCCGAGAGAGTGCAACATAGACGAGTTCCTGAGAATGTGATATACTACACTCGTATACTATTTCGTCAAATGTTCCACCTTGCGACTTATGTATAGTTAGAGCAAGAGCTGAAGTTAATGAAAAATGTTTGCGTTTGGATATACATTTTCTATCTGATGTTAATGAAATATTTGCCGTTCGTAATTCAATGGGAACAGCGAGATTGCCGACTCCATTTTGCACTGCTAGTGTGGCTGCACGCATCCGTCTAGTCGCAAGCACCCAAAAACGCCGAAGTCTGCCGAACTGAACCGACGATGCCCCACTGTGTTAGGTTTTTCGTTACGAAATTTCTACATTCGGTTGCCGCGCTCAAAGCCTGAGATAGGAGCTATGCAATAGCTTAAAATATTGACTCCACACTTTTTTTAGACAACTTTCTTTCAATATATTTTCTTATATAGGAAATTTATTCTATTATCAACATCGATACAGGTTCGGATCTTAGACTATAGAGAGCTACCTCTTGATTGAGTCGGACTTAAGCGAGACGGTTCAACTGCACATTATGAAACCAGATGAACTTACTCAAAAAGCAAGAGAATACCCAGTCAGACTCTACGACTTCCTCCAAGGTACACATTAAAAGTAAGAGAATACTTAATCAGATCCTACGATTTCCTCCAAGGTTGGTTCATCATTACGATCATAACGAACAGTATCACCCTGTAATCCGACCTTTAAATCTTGATGATCCGAGCGCTCTGCTGGACGCCAAGGACACCCCCCTCATTACCGTTTCTTGTCATCTGTCAACCCTCCCTCCGCCATCTTCCAGGGGTCACCAGCCTCATATCCCGGAATCTCATAATTCACGAGCTCGTGTTCGATTAGCTGGCAACGAGATCCCACCGAAGGCTATGAGTTATGCAGATGAATCGTCCCGGGGTCTGGAGACACGGCCCTGCTTCTTCCTTGCACTACAAGTTATTCTCTGTTTCGAAAACCAACATATTTTTCCCTCATGTTTTTAGTGTCTTGGTGAAGGACAACTGAATGTCCTGAGGACGTTGAAAATCAACTAAATCAATTATAATAACCAATGTGGAACTCATAAACTATTAACTAACAATACAACTCATTGCTAGGAAGAATATATTATATATTACATACGTCCTCAGCAAGTATCGTTGGGATGCTGCTTCAGTTGGAGACACAGACGCAAGATTAGATGGGGTTCTGGTTAACAATTCTTCGAAGATCCCGTACCACAATACATTTAATTGCTTGAAATAATTTTTATAAAGGGCTTCCCTGCCTCGTCGATCTTATCGGCAGAAGCTAAACAATTCTGCTGCTCGCAGCAGGTTTGTGTTCATTTCAGACGTCTTTACGAATTTCATTTTTCCTTTACCGAAAGAGATGACGTATTTTCGATGCCATTGAAGGCATGAAGGAATAATATGTTGACTTTTGAAACAGATCAAAACTTGTTGTGCAAATGAGAAAAGACAACATCGTCTTGCTTGCCTTTTCCAGGCCCTAGTAGAAAACAGTTCGTACACATAGAGGCTAAAGCAATCAAAATTATAAGATGCTCAGTATCATCCTCAACATTATCCACGAACCCATCAGACTGCTGAGCAAATTCAATAGCACTAGCAGGATCAAATGATCAGCATTCTCAGCAGGATGAGCTATTGTGCGATTTTACATTGTGGTTTGAAGGAATGGGGTTACGTTTTTATCACAATGTAATGGTCTACAACTCTTATTCTATGACATTTCGTTCTAAAAATCGTATTTTCATAGGTATTTTACGTTTTATAGTGAAAAAATATGTTTTTCTGAAAAGTGTAAAAATTTACCATATTTGGAAGTA
The DNA here is from genome assembly GCA_038502775.1 of Hippodamia convergens. Lineage (NCBI taxonomy): Eukaryota > Metazoa > Arthropoda > Insecta > Coleoptera > Coccinellidae > Hippodamia > Hippodamia convergens. The sequence continues at coordinate 2,689,330 of CM076607.1, forward strand.
TGATTTCTTCAAAACTACTCGTTCAAAATATGATGTCGTAATACTTTCCTAAAGCAGAATTTAATGCTTAACAATTTTGAATATTAGGTATAATGTTTTTGACAAAGTGCTCAGTTCAGGAGCTATTCGAGAAAAACCTAAAATAGTCCGAAAATTTCGATGTTTTTCGAACGACACGACATACGCTCCACTAAGAAATTGGGGCAAAGAGAATGATTTAAACAGTTTCCCGAACTCAACCAATTATTTCCAGGCACACCATTTTTTGAATCTAATTTGCTTGGTCTACCAGTCAACTACCCTATTTCATAAATTCAAAATGGCTATGTTGAGTTATTATGTTTTATACAAAAATCAGTATATTGAAGTTAGGTACCTCATATTGCCACGGATTCCCATATAGGTTTTATTCCATTATCAGCTCGGTGAAGAACGATTTAGGTTCGGATCTTGGAGCATAGAAAGCTACATTTCAATTGAGTCGGGCTTGAGCGAGACGGTTCAACCGCACATCATGAAACCAGATGAACTTACCCAGAAAGCAAGAGAAAACCCAGTCAGACTCTACGACACTGTGGTAAACCATGAGAATCATTGATTTTTCAATTCATATAGTTGAAAATGAAAGTAAATACAATGTTGCAATTGAAATTGGCATGAAAGGAAATATGTTACTTGCTTGTCAGTTGGTGTAAACTGAAGGCAAGAAAGTTGAGAATTAGTAATTGCCCAATTCACTCGTTCGAGAACTGAATCTCAAAGAGTTAGCGGAGTGTTAATTACCCACCGCCTGGTTATGAGAATATTTTCCAAACCATTAGTCAGTAAATATAAATATTTCTCACGCCACGAAACGCTAAATTAGCAGAGAGTGGTCGTGAGATGGAAAATCGTTGATGAATTGCAAAATTGAGAAATTGGTCATGGTCCGGGCACGCCAAATTTAGAGAAGGAGAAAAAACAATTTTAGATTTCAACAAAATGTAAGGTTAGAGACCACCCACCAGAGGTGAAAAGCAAATTGGTTTCCTAAGGGAGCATTCAGTAGACCTGGGGACGACGGTTTCGTGAGGATATTCAGGTTGCTCCGAGGAAGGTCGGAAAGAGTCTATCTAGAGGTTCCGGTTGGAAAAGACATCCTTAGATAACTCGGGTGATGGTTGAAGTCCGTCGGGAAACGGTAAAGTCCTAGTTTTGGAAATTCGGAAATATAAGGTCGTGTCGAAGATCGAAACGGAAAACGGTTGAAGTCCGTTGAGTGAAAAAAGAAAAAGTTTTATTTCGTAGTTGTCGGAATACTAGGTAGCTTCGAGAAGTGAGAAAGCGAAGTAGTAGGTTTTTGTATGAAGGGGAATTTTTCGTGCTGTTCAGTTAGGATATTCGAGTCGGGAAGCGTGATCGGAAATTAGGGTAGGTGTTAGCGAAACGGGAGTGAAGCGTTTCGGGAGTGATTTATTTCAGAGAACTTGGATTATATTCTGGCGAGGGAAATCAAAAAGCAAGAACTTTTTAATATTTATTGATGAGGATAGTTTGAGTCCAAAAGTCTTGCCATCTCTCACCTCTTATCAACTCACACTTATTTTCTTAGTATTATGTTATTTTGGATAATGGGTAATCAGGTAACCCAGGGAATAGGGAAATTATATTTTCTTTATGAAATTTTATTAGACAGTCTGAGGTACAGACGTAGGGATTAATTAGTTATTTCATTATTTTTTTTGTTGGTATTTCGGAAAATAGATTTTTTTCACGTTAATTCATGGTTTCAATTATCCCTAAAACTGAGAACTCTCTACGAGAAAAATAACACTAAGACCTTCTCATTTCTGCAGAAGGCCGTACCCATCCTCTCTCCGAGGTGGAGAGGGCCAAATTTTGTTGTTAGGTTGACGTGAAGCCGCTCCCATCTGTCAACCCCCTTAAAATCTCGACAACCTTGTATGAACAAAGTCACTTTTTATACAAAAAGGACAAAGCTCGTATAGGGGTGTCTATTACAACACATTGAAACTAAGATAAAACTTAATCAGATCCTACGATTTCCTCCAAAGTTGGTCCATCATTACGATCATAACGAACAGTATCACCCTGTAATCCGACCTTTAAATCTTGATGATCCGAGCACTCTGCTGGACGCCAAGGACGCTCATTACCGTTTCTTGTCATCTGTCAACCCTCCCTCGGCCATCTTGCGCGGGTCACCATCCTCATATCCGGAATCTCATAATTCACGAGCTCGTGTTCGATTAGCGAGCAACGAGATCCCACCGAAGGTTATGAGTTATGCAGATGAATCGTCCTGGGTTTTGGAGACACGACCCGGCTTCTATATTAATCCGGCCAGTTGATTAACCGTGTTCGCATGACCGGAAACAGGTAACACTGCGGATACGAACCGTCATCTGATGAATTCGAGTCATCTATTCGCGATTAACGATAGCCGAGTTTGGCGTGTCGGTCCTTATCGTTCGGGTCTTAATGGATGATGGGGCTTGGGTCTCCTTTCTGCAGCAGGGGGGGTTGTTAATGGGGTGTCATTTTCGTTAGAGGTTAGTGTAGGTCTCGGAATATATCGTAGTTTTTGGTCCTGAAAAATATTCCGTTTTGTTGTTTTATCTATGGAAGATGATTTCCTTTCATTGGGGTCCTGTAGCGGTGACATTTCTGTCATAAATATTTATAAACCTCCGAACATTATTTGGCCAAGAAATCTGAATGTTGATATTTTTTAAAGTAGCAAATGCATTTCCAAAATGCATTTGATTTATTCTGAATAATCGGTTTCTTTTCTGCTTTTGTCTTTTTTCATTTCAGATTAAGAATTGCGAGTCGTTTTGGGAAGAATCTGTTCATCCGAGCCCATCGACGGATAACATGAAGATGATCACACTGATGTCTTTCAAGATTTTCCTGATATTTAATATTTTATGTTATTTTTTTTTACGGGAGACAGGTTTTTTCGGCTGAGGTTTTTTCCCTGGCTGTATAGTATCGTATGATACTAGTGATGATAGTATCGTATGATTCTATAGTATCATACGGAGAATATAATGATACCCCATCATTTTTTAACCTCAGCTTAGGTAAATCTTGTTTCAACATTTATTGTATTATTTGAGCTCTCTTTTTCATAAGAATATATATATATATATATATATATATATATATATATATATATATTTATATATAGGTCGCGTTAGTCCTCACATGACATGGTACTAAATGCACCAAGTTTTAAGCTATTGTATAGCTTTTATTTCAGGCTTTGAGCGCGGCGACCAAATGTAGCAATTCGTAACGAAAAAACCTAACACAGCCGTGTATCGTCGGTTCAGTTCGGCAGACTTCGGCACGGTGTTTGGGTGCTTGCAACTAGACGGATGCTTGCAGCCACTCAGCAGTGCAAAATGGAGTCGGCAATCTCGCTGTTCCCATTGAATTACGAACGGCAAATATTTCGTTAACATCGGATGGAAAATGTAAAGCCAAATGCAAACATTTTTCATTAACTTCAGCTCTTGCTCTAACTATACATAAGTCGCAAGGTGGAATTTTTGACGAAATAGTATACGAGTATAGTAAATCACATTTTCAGGATCTCGTCTATGTTGCACTCTCTCGGGTGACTTATATTGAAAAATTGTTATTACGACAAAAAATGATAATTCTGCATTCAAGTTTCATCATAATCGAAGGCAAGATGCATCGACTGCATCTTTGTTGCAAGAATTCAAAAGACTGTCTTTAAATAGTGTTCAGACGATAACTCAAAGTGTCTTAGATTTCATTAGTAATAGAAATGGCATTCAAATAATGACTTTCACTTGACAAAGTTTACATAATCACAAATACGATATACAAGATTCAGTTAAGAGACAAACCAATGTGTTAATTCTTACCGAAACATACATGACGCGTGATAATCCGATTGAAATACCTAATTTCAATTGTATTGATCAATTCAAACGAGATACTATTCCAAAAGGTGGGGTATCTATTTACCAAAATAGTAATAATGTTACTAATATTACGACTCCGAATATTGAAATAAATATTGTCGTTAGCGATGTTAATGGTAGACGCTCATTTGTTGGAGATATTTGTGCATGCTTATGGAAACTTAGAAATACATATAGCTACACATAGTCATGGTTGCAATTTTTATTTCTCCGAATCCAAAATTGGACTTGGTAGAATATTTTATTCATCGCACTTTACTGGAGTACACTGAAGAAGGGTCGAAAATACTTGGTACCGTAGACTATTAATATTAGTATTATTATTGGTAGTCTGTGCTTGGTACAAATGGTAATAAATTTGCACTTATCTTGACTGGCGATTTCAACATTAACTTCGCTGATAAAAAAATCAGAGCGGTTGACAACTTTTCTCTCGGAAAAATTGAATTTAAAAATGAATAATGATCCACAAGAATCCACAACAAAATATAGGACCACTATTGACGCGGTATTTTCCAGATATTTAGATGACATTAAGTCTCAAACTTATTTTTCTTATTTCAGTTACCATAAACCTACAGTTTCAATGATGAACATTCCTGAATAAACTACATGTATTGTAAGATGAATAAATATTTCAAATCAACAATATTATCTTCTTAGTTTTGAATAGATGCTATGCAATAGCTTCACCGCGGCCGTCCTCGTGTGTCACACGTGTTCTTTTTTCACAATTAATTTGTCTCGTGAAGAATTGATTAGTTTTTCAACTCTTGATGCCTTCCCGAGGTAAGACATCTCTCGATTTATTTAAACCCAGCGTTTCGATGCAATTGGTCTTAGACGATTGTACTGAACCTTTTTTTCCTTTCCAAATGCAGCTCTGAGTCAGACATCTGAACCGGAGTGCACATTTAACTCAGGTGGTCGACTGAGGATTGCCAAAACCTTCAATCCAACCAAAAACATTTTAATGTAAAATATTGCCAAGACAATGTCGTATTTCTAACATAGTCAAAAACTTATCAGATCCCATGTAGAGACAAGCTGCTAACTCTAATCTCTTCATCTTCTCGAGTCCTTATTTCACAAACTCTATGCCTTGGTCGAAATAAGTGACTTGGCTGTTTCTCTTTTGCCACGTGAGCGTAAGGTGAAAAATTCATTCACTGTTTCATAACTTTTGTGTTATACAATAGTTCTTATAGTTACAAAACGGCCAAGTCACTTATTTTGACTGAGGCATAGAGTTCGTGAAATAAGGACTTGTGAAGATGAAGAGTGTAGAGTTAGCAACTTGGCTCTACATGGGAACTGATAACTTTTTGACAATGTTGAAAATATGACATTGTCTTGGCAATATTTTACATTAAAATGTTTCCGGTTGAACTTTGACAGAAAATGATTCGGTTTGTGCTCGAGAATGAGAATGATTTCTTTTTTTCTGCAAATCTATAACTCAATCTCTGGATTGGGGACTTCGTTACGCACTTGTTTGTGGCAACCGCCATGAATTATCCTGCCTAAATGCCGAACCAATCGAAGATTCCTCAGAAAAAAAAAACTATGACCGATGCAGGAAGCCAAAATTCTGAGATTGACCTACATGCATTCCTCATACTTTGATTATATTGAGATTTTAACACACCAGGACAGTGAGATAACATCTGCAGTTCTCGAGTCCTCGGGAAATCCAACCGAATTTATACGAGTTTCCTCCTTTTCCTCATGGTCGAAAAAAATGATGAAAACCTCCTTGTTCGCAACGCGATACCCCCATATATTTTAATTCTTGCGAGGTCGCGAGCTTTTTGCGCGGGCCATAAATCAGTCAGTTCATTTCGTGGGTCGAAAAGCTTATTCTTCTTGGTTTTTTTGCGGCGTTCTCTTTGAGTCAGCACAGGCCGGGTTACTCTCTGCTTTTTTTCGTTAATTTGCCGAGTTCGTTTGAAATTATGAGCGGAGTGGAACAGACCGAAAATTATTGGCGAAGGGATATTGCCTGGAGATGAAACGAGATTATTATGCGGGTTAGTTCGTTCGTTTTGATTTGCGGCCTAATCTGGTTCTTACGGAGTTCATCTGGCGTTTCTTCCGCCTTCTCGTCTGTTGAGAAAGCCCGATCCGTCGTGAAAAATAAATGCCTTTCTTGTCGTCTTTCATTCTTAGATTTGCGAAAGAAGCTTTTAATAAAGGGTTTCAACAGAAAATAAACAGATTTTCGTTTTTAGTCTCATGATTATGTTTTTCTGGCTCTATTTTCAAATCTTTTCATTAGTTCAGTCATTTTAGGTGGGGACTTCATCATCTAGAATATAGAAGAGTTCAGGAAATAAATTTGGAAAATAATATAAATTTGTTTCAAAAAGTCGAAGTTGTTGTGCCTCTGCGAATTTGTTGAGGTACAATATTTGAGAGTACTGGTAACCAATGATTAGATGAAGATTTGATAGTACCAGTGATAATTCTCATAGAAAAATACTTTATGCATTGGACCAATCTTTCCATATTGTATCGTATGCTGCAGATGAAACAACAAATGAAAAAATATTGGGTGTCCCATAAAAATTATGAATTTGAGTTGAAACACCGAAACAATATTCTACAAAAATTGTTAACGTATGCCAATAAATTTTACTTGAGGATATTTATCGAAGACTGTTTTCTTATTTAAAATATTATGAGACGTTTTCTAGATACAAGATATCTGCAAAAACGCAATAATAATGGAAATATTATTGTGTATTCCCACAATAATATTTCCATTATTAAATCTTGGAGGACACTAAGCAATATTTTAGTTAAACGCAATAATTTGGAAATAACCCTGTACCATCAAAAGATTAACAAATGGAATCAAAAAACTTAAAAACACCTACGAATTTGTCATGAAAAAGTACCCCTTAATTCTCATAATCTTCTAAAATTTAATATATAATATTTTATTAGGGGACAGATAATTTGTGTTGTACTCTCAGGTGTACTCTGCTTATAATTATGACCACTGATATTTGCATGATGAAATCAAGTTCTTTCTAGGTCGAAATGTCTGAAAATGTTCTGGTATATTGACAATAAAGAAAATGAATAATCATTAATAACAGAATAATATATATTGATGAGAAAATAAAAATATTATATGAACATTGCAGAAATAATTCAAAGATTATTCATTGCATTGGTCAAAAGAAATATGCAGTGTGGTCCAATAAAAACTTAACACCTCGAAAATATGAAAAATCGCTCTGACCTGTCAATTATTGATTCGGGGAGGAAAGAATTTGCAGCTCATTTTCCTTATTTCAGCTGTTTCATTATCGATGGGTATTTTGAAGCGAAACTTTAGAATCAGATAGTACTCGATTCTATCTCCGCAATCAGTTATAGTAACATTCCTATTCAAAAACAAGGAATGGTGTTCGTGTTCACTCCCTTTTGGGTGTTGAAGTTACGGAGATGAAAAAATCAGAAAATTTGATCCCCCTTCAATCAGAAATTCAAGGTCTGAGCGATTTTTCACATTTTCTTTTTGAAGCCAGAAAATTGAGATGTTAATTTTTCGTTGGACTTTCATTTCCTTATCAATATTTGATATTGTGTTATTATCGATTATTAATTGTACTAATTGTCAATATACCAGGACGTTTTTTAACATTTTGATTGAGAAAGAACTTGAAAATTGAGGTGTTAAGTTTTCGTTGGATCACCATATTAATTTTTGGAATTTTTTATAGATACAGTCATATAACATTTTTGATAAGTTTTTTTTTTACATTCATTTAAGATTATTTTTCGTTTCGAAGAAAACTGTCGAAGAAATTGTTGAAAGTCATTGCTCTGATGAATATCTTAATTGTAATTATATTAATACTTGTTTTGTCAACTTGATGCTTTCATCAATATTTTGTTAAATCAACTGTCATCACTCATTAATTCAGAACTGAATGAAATTGTTTTTAATCATTACCCTGAAATTACTAGTTTCAAATTATGCAGCTTGTACTATTTGCTGAGCTTGAAAAAGTGTTTTTTCCATTTCATATTAAAGATTTACAAATAATCAGTGTCCCACATTCTGAGTTTGGGAAGCTGTAACTGAAAAACTGTTTTTCCGGAAAAAAATTTAAAATATCCGTTTAATTATAATTAACAAGCAAAAAGCACATTTTTCTGGTTACTTCGGAGTCATCTTCTTCTTGAAATTTTCATCGCAGTAAATGAATTCAATGAAAAAAAATCGTGAAGAATGATGTCTCCAAAAAATTTTCTTCTAAAACCAACCGTTAACGTGATTGAAGAATTTAAAAAATATTTTGGATTCTTTTAAAAAGCGCATTTTCGAGTTAAGCTTTCCGAATTTAACGAATTTCGCCAAGAAAAATGCTTGGAGGTATTTTTTCGTCACGAAACCGACATATCCTTTGAAATTTAAATTCAAATGATCTAATAATATGCATCTCCCTCTTTCACATGGCTAGATTATGACAATATACTCCAGATAATCTAACAAATCACAGAGTTCCCCTCCTAATTTAACTCCAATCCTATATCTCCGCTCCCGAAATTCCCGGGTAAAATTGCGTCTGCGGCAAGGGAAGATTATATACATATTTTTCCCCAAAGCAAACAACACAATTTTACGACCAACAATTCCGAAAGCATAAAAAAAACGAATAACACATCCCTATTGGGGAGTTTTAATTCCGAACATCTGTCGCGCTGCCCGAAATGACCAAATTTTTTTCGTTCTCCTCTGAACCTCCTCCACTGGACTACATTTCGATGGACGCCAGATGGTGGCTTATTGCTAGGATAAGAGTTAAATTTCATTATAGAAGTGAATGGAAGTGTGAAAGCTTCACTGCTTCCCAAAATATTGCGAAAGATTGGAGATTGTAAATTAGATCCATGTATTCAGTTTTCGGATCTAGGACAATTATATAAAACGATTACCTTCGACCTACTAATTTGGGTCTTAACTTCACCAGGGCTGAAGCCTTTGAAAATTGTAAAATAATCATAAGTGTCTCGACATATATACACTATCAAACGATATAGATCAAAGTTGAGCATCATCAGGTTTTCATCTCTATATAGTGCCTCAACTACACCTTCTAAGCAAATCAATTAAGGCTGTTGTTGTGCTCCTATTCTTCCTATAACAGTGTTGATTTGCACTGAGCATTTTTTGTTCTCAAGATAAGTATCTATTACATCATTCGGTTTTTCATGACTGTCCCGGATATTTTCGATATTAACTGGAGTAATAATAAACTGATCCACATGAGTTAGGGATATTGACAATTTGCAAAAAAATTTAGTTTGAATGAGATTTCGTGATGAAAATTCATATTCATATGATTTCAAGTTGCAGGAAATAAAAAAAAAATTATTTTAGCCTGTAGGTTTGCAACGCCTAGAGGGTGCTTAAGAAAAGTCGAGTAAAATAACAAAATTTGATTCCCCGAGAATTCATGCATTTCAAGACTATCAATACAATGTATGGTCTCCACGGGCATCAATAACAGCTTGACATCTTCTTTGCATACTACACACGAGGTTGTTGAACATTTCTTGAGGAATTTGGTTCTATAAACGGAGCACAAGCTCCCTCAGATCATTTAAGAATTTTGGGGTAGGTTGATGATTATCTAATCTTCTTTGGAGCAAATCCCATGTATGTTCTATGCATTTCAGAACTGGTGAGTGCGGAGGTATTGGTAAATGTAGAATACCAAGCTCCTCGCGCGCATTCTCAACTATGGCTGCACGGTGCGGTCTAGCGTTATAGTCTAGAAATTGAAAAATTTCACCAATAGCACCGTGAAATTTGGGCAAGACTTTGTCAATGACATGCTCCCTATAGTGTAAGGCGGTCATATTCCCAGGACAAATGTGTAGATCTGTGCGCTCGTTGAAACATATCCCGGCCCATACCATAACACTTACTACTCCCTCGGAATGGATGGACTTCTTGGACAAAGCGACGATTACGGAGTATGCGTGGTATTGTCCATATCCTTATTCTTTGAAAATCTGAAAATCGTCCATATCTGGATTCGTCAGTGGAAAGAACACTACGCCATTGATCGTTCCAATGGATATGTTGCCTTGCCATTCCAGAAAAAAGGCGATCAGATTGACGAAATGTCCCATACTGATTTTTATTGGATCGATTCAAGTTGTTATTGAGTTTTAAACGATACTTTTCAAAATGATTGAATACGATATCCCTGATTCTTAAGGAGCAGTATACTTATTGGTCTATAATTTGAACAACTATTTTCATTTTCTTTCTCCTTATAAGCAGGTATAATCTTCGGTAACTTGAGTTCTGTTGGAGATACTCCCTCCTCTATGCACTTGTTCATCAAAAGTGTGAGTGGCTATATTAATGGGCCAGCCAGCTTCTTTATCAGACCTGAGCATGAATAATAAACATCCAACGAGGTTTTTGCCTCTTCATTCTCTTGAATACTTTGAACTCTCCTTTTTCGGTAATCTCAAAGAAACAGAAAGACGAAGAGTTTTCATCAACTTTAAAATTCTTCAGGAGTTGCTCAGGTTTTTTTCGCTTTGCTCAACGTTTTCAGTTATATTTTTTCCTATTATACAATTGTGGAGTTTCATCTGAATCCGATCAGAAGTTTTGACGTGAAAGAATAACAAATTTACAGGGTGATTCACTCATCTTGGTAACCCCAATTTTCTCGAAGAAGTCGAATTGGACTTGAGATGCGCATAAAAATCGGCGAAATAAATACAGACGCCAGGAGTCACGACGCTATCAAAGATTTTTTCTCCAGGAAAAGACCTTTTTTATCGTGCCATCCGAAAGATAATTTCATTATGAATTTTTATTCGAATACAACTTTTTCCATTTCTAACCGTCAGCGATCTGCAGAGTATTTTATGTTAATTCGATTCCATTTATTTTGTCTGTATTGTGATAGTAGATTGTAAGACCTTATTTGGAAACATAGATATGATTTTGTGTCTTGAATTCAAGAAGGCTAGTTTTCTAAACAATGTGCCTCTTCCAATACGATTAAATATGTGGCTACAGCAAGATGCGGCTCCATGTCACAACGCTGCCATTATGAAGAGATATTTAGATCAAGATTTAGAAAATAAATGGTTAGGAAGCAATGCACCTATCAGATAACACCAGACCTAACAGTCATGGATAACTTTCTGAATAATATGGCCTACCAAAGTGATTCTAATAACTTGGACCATTTGAAAATGAAGATAAGAAACGCATGTGTCCAAGTAGACTCTATTTATTTTGACCAAAGTAACTAATAATGAAATAGGGAAATGATATAACTTATGTATGGATCATATTATATAACATATGATTCGGAATATTTCGTTTGGTTTAAAAAAAAATTGTTTATTGTTATAAGATATATTATTCAATGAATATTAATAATAGAGAAATTATTATTTACAAAGCCTCCTTCATTTTACGAAACAAACTCATATCTAGGTCATCTGGATATTATGAACCATCCGTAAGTTATATCATTTCCCTATTTCATTAAGTGACTTTGGTCAAAATATACGGGTCCATTTATTGTCGAATTCTCGATCCTAATATCTCTTCACAATGGCAGCGTTGTGACATGGAGCCCCATCTTGCTGTAGCTACATATTTAATCTTATTTGAAGAAGAAGAAGCACATTATTTAGGAAACTAGCCTACTTGAATTTACAGCAAAAAATCATATCTTTGTCTCCAAATAAAGGCATACTGTCATAATACAGAAAAAACCAATGGAATAGAATTAACATAAAATACGCTGCCGATCTCTGACGGTTAGAAATGAAAAAAATGGTATTCGAAAAAATTCAGAATAGAATTATCTTTCGAATGTCATGATAAAAAAATATCCTCCTGGAGAAAAAATTTTTGGTAGTGCTGCGACGCCTGGAGTCTGTATTTATTTTGCAGATATTCATTCGCATCTCAAGTCAACATTGACTTGTTCAAAACGCCATTCGCAGAATAAAAAATATTCGGAAGTTTTCGAGAAAATTGTGGTTACTAAAATAAGTGAATCACCCTGTACACACATATATGTTCACAAACATGTCCACAAACTCCTTACATACATGTTCACAAACTCCTGCATTTGATTAGTTTTATCCTCGTGCACAAACCAGTAAAATATTATAATTCAGAACCCAATAAATTCGACAGAAATTGGCTTTGAAATATGAAGTTGGTTTCAAAACCTGACAAATCCAAGCTATCTTCGAATCAAAACCCGACATTTCCATTGAAAGAAAAGATACGAACGTTTCTCCTGATGAATTTTTCGAGATATTTAGAGAGGATGGACTCTTTTCATTTTGGGTAGTGAAAAAATAGAGGTTAACGACTGGAAGGCCTCATCCCAAAAAGCCATCAAAGCACCAGGACAATGGTTCTTCAAATTCAATCAGAGTAAGAGATTTCACATGAAAAAGTGGTAACAATCGGTAACAGTTCGAGATGAATATTCTTATAGAGCAGCAGATCATGGGGAATAAAAGTCGATATTCAAAAAAGGAATGTCGGCAATTAGCATAATTCCATCTCGAATAGACGGCGGTGTGATTCCCAGTCAAGAAAAACTGAAGGATGTGAAGGCCCTACTTCAAAAACATTGGGTTGAAGATTGGCGTACACTGAATAAACTACGGTATTTATTTGAGGTCCTGGAAAAATACCCTAATGCCTCAGAAAATGTCAGTACTTTAGAACCAGCAAACCTATGCGAGCCAGCCGAAGAACTATCAGATTTTTTAATAGTCTAAATTATTTAAATGTCTTGTTTATATTGAAAATGGAGCAATAAAAATGCGATACCGATAACTGAATATAATTGTAACCATCATCATGATCTCTAATGAGAAATTTCAAACTTCTGCCCATACAATTAAGTTTCAATTCCCGACAAATCCAAAATTCAAAACCAAAACCCGACAATTCCATTTTATTTTTCTGATTCATCGCGATATTTACTGATTTTTTTAAATACAGGGTTGTTTTTGAACTGAGGGACCTAATGTTCGAACAAATGAGGCGTTTTTTCAAGAAAAAAGCTATTCAAACATATCGGAACAGTTTTTTGAGATTTTCCAACATTTGTCCTAAACAAATTTGTCGGGTTTTGAAACTAGAGGATTCATTTATAATATGACAAGGACTATCGAATGATTTCAAGTTGAATGAATAAATGAAAGGAGCCACCTTGCAACCACCTTGTATACCTAAATTACGATCATCCTTGTATAACATCACAAAGGCAACATTCAGAGTTAAATCAACAAATCTCCCGGGATCCCTATCTAAATCCACCAACCCTCTAATCTCTCATCCTCATAACACGTACGTCGTTTGACATAATATCGAATACACCGAAACCTTCATAATAATCCTCATGACAAATTAAATTCTGTTGAGCGCAGTCCACTCGCTGCTGTTCCCGCTCTACCCCCAGGCACTCGGAATTCCCCGCAGTCCTTATCTATTATTCGGGACTCCTGCCGACTCCGTCACAACTCGCAACTAGGTCAGTGCTGCCCGACCATGTGTCGCCCAAGATTTTCGCTTGGCACGTGACCGGAATCGAGATCCGAGTAGGACGTTAACGGGAACGTGATTTTCAGACCGTCGGCTTTACGGGACGTCCGTCTGGAGATCCAGGATAATTAACGCTAGAAAGGAGCCTTCGTTTGTCGCTAATATCTTTCTGCAGTAATTATTTGGTACTGCTTTTAAGCTATTGCACAGCTTTTATCTCAGGCTTTGAGCGCGGCGACCGAATGTAGAAATTCCGTAACGAAAAAACCTAACACAGCCGTGTATCGTCGGTTCAGTCCGGCAGACTTCGGCGTTTTTGGGTGCTTGCGACTAGACGGATGCTAGCAGCCACTCTAGCACTGCAAAATGGAGTCGGTAATCTCGCTGTTCCCACTGAATTACGAACGGCAAATATTTCATTAACATCGGATAGAAAATGTATAGCCAAACGAAAACATTCTCCATTAACTTCAGCTCTTGCTATACCTATACATAAGTTGCAAGGCGGAACTCTTGACGAAATAGTATATGAGTTTAGCGAATCACATTCTCAGGAACTCGTCTATGTTGTACTCTCTCGGGTGACTAATATTTAATAATTCTATATAACGACAAAAAAATGACAATTCTGCATTTAAGTTTTATCATAATCGAAGGCAAGCTGCATCGACTGCATCTTTGTTGCAAGAATTCAAAAGACTGTCTTTAAATAGCGTTCAGACGATAGCTCAAAGTATCTTAGATTTCATTAGTAATGGAATTGGTATTTCAATAATGACTTTCGATTGCCAAAGTACATAGTCACAAATACTATTTACAAGATTCAGTTACGAGACAAACCAATGTGTTACTTCTTACCGGAACATGCACGACGCGTGATAATCCGATTGAAATACCTGATTTCAATTGTATTGTTCAATTCTTGCTTGGCTTCATATTAAGATCTACTTTTGACCTGAGGAGTGTCGATGTGGCTCGCACCCTTTATTTGGCTTACGTTAACAGTATTTTAAGTTTTGGTTCGGTTGTGTGGAACCCACGTTATGGAATATACATAGATAGACTGGAGGGCGTACAGAAAAGGTTTGTGAGGCACTGTCATGAACGATTTTTTCCTCTTGTCAGAAGTACCTCGGAAGTCTACCAAAGATTGAACCTAATTCCTCTTGAGCAGAGCAGAAAGGTGACCGATATCATGTTCACCCACAAATTATTGAACAACAAAATAGATTGTACCCACATGTCCCAATACGTGAGGCTAGTTGTTCCCTCCTACAATACTCGGCATACAGAGACATTTTTCACAGATTTCGCTAGTACTTACTACTTTCTAAATTCTCTCACACACAGATTAATGAAAACTTATAGTGATCTATCGATGGTCACTAACATCGATATAATTTTTGACTCTGCTTCGAAGATTCGGTCCGTTTTAATAAATTATTTCCGCCGCACTAGTTTGAATGGCATTGATTGATTGAGGTCGCTCAGACAATTATCTAATGTAAACCATATTGAAGTATGTTGTTTTTTTCATTCTAAATTAGATTTACGTATTTTATTTAGGGTTGACATTCATGTGTTATTTTTGTCACTTTGTACATACTGAATTATGGACACTGTTTTGGGTTCGTCCCGTTTGTGTCCCGAATTATTAAATGAATAAAAAAATAAAATAAATAAATAAATTCAAATGAGATACTGTTCCAAAAGGTGGGGTAGCTATTTACCAAAATAGTAATAATGTTACTAATATTATGACTCCGAATATTGAAATAGATATTGAAGACGTTAGCGATGTTAATGTTAGACGCTCATTTGTTGGAGATACTTGTGCATGCTTATGCAAACTTAGAAATGGCCTACACATAGTCATGGTAGCAATTTCTCCGAATCCAAAATTGGACGAAGTAGGGCATTTTATTCATCGCACTTTACTGGAATACACTGAAGAAGGGTCGAAAATACTTGGTACAAATGGTAATAAATTTCCACTTATCTTGACTGGGGCTTTCAACATTAACTTCGCTGATAAAAAATCAGAGCCGTTGACAAATTTCCTTTCGGAAGAATTGAATTTGAAAATGAATAATGATGCACAAGAATCCACAACATAATATGGGACCACTATTGTCGTGGTAACTTCAAGATATTTAGAAAACATTAAGTCCCAAACTTATGTTCCTTATTTATTATTATTGTTTATCACTTTGTTAACTTATCTTGCCACTAGTGTTCGCCATTACTTAATTAGCCACCGAAAAATTAAGATTGTGTCAGGACTTTACGCCTTACATTTCCGGCATCTTCCGTCTTTATTAGGTCCAGATTAGCATATTATTCGCATTGACCTAAACGTCAGACGGTAACGATAATTAACGACCCGGGGGCACACGTTAAGCTCCGGGTACACGTCGAAGTTGCCGCGCGGGCCATAAACCAGTGATTATTATAATGAGCCACAATTCACCCCGGATTTGACAGGAAGGATTTGGTTGTTGGACCCCGCGGACACGCTTTACGGGAGTTTTGGGAATTGCTCGAAGTTAGGGAGGAAAGTTGGGGGTGGGGCGTGATATCGGAGGCGGTAGTTTCGATCGCCGATGGATGGTGGTAACACCATGACTCCGAACACCACAGATTTGTGAGATAATATTAGCGTTGTTGATATGTTGAAAATCGCTCTCCTTATTTTTGCAATCTAGAATTAGGTCCCAAAATATCGCAACGTTGTTTTTTAACACCCCTTATAGATATCTATTGGAATATTGTCTGGAAGGTCTCTGCATTTTCCTGAAAACTTAAAATGAGTTTTCTCTCTGAAACAAGGATCAATTAGAAAAAAAAAATTTATAATATGAGAAAGGCAACAATGAACAAGAAGAAAATGAAAACACTTTGAAATCTTAAGCATAATGTTTCGGAGTCTAAATCAAACTCCTCCGTCAGAAAATAACTAATTTTCATTTAACTTTGTAGAATCGTGACATTTGTCAATATATGATGAACATGAATCAATATTGATTACTAGATGGTGATATCGTGATTTTATTTCAAAATGATAATAATAACAATCAAGTACCAACAACAAACCGTCAAAAAAACCAATTTTAATAAATTTGATTCCTTATGTTCATGGACTTTCAGAAAAAATGAAAAGAATTGGTTCTAAATTCAACATAAGAACTGTTTTCAAAACAAGAAATGATTTACGATCTTAATTTACAAAAACTAAACCTTCGAATGAGAATCAAAAATCTAGAAATTGTATTTACGATATTCCCTGCATTTGTGGAAAATCTTATACAGGAGAAACATCAAGACCATTAGAAATCAGAAAACGTGAACATAAGAATAACATAAGAAATAGAGATATTGGTAGATCACAGATAGCAGATCGTGTGTGTTCCAATACCGGCAATCACATGATGGATTGGAATGGAACAAAAATTCTAATGAGGGAACCTGATGGTCATAAAAGAAAAATCAAGGAGTCAGCTTGTATTTTGTTGAATGAGGCTAATAATCTCGCCAATTGATCAGTAGGAATAGATCGAATTTGGATGGATTTATTGAAAAAAGAACTGGTTTCAGGGAATTTTGAAATAAAATAACGATATCAACATCTAGTAATCAATATTGATCTATGTTCATCATTTATTGACAAATGTCAATCCAAAAATCAAAAAAATTGTCACGATTCTACACAGTCGAATGAAAATTAGTTATTGTCTGACGAAGGAGTCTGATTTAGACTCCGAAACGTTACGCTGAAGATTTCAAAGTGTTACCATTTTCTTTTCGTTCATTGTAAGGCAACAATTTCTTCTCGTAAAGTTTTGGCCCCCGACGAATTAGTGCTGAAATTTTTACGCAGGGGCCTTTCTTATAGATATCGTCATTACCAGTGAGACACGAGGTGCAGTGCGCCAGATTTGCTCAGAGGCTCTTGATTGGGAAAATAAGTTCACCTTATTTATTATCTAGGATGAGTTTAAGTGTCCCGCGGTTGGCTGCAAGAAGAGCGTTTACTTTTCATTTGCCAACACCAAATACGAACATGCTTGAGAAGTCACCGGTTTATCGCATATCTAAGAGTGCTAATAGACTGGACATAAATGTTTTCAATTAAATTAAGAATGTCTAAATATATTTTTTTCCTTTGTGAACCAATGTTTTATGGGATTTCTTAGTATGTAATTTTATGTTATTTCAGATGTATACATGTGTAACACTTCGCTATTTCAATTATATTACCCTGTAATTGGGATATTCCTGTTGGGTAAATAAAGAACTATTATTATTATTATTATTATTATTATTATATTATTAAAAAAATTGTCTAATTGTTTCTTGTTTCAGAGACTGGGAGAGAAAACCCATATTAAGTTTTCAGGAAAACCTTTATAAAATACCAGATTCTATTCTCAACGAACATATTTAACATATAAAAAATGAGACTGCTCCTTGAAAACTATGAATATCGACATGATTTTTCAGTAGAACGAGGAAAGTTGATACTTTTGACTAAAGAAAGAAAGTAAGGAGATTTAGTGAAATATGAAGACGTCCGAGAAGGTCTATTAATATGACAACCGATTGTTTCCGGCTTGCAATGGCGTAATATAAATTTTTCCTATAGGAAAACAAGATAGTACCTAAAAACGTTTGAAGGGAATCAATTTTTTATATCTATTGAGCTGAATGATCTAGATCATTAAAATTTTAGAACACATTTCGATTGATTCGAATAAAATGATTGGAATCTCCGGAAAATTGTAATCCCAAGCATCATATTCATTCAATAAGAATGATAGGAATAAAACTCACAAACAAAAACTATACTTCATAAGTGGACCTTATCGTATTCTGATATTATAATTTAATTTTTTTATTTCTGTGTCAAATCCGTTCATTCTGCCACATCATGTAAAACAAAATCAGGAAAGAATATTTCATTCTACCACAGTTTTCATGGTAATATTTATTGATTACATATTGGCCTCTTGCCATGATCTGTCAAATTTATGAGAGAAACAAGATGTCTGCCAATAAATATTTTTCAATTAAAAAGTCATTGAAGGGTATTTTATTCAACGAATTAAAGAAAATAATGTATGATACTCGTACAGAAGAGTGATTCTACCACTTGTTCATTCAAAAACTCGACACTTCGTGTCTTGTTTTTTTAATTTTGAACTCGTGTAAGAATATCAATGCCTTCCGAACTATCATAAATAACTAATAATATATGAAATGACAAGTTGGATTGTGAAATATAGTTATTTTCGTATCTATTACGCGAAATGCTACTTTGGTGATCGAGAACTGATTTTTTTTTAAGGAGGCGCAGCCAAGTCGAAAAAAAATAGTCAAAGTATTCCGCGCATGAGATGCAAACAATTTTTTTTCTACAAAAGTCAAAAATATGGTTTTAGAATAAGTAACATGCTTAGCTTAATATGAAAAATAGTATTGAACTGGCTTAAGCTGTTTTTCCAAATCAAGTAATTACTGTAACTATGGAAATGAAATGGCATTTGTTGACAATTATTTCAAAGTGGCAGTTCTTGATAATTATTTTGGAGTGACTTTTTATTCGCTTCAATTTCGTGCGTGATATTTATAAGTGTAAAATAATGGAAATTTCGACCGACGATGAAGTGAGCAGTACCCCACCTAACTTGACAGATGCGGCTAATTCGGTAATTTCAAATCTTTTACCGGATAAATCGAGGCGTCAGGATAAAAATGCATATCAGCATTTTAAAGAGTGGTGTGAAGCAAAAAAAGCCAGAAAAATATCCGAAAATGTGCTGTTGGCATATTTTGCAGAGAAGTCTAAAAAGCTGAAGTATTAAACGTTATGGGCAATATATTCTTTGTTGAAAGAAACACTTAATGTTAGAGAAAACGTGGATTTCAAGAAATTTACCAAGTTGGTTTCATATTTGAAAAAATTGTCAGTTGGAAACCATACTAAGAAATCTAAGGTATATTGACTAGAGAGGAAGTTGAACAATTCATAAAAGAGGCAGATGATGAGACCTATTTTTTGGTTAAGGTAGATTTTTGATAATTGTTTTATGTGTTTCTTAAATTACTGTTTTCCTTAGGTTGTTTTAATACTGCGTATTTCGGGTGCTTGACGCCGTGAGGAACTCACTAAAATGACGGTCGATGACATAAAAGATGAAAATTCCATTTTGATTGTTAACAACCAATTTTTACAGTTTCAAATTTAGATTATATTGATATTTACCGAAAATATGCGGCTCTTCGTCCAAGTTATGCTACCAGTCGCCGCTTGTTTTTGAAATATCAGAATAAGAGATGTTTAAACCAAGTTGTTGGAATAAATAGTATAGGAAAGATGCCTAGCTTAATAGCAATACACCTAATATTACCAAATCCTGGTGCCTACAGGGGCCATTGTTTTCGGAAAATATCAGCCACACTCCCTTGCTAATACGGTGGCCGATATATGTATTTTGAAGCGACATGGAGGATGGAAATCTTTGACTGTGGCCAAAGGATACGTGGAAGATTCTATCAACAATGAAATTCAAATATCAAATAAAATTTTGGACTGTGAAATTTCAGGATCCAGTGCTGCCACCTCTTCGGCAGATGCTTGCAAATCAAAAATGGAAAGCCTTTCAAATCCCAAAACTACGATATCACGAGCTGAATCTAAGTTATCTGGTTTAGGAATCAATATTGGTTCGTGCACTGGCTGCACCATTCATGTTAACATTGTATATAATAAATAAAATAAGGTAGTAATAAATTTTCTCACAATTTGGAAGCCTTAATTATTGTTCTACATTAGTATTAGTAAATAAATGATTTCTTAGATTTCTGCTTGATTGAGGAACATAAAGGTTAAAATATAAAAGGAAAAGTTAGCACCCTAATCATGGGCCATGATGGATCAAAATGGGGAGTGGACTAGTGGACACCCCGTCTCCAGATTCATCCATGATGAGAAAATGCCGTCATCGAAGCTTACAAGAGACAGACCGGTTTCGTCCTCCTTAGGACTCATCAGTGCACCGCAGCCAGCAACGATGAACAAGCATCCTAGAGGCCAGAATTTAAGCAATGCGAGAAGACAAACCTCAGTGCCGCTAGATGGCAAACCTTTGTTTAGCACTGAGGTTTGTCTTCTCGCATTGCCTAAATTCTGGCCTCTGGGATGCTCGTTCATCGTTGCTGGCTGAGGTGCACTGATGAGTCCTAAGGAGGACGAAACCGGTCTGTCTCTTGTAAGCTTCGATGACGGCATTTTCTCATCATGGATGAATCTGTAAACGGGGTCTCTACTAGTCCAATTCCCCATGTTGAAATATAAAATTCAGATATAGCTTACAAATGATGAGTCATAGAAAGTCTACCAAGATGGCTACTTCCGTTCGTGATAGATCACTATCCCTCCTTCGTTTTCTAATTTATTTATTGGTTGATGCAAGCCACCCCTAATGAAAATGAAAACCTTTCCTTTTCAAAATGAAGTATCCTAGTTTTCATTATTTCGTACTACTTTTCACTTTGCATAAGTAATTTACAACAGAAAGAGAAATGCTGGAGTCTGTAGTTAAGTTGTCTATTCATTAAAAAATAAAATAAACAAATGAATATGAATTGAAGCAATGACGCCATAGTCAGTGTTCTTCATCAACAGCAATCTGAATCCTGAAACTTGAAACTCTTCACTACGAAAAGCTAGTGCCATTTGAATTTCGAGTTTTCACAGCCGCCTGAAATAAGGAGAATGACAATGAGGAGAATGTTTCTTGGAATGATAAGTGTGGGGTTGAGGTCTAATGGAATGAAAATCTCCAAATTTCGGTAATGTAATGAAGTTTTGATGTAGGAACTGCCCAAAGTAAGTTCCTCAAAAATACCAAACAAGATTACACTTCTTTCCCTCAAGTTTCCGGACAAATCGAGCAGAAAGTTTGTAGTAGCTTCAGGGCTTTTCCTAGAAATTTCCAGGCCGTGATAGTCGGTCAGAAGTCGAAAAAGTGTGCCACATAAGTCTCTTTTCACGTCGGCTAAACTTTGTACCAAACCAGAGCGCCACCTACATGGACAATATTTCATTCACGGTCTCATGCAAATCGGCTTACGTCGTGGAAAGTTTCACAGGAAAATCCTACGGTTTCCATATCTCTTTTTGTTTCAGCGCCACTTTATTATGCATAACGGGAAGTTTGGTTGAAGAATACGTTTTTCTGTTTTGTCGGGCGCTGGTGCTCGGAATTTATCTGCAGTCTGCGGTTCATTTCTCCTTCCATTCGCTGGAAATCGAATGATCAGCTAGACCAAGGGCACTTTTCGTCATAAGATATTTGAGTGATCTTGATGTTTTCGTCATCTTATGAAAACTTTTTCAGTTTCCGAGACAATGGGATACTACTTGAAAGATTGCCTCTGTTCTGTAGTCTAATCATGTTACATGAAAATGATATAAGTAAGCATTTTGAAAAGTTCAAGTAAATTTCTTCACAAGCCATTATGCATCCGAATGGTTTTGATTGTCTTTCAAAAACAGGAGTTCAAATCAATTCAATATTATTTGTGGGATAATACGTGATTTCCAGAAAAAAGGTGGATATTTTTCAAGAAAGTAGATCGAGAGCTATTTGCGAAGAATTATCAAACTCAATTTTGAATTCAGAATTCTTATTTTCCATGATGTATGTCTTCAGTTCCATAGTGTCAAATGGTATTACATTGATATATATTGCTATTAAAAACATAATATCAATTTTCAAATATTTGTTTTCTCTTCACAATGACTTCTAAAGAAAGGATGAAACTTCAATAATGTAAACGAAAACCAGACCATGGGATTTAATCCCATAGGTATCTTGGAAAATAAGCTCTATTATTTACACTGTACTTTTTGCTCGTGAAAGCCATCGAAGCCCTTTGTGCTCCGTGCTCCCGAGTGCCTTCTTTAAAAGCAGTGCTAAATCTTTAGTAATTGCGGCACTTCATCAAAAGGCTTGGTGCTTAGAATTCCCCAAAACCCCCCGAGCAAGTCTGCAGATTACTAACCACTAAGCCATTTTCTAATCTTGTGGAAAATATATGCAATCGAGGCCGACGCCTTGGAACCTTAGATTTAGTTTTGATGTTCAGTCGAGTGATGAACCTCTTAGGTTAGTGTGTGACGTTAGTGTGCAGTTGCAAAGATCTGGTAAGTTTATTGAACTTGCTTTCGATTTTTGTGAGTATCTATGGCTGCAATTATTCATAAAGGGTGATTCACAATAAAGTGCAGGATGTACAAATCTCATAACTTCTGACAGGGGAGTTATGCACATTCTCAAATGTTTACTCTATAAAACAGTGTTTTTTTCATGTTGACGGAAAGTTCAACTAAATAACAATAATTCGGATTCTAGAGAATAAATCAATGAAATAAATAGTTCTTGATATTTAATTTGATTGAAACCAATAGGGGATGATCGACTTTAAAGTCTCTTTTCTGAGGTTTCAACTTAATTGGGAGCTGTTTTTCAGAATACATACTTTTTACTTTTTTCGGATTCTCTTGGAAGGTAAAGTGGACTTTTCATATTCACCAAAGAGTTCCATCAAGCGATTTCATTCTTCTTTCTTACTTCTGCCACTGGCAAATATACTGGGATTATCTGTTAATGAGTAAGGTTATGAACATTCTCCCATATAAAACCAAAGTCGATCATCTCCTCTTAGAAGCAATGAAGTCATGTATTTGAGATCATCTATCAAAGTATTGTCTTCTTTAGAATCCGAAAAAAATTGTTATCTACCTGTTATTTTTTTGACTACTTTTTTGTCGGAAATTTAATTTTTGTCATATATTTCT
Organism: Hippodamia convergens; assembly: GCA_038502775.1. Classification (NCBI taxonomy): domain Eukaryota; kingdom Metazoa; phylum Arthropoda; class Insecta; order Coleoptera; family Coccinellidae; genus Hippodamia; species Hippodamia convergens. Next base: position 2,712,728 of record CM076607.1, read on the forward strand.
CAAAAGATAAAGCTCATTTCCCAAAAGAATTTTGAAGATATGAGGAATATCATGAGAAATCTAGGGATCTCTCAACAAAAATTAAAAGCCACGGAAACACCCTATACATCTTTTCTGATCTGCCAATAATTATTTACATTACATTAGAAAATTTTGTTTTATCGTCATATATGTTGAAAATCATGGTACAATTGTTATTTCCAGTAACACAGATTTTTGATGATGAAAGAGTTGATACGATGATGATGAACCATCCGTTGAATCAGAAACTGCCGAACTCGAGGATTGCAGAACATTTGTACTCTCCTTACTACCAAATAATTTGCTAGACATTTCGATTTTTTTTTGACCGAGTCATCGGCATAACTCATCGCAATTTCGGTGCTCTTTCACCCTCCTGCACGCTTTAGTGCTAAAATATCTCTACCCGAATCCGCAACCATAGTGGTAGTTCTGCGAAAAGAGTGGCTGGTGTATAACTCTGGGTCTTTTGAACCTAAATATTTCGCTATTTGCTTTGGGACACCACCAATAGTGTGCTGGCCATCATTAAGGAAAATGCACTTTCCATGTCGGTATGTCAAAAAAAATCTTAGGCTTTCTGTTCCAGGAGGCCGAAGATTTACATATTTTCTGTATTACATGCAGGGCTTGAAGCTGCAACCATCATCGGTTATGGTGAATCTTCTTGTTGTTAAATTTTTTGTTTACCGCAATGTCACAATAACGTATTTTTCCATATCTTCTACATCATTCATGTTTGAGGAGAGAATTTCGTCACATCGACAACATCCAAGAATCCCAAATATTCTTACAATTTTCGCCAGCAACCACTGGTCATCAGGAGCATGTAAAAGAAATTGTTCAGCCTCTTCTTCACTTAATACCTTGGCCTTTTTTGGCGTATAACGCTCATTCTTTTGTTTCGCTATTACCTTTTGAAATCTGTAAATGACAACTAAACATCATATTTTTCAATAATTTTTCTAAGGAAAACAAACCTGCGAACAGGGGCATTATCTTTCATTTCCAAGCAGCTTTTCGGCATAGACCATTTTGCCCATAAAGTATTAGGGCTGAATCTAGCTGATAGTTGATTCAAGTAGACCCACAAAACATCTTCAGTTACCCCAATCACACTATTTTTGTTTTGCCACTTTTTGAAGTCGTCGTATTCTCGCTCGTACCTTGAAGCTGATTTTGCAGGTAATAAACTTGATGCTACACTGCTGGCTGCCTCAATAATTTCTTTTGGTACATTCATTTTCACTTTCGCCAAAACAAATGTAAAGAAAAATAAACAGACATGTTCATGGCAACGCTTCCATAGCTTACGACATTTGCGAAAAATTATTGAGATTTTTTTGGATTTTATCTAACCTTCTTACAAATGGGAAACAAATAAAATATAAAACAATACACGCAAGGTAACGGGTTTTACTGGGTCAAGGAGGTAACTGGGTCGTCAGTTATATCCTCCATTTGCCAGTAAAAACCCTCTTACTTTGCTAGTAATGTTATATACTATTGTTTCATCCTAAACTATCCCCAGATCATTATTTTCATTCTGATTCCTTTTTACCCCCCTAGCCCAAAGGCTGGAGACGCCCTTGTCACCTCTCCCAGTGCCATACCGCCCGACGAGCCCCAACCCGCGTCAAACCCGATCGGTCAATCGCCCCCGACGCCTCCTCAAATCACCCGGAACGGAATTACAACGCCTCATCCTCCAATTCCGCGATCGCACGGGCCATCGCTCCGCACAAGGCACGGGGCCGAGGCGAGAGACGCGGGAGCGCGCAAATTAAATCGCGCCCGATTTGGGCGCCAGTCGAGCGTGCAGGCCGCAGAATAAGACTGCCGAGCCGCCGCGGCGAAGAATGCGAGATGCGAGCTCGTAGCGGTGCCTAGTTTTGCGAGGCAGCGGTGCGTGATATTGTCGCCCCGTTTGATCGTCTCTCGGAACGGGGACTTCGGCTGATGATGAACGTTCTCTATTCGGGCGGAATTGGGGGGTGGAGTTTTCGGTTCGAAGGACGTTTAGTGTATGAGAGGGGTGTGGGAAGATCTGTTTTTTGCTATATCATGATTTCATCAGGTTCTATTGTCGGACGATAATTATTATATTACTTGGGAGGCAATTCTATGTCAGAGTTTGACAAATGGGTGAATGGATTTTATAATGTATAAATTGGTAAGGGGTATGACGGGGAGATGTTCAGTGAAAGGCTAGATTTTTTTCTTTTTTCCCTCTCCTTTTTTTATTCTTTTTCTACGTTTCGGCCGCAGTCGCATGCCTTCTTCAGGACTCTACAAAAACATATAATATCTAGATAAATACAAACAAACACACAGCACCCACCGAATTCTGAGAGAGAAAAGCCCTCTAATTAGCATGACCGGTATTGTCTTGAAATATCTTGCAGTTGTTTGAGAAATTCAATGAAATACATGCCAACTCGGTCTTCTCACAATCACAAATTACAATTTTCACAAAACGACAATATCTCAATATCTTTCCGAAAGTTCGGCTCTACGTGGAAACAGGAATATGCACATATATAACAAGGCGAGAGGATCTGTCCGTGGCTTAAAGAAGGTTGACATTTGTGAATCTATGACTTTTTTTCTTTTTCTTAGTGAAGTTAGGCTGTAAAATTATTTCTTCTAAGATCATGGTATTTATCATGATTATTCAAATTATAAAATTATTTAAAAGTGACAATATAAAGATTGCGGTAAAATATGAGTTTAAAATTGTCAATATTTTCTCTCAAGCAAAAGATAAATTCAGCTTAGAAAAGACATCTAATGTAGTGTACAAAGTTCCTTGTGCCCAGTGCCATCTATCGTGGATGAATTTCAATCCATCCAAATCAGAAACAGAGAAGAACTATAGAAAAAGAACCTTTCTTGAAATGTTTCATATAAAAAAGAATTTAGAAAATGTGGTTAACTCCAGATCGGACATCAAGAATATCAGTAGCATCTACACTTTTCTAATTCATCATGATAAATACCATGATCTTAGAAGAAATAATTTCACAGCCTAACTTCACTAGGAAAAAGAAAAAAGTCATAGATTCACAAATGTCAACCTTCTTTACGCCACGGACAGATCCTCTCGCCTTGTTATATATGTGCATATTGCTGTTTCCACGTAAAGCCGAACTTAAGGAAAGATATTGAGATATTGTCGTTTTGTGAAAATTGTAATTTGTGATTGTAAGAAGAACGAGTTGGCAGGTATTTCATCGAATTTCTCACACAAGTGCAAGATATTCTAGGACCATACCGGTCATGCTAATTAGAGAGCTTTTCTCTCTCAGAATTCGGTGGGTACTGCTGCTGTGTGTTTGTTTGTATTTATCTAGATATTATATGTTTTTGTAGAGTCCTGAAGAAGGCCTGCGACTGCGTCCGAAACGTAAAAGAAGAATAAAAAAATGGGAGGGAAAAAAGATAAAATCTAGCCTTCTGAACATCTCCCCGTCATAACCCTTACCAATTTATACATTACACTAATACGGGATTAACGTTACCATACATGAATGGATTTTGGCATAATTCTCTCAATATGAAAGAAAGTGTCAATAAATCGAAAATTTGAGCAGGAAATAAAAAAAATTTTATGTTGTGTATCGAAATATTTCATGGGAGGAAAGTTTTTCTAGGGTCTTCTCTCCGAGTCTCTGAAACAAAAATCAATTAGGAGAATGAAAAATTTCAAATAATAACAGAAGAGCGCCTGCGTTAAACTTATGTAATAGGCACCCCTTTATGATCCTTGTTCTTTTTGTATAAAAAGTGACTTCGTCATACGAGGATGTCGAGATGTTGAGGAGGTTGACAAATAAGAGCGGCTTCACGTCAACCTAACAACAAAATTTGGCTCTCTCCACCTCGGAGAGAGGATGGGTACGGCGTTCTGCAGAAAGGAGAAGGTCTTAGTGTTATTTTTCTCGTATATAGTTTTCAGTTTTAGGGAAGTTACTTACATAAAAATCTATTTCCCGAAATACCAACAAAAACAAAAATATAATAAAATAATTAATTCATCCATACGTCTGTACCTCAGACAGTCTAACAAAATTTCATACAAAAAATACAAGTTCACTATTCACTGGGTTACCTAATGAACTAAAATCCAAAATCACATAATACTAAGGAAATAACCTGTGAGTTGATAAGAGGTGAGAGATGGCAAGACTTTTGGACTCCAAATATCCTCATCAATTAAAATTCTGAAATTTAGATTTCCCTCGCTGAAATATAACCTAAGTTCTCTGAAATAAACCACTCCCGAAACGCTTCACTCCCGTTTCGTAAACAACTACCGTAATTTAAGATCGCGCTTCCCGACTCGAAAATCCTAACTGAATATCACGAAAAATTCTCCCCTTTTCAAAATCCTACTACTTCGGTTTCTCACTTCTCGAAACTACCTAATATTTCGACAACTACAAAAATGAATAACTTATCCCTTTTTTCCTCAACGGACTTCAACCGTTTCCCGTTTCGATCTTCGAAACAACCTTATATTTCCCAATTACCAAAATAAGGACTTAACCGTTTTCTCGACGCACCTTCCTGTCACTTGAGTTATCTAAAGATGTCTTTTCCGCCTGAGATCCCCAGATACACACTACACTCTCATTCTATGAACAGAAATTTGAAATTTTTTCTCCACCACTTTGGGGTGGTACCTCAAACACGTTTCTTTCTCCAATGACGGTCCTAGAGAGTGGGAAATTGGGAGTAATTACCCGCCCCCCAAAACAGTTAAATCATATGTATCTTTCTACTTTATTAATATCGATAATACAAAAATGGAATGAGATGCATAAAATTTCAAGTTAACACTATCTCTTCAGTCTAGGACCGCCTTTATTCCTCTACCAAAAATCTTTTTGTCTCAGGACCTATATCTACCAATCCGAATTTCTCATGGGCGGTCTCCTGAACTAGCTAGTTCTTTGAATTAGTTAATCTTCGAAGTATCCCAATTAACAATACAGCACTAAATCAATCTTCGAATAATCCGAATCTGCATGGATAATAAGTTCATCGCAATGCTTCATTCGATTTATTCATATTCAAACATCATATATCTAACTTTCAGCGAACCTCTATCAAGTCTCTTGAAGTCCCTAAGAGCATAATTGCTTCGGAAACTTCAAGAGCCCCTTATTTCTCATAATTCCTTACGTGAATATATTGTCCCGCTGAAATAACCTAATTCATTTCTCTTGATCGCAATAAATTCGGATTCGTTGCATTAATTCATGATTTTTTGATGTCCCTGTCTATTACAACACCTTGCATCCCAAAAATGAAGCATAGTTAGAAAGTGTTCATCACTCTTCTCTTGAAATTATCCGTTTGCAACTTCAATTCACGAACACTTGTATTGAATCACCCCGAAAATACCCATGAATCCTCAGAAAACTCTCTCTCTGAGAAAACTAGAGGCGAAACCCGGTACAACGAGCATCATCAGGAGCTCCCATAACCTCAATCTAAATCACGCACGTTATCAACTAGCCAAGCTAATCTGGCGCTGCACCTCGTAATTGATTGCGCATAATTTGATAAGGTGTTTGCCGGATACCGGATCGCCAGATCTGAATCCGTAACCGGAACGCTATTGCCCTGATGTTGTCGCAATCAATTGAGATTCAGATTGGTCTCGGCTAATGGGAAGATAACCGGATAGGGCGCACGACTTAATACAATCGCGCTGATAATGATAGTGTATAAATCTGCAGCGCGCGCGTGCGCAATTTTATCATGGAACGGCTGAGATGGCTCATCTTCAGGGTAACGTGCTTGCCGATCCCAGATAATTTGATGGGTTCTGGGCTCTAAATTACCCTCTCAATTAGAGGAAAAGTATGAGAAGATGAAGATACTATTTGGAGATTCAACATAAGCTCACTGGATGAAAAACACTCATTCTTCAGTGTTGAATCTCCGAAGATTTCTTCAGTGCCTTCATTTTCAATTGAGTATAATCAGGGCCGTCGCCTGGAGATAGACTGTCGCTCAGGTCACCAAGATTAAGGGGCGTCAATTACTGCTTGGTCGAAAAAATCAGATGTTCAAAATTCCAGATAACTCATTGAGAATGCAGAAGTTAAAATGAAAATGATAGATGCAAAGTCAAAATCAAAAATACCTCATTAAACTCATAAATTTCCCAATTGGCGTATTCTCCGATTGCATCAGTGGCCACTTGTCGTTATTCGCGAGTTTATTGACAACTAGCTATCTATTGAAATATTGTCTGGGAGGTCTCTGCATTTTCCTGAAAACTTAATTGGGATTTTCTCTCCCAGTCTCGGAAACAAGAAACAATTGGAAAAAAATTTCAAAAAATATAAGAAAGGCCTCTGCGTAAGAATTTGAGCACTAATTTGTCTGTTGCCAAAACTTTTCGGGAAGAAATTGTTGCCTTACAATGAACAAAAAAAAAGAAAACACTTCGAACTCTTAAGCGTAACGTTTCGGAGTCTAAAACAGACTCCTTCGTCAGACAATAACTAGTTTTTATTCAATTTCGTAGAATCGTGACAATTTTTTATATTTTTGGATTGATATTTGTCAATATAGGATGAACATAGATCAATATTGATCCCTAGATGTTGATATCGTTATTTTATTTCAAAATTCCCTGAAACCAGTCCTTTTTTCAATAAATCCATCCAAATTCGATCTATTCCTACTGAACAGTTGGCGAGATTATTAGCCTTATTCAACAAAATACAAGCTGACTCCTTGATTTTTTTTCTATAAGAACTGTTTCAAAAACAAACAATGATTTACGATCTTTATTAACAAAAACTAAACCTTTGAATGAGAACCAAAAATTAAGAAATTGTATTTACAATATTTCCTGTATTTGTGGAAAATTTTATACAGGAGAAACATCAAGACTCTGATTAGAAATCAGAAAACGTGAACATAAGAATAACATTAAAAATAGAGATATTGTTAGATCACAGATAGCAGATCATGTGTGTTCCAATACCGGCAATCACATGATGGATTGGCATGGAACAAAAATTCTAAGGACGGAACCTGATGGTTATAAAAGAAAAATCAAAGAGTCAGCTTGTATTTTGTTGGATGAGGCTGATAATCTCGCCAATTGTTCAGTAGGAATAGATCGAATTTGGATGGATTTATCGAAAAAAGAACTGGTTTCAGGGAATTTTGAAATAAAATAACGATATCAACATCTAGTAATCAATATTGATCTATGTTCATCCTATATTGACAAATGTCAATCCAAAAATCAAAAAATTGTCAGGATTCTACAAAGTTGAATGAAAACTAGTTATTGTCTGACGAAGGAGTCTGTTTTAGACTCCGAAACGTTACGCTTAAGAGTTCAAAGTGTTTTCTTTTTGTTCATTGTTAGGCAACAATTCCTTCTCGTAAAGTTTTGGCCCCTGACAAATTAGTGGTCAAATTTTTTCGCAGGGGCCTCTCTTATATAATAAAAAAAAAATTTCAAATTTTTTCTTGTTTCAGAGACTGAGAGAGAAAACCCAAATTAAGTTTCCAGGAAAACTATCTAACTCACTGACATTCTCTCTGATGAAAGCTGTCCACACTTAGTACATTCTTTGGGCGGGCGAGTCTCGGCTTCTTTGATATGTTCTAAACTTTTTCTATTTCCATTCTAAATTCTAAATCTGAGAGTTAATTAATGGATTCAATACACTTCAGAAGGCTAATTCTGATGTAGGAATATGAGGACAACTTCATATCAGCGTAGGGCCTTATGACCTCCAAAAACTCAGTGTTATGTCAACATTTATTGGTTAATTGACCAATAGGTGGATATCATTGATGCAGACACCTACAGTGTTGTTGGACATGAGCAGAACCATCAGTTAGAATGCATCTCATCGAAAAAACTTTTTTTTCGAGAATTATGCTCTCTCACACTTTTAATGTAAGGTGCCCATTTTTTCGAATATGTCCGAGAAATTATTTCATCGATCGAAATTTCAATTGCATTTGAGAAACTTCTGGAGGAATTATGTAATTCGATGACTTCCATCACGTCTCAAAAAAACTAACGGATTACATCGTAATAACTACTTCAGGATCACACTTACCTCTAATCTCTGTTGTAGTTTCGGTGATTTTCCTGTCCTTGTTTCCTGAGGCATCTGGGATGAGCTTCAGTGTGACGTTCAGAGGCTGCAGGCTAGCAGGACCGTGCAGGGTGACCAACACGGCGGTGGTTTTGCCAGGGGCGGCGAGTTCGGGGGCCACCACAGAGAAACCCCTGAAGAATAGAAGTTGCAGCGTTAGATTTGCTTCCACCAGTGACAGGAGAAATGGATAAAGTTAATTCTAAACAAATTTCATCTTGCCGGCGATAACAATACTCAAAAATCAAGAATTTCATTTAGCACTGTTGAAAGTGATAATTTTGTTTGTGACTCAAACAGTTTCACGAATAGAGTTAAATAACTTTCAAGTAAAATATCATACAATATTGTTTGTATAACTGCTCTATTTTGATGACAAAACCGGCGAATTTGGAATGACATCAAACTTCCAAATGCATTATGATATTCAAATAATCACACGTTGGCCGTGAACAGCAAACTATGTAGATGGCGCTGAAATCATGCTTATTGAAAATGAATTTCTACTTTGTCAAGCCCAGAAAAAAACATTCTTTGCGACAAAACCGAAGAATTGACTAGAAAATTTATCCTCTAGCCCGGAATCGAACTCGGTACCTCGCGGTCTCAAGTCAACCGCTCTGAGCTACAGTACGTGTTTCTCAATTATCATATCTGGTACATTCAGATTTTTTTTTAATGAATTCGGAATAACTAGATGGCATTGCATAAGTGCAGTCGCTTCGTTTCCAATCTTCCTTTTCCATAATCTTTGCTCAACAGTTTTGGAACGTCATCATAACTGCTAGTTAGGACGGTATTAGAGATTCTAGTTATGTGTTGCGAAGAACCCCTTACGTCGCAAGGCAGTAACATTGTCAAATAGAATGAATGTTAACTCTGCCTTTTTGCAAACTCCTGTCATTCCAATAATTATTGCAACCTATTGAAACCTATTGCAACCTTAGCCATTTCCTGTGTTTTCTTTGTTATTAATTTCGAACAAAAATTTTCCCTGGTGAAAACTTCTGACTTCTTAGCTCTGTAGCCGAATTATTGGCTCTCAATAAACCTACGTTTTCAAATTTGTGTATATCTCAATGTCAATATTCTTGTTTAGATTAAGTTCGGATCTCAACTTTGAGCGAAGTGTCCATAATGTGGATACTTTTAAATATTTCTTCCCCTCAAAACATCAACATTAATAATAATAATAATAACATCATCAAATTTTATGTTTTTTTCATCACATGAGTTATATACACCTATATATTCTCTTGATTCAGAGAGCTGAAATAATACAATACATATTGAAACAAAAAAGTACCTAGCTGAGGTTGGTGAAATACAGGAAAACCATACAGGTTTGCTGTATGATTAAATGAGGGAAAGGGAAAAACAACAGCTGCAAAAACCCTCAACTCGCCCGTGAAAAAAAAAATAAAAATATTAAATATCAGAGAGATCTTGAAAGACATCAGCTTGATCTAAGAGAACATGTTCATGATATCCGTGTATGGACTCAGATGAACAAATTCTTCACAAAACGACTGGCAATTCATAAGCTGAAATGAAGGGAGACAGGAGCAGAAAAGAAAGTAATTATTTAGAATAAATTGAATTATTTTGAATTTAACCACCCATTTCGGAAATGCTTTTATTATTTTGTGTATAGCCTCGATACCATCTTAAAATTTATGAATGGGACAACAATTTATTAGATGTTTCTACAGTCTCCTCATTTTAATCACACTCACAACTAGGGCTCTCAACCAAATTCCATCGGAAGAGCATGCTGTTGCATCGTCCAAGGCCTGTTCTTTTACGATTAAGAACAGACCATATTCTCCTGGGTAGATAAAAACCGGGACTTCTGATGAAAGGATCAGTAATAAGATCTTCATTGAAAAAATTGCTTATATTCCATTCAGATTGACAAATTTCTATGTCGCTTCTATTCATATCAATTAGAAAATTGGACCCAAAAGGTTTACGCGACTTCAATCTGGGGACCTTATTATCTGGAATATAGGTGAGTATACGAAATTAAATTAGTAAGGAGTAAAGGAATTAAATTCGTTCCGAAAATTCAAAGTCTCTCTGCGAATATGGGGAAGGAAAATATTTGAGAGGGCTGGTAACCAAAGAGTTGGTGTATATTTGATAGTACCAGTGATAATCCTCATAGAAAAATTTTGTTGGGCATACATTTTTTTTTACATGAACACTATTCAACCAAAAAAGGGCAACAATATTCAACAACAGAAAAAACCAAAGCCGGCGCTGCCGTACGAAGTATTGTTGCATCAGCGCCCCATGAACCAGCTAGTTTCTGAAGGATATTGTTTCGAATTTAAAGCTTTAAACGCAGTTCATCTGAATGGGGGTTGAAATTTAAAGAGGAATCAAGTTTGATTCCCAGGTATCTAGGATTGAAATTATGTTATGAAGTTTTCGTAAGCAAAATCGTTAACTGCCTCTGACTTTTTGGGACTACTGATGAAAGAGCATTAGCTGCTGCCTCCTCAATATTTATTGGCAGCTCTTCAGATCATGAAAATAGTATTTACAAAATGTCAAACTGACATGAAGTCAAGAGACTTTAGAAAAACTTTTTTATGTAATAGGTTAAGATATGCAATTTTGTGTGAATTGTGAGCTTTTAGGAAATGCCTACTTTTGTGCAATGCGTGAGATTTTTGCTCGAAGCTGTCATCATATCCTAGTGACGATTTTAATTTCGAGTTGATCCCAACAAAACCTCTCAAAGTAAGACTCCAGACAGCCAAAAACGTCCCTTCATCTCCCGATATAAATTGTGGCTCCAAAGTTCCACACCCCCTTTCGATACGACGATATATCGATTTCCCGCCAGGCTCATTTGCTTAATGCAACAAAGAGGGTGTAACGGAACGTTGAAAAAACCTCTTCTGGCATCCGGTTCACAGACGTTTAAACCGACAGTGACGAGAAAAGATGATGCTCTTCGTCTGTACGAAAGACAGCTATGCGGTGGCACGACGGTACATCCAGTGACAAAGGAACAAGGTTTCTCTTTCAACCGCATTCGTTCGAAAGTGTTTTATGGCTTCACAGGATACACAGGAGCCTAAAGGAGGCTGTGGTGAATGTGTCGAGATTTGAAGATTATTCTGTGAGGCATTGAGAATTGGTTTTAGAGAAATTTCGAATAACGAGGATCTTCACTGATGAAGTATTATTTGGAAGGATAAAGAAAAGCCCTGTGTGTGTTTTGATGGTGAATTATGTTAATACATAATGCAAACATTTTAATATTAAATATACAGACTAGTGAATATGTGATTTTTGATCCAAGAGTTACTGCTGACAGAACTTTGTATACATGTCGATGATCTTGTAATTTACTCAAAGAGATATGTCAGGTGTTTGGGGACTTATCTAGATGCTGTCCTGAAATGGTCTACACACACATTGGAGCTAAGAGTAAAAAGCGGAACTATATTTACTAATGCTATTGATACGATCAGGGATTCTCTACCAACAAAGTCTCTAATTGATGTGTAGTATCATTGAATAAAGAACGAAAGGAAGTAGGGATAGAAGTCGATTGCATTGCTTGAGTTGGGACCATAAGAAATCAACATCTTGTGCGACAAAACCAAAGAATTGACTAGAAAATGTATCCTCTAGCACGAAATCGAACTCGGTACCTCGCGGTCTCCAGTCAACCGCTCTAACTGAGCTACAGTACGAGTTTCTCACTCATCATATCTGGCGCATACAGATATTTTCTAAATGCTTTCGGAATAACTAGATAGCGCTGCATGAATGCAGTTGCTTCGTTTCTAATCTTTCTTTCCTATAATCTTTGCTCAACAGTTTTGGAACGTCATCATAACTGCTAGTTAGGACGGTATTAGAGATTCTAATTATGTGTTGCGAAGTATCCTAACGTCGCAATGCTTTAACATTTTCAAATGGAAGAAATGTTAACTCTGCCTTTCTACAACCTCCTCTCATTCCAATGATCATTGCAACCTTAGCCTTCACCCATGTTTTCTTTCTTATCAACTTCAAACAAGAATTTGGCAAAATTTTCTCTGGTAAAAACTTTTAACTTTTTAGCTCTGCAGTGGAAGTAGTGGCTTTTAATATACCTACGTTTTCAAATTTGTGTTTTTTTTCAATGTCAATATTCTTGTTCAGATCAAGTTCGGATCTCAACTTTGAGTAAAGTGTCCATAATGTGCATACTTTCAAATCTTTCTTCCCCAAAAAACATCTACATTATTAATTATAATAACATCATGAAATTTCATGTTCTTTTCATCATATAAGTTTTATATACTTATATATATTCTCTTGATTCAGAGAGCTAAAATAATAAAATACATATTGAAACAAAAAAGTACCTAGCTGAGGTTGGTGCAACACAAGGAAAACAAACAGGTCTGCAGTATGATTGAATGAGGAAGGGGAAAAACCACAACTGAAAAAAACCCTTAACCGAGAAAAAAAAATTTAATATCCGAGAGATCTTGAAAGACATCAGCGTGATCTAAGAGAATAGCCCTGTGTGTGTTTTGATTCTGAATTATGTTAATGCATGATGCAAATTTTTTAATATTGAATATACAGGCTAGTGAATATGTGATTTTTGATCCAAGATTTACTGCTGACAAAACTTTGTATACATGTCGATGATATTGTAATTTGCTCAAAGAGATATGTCAGGTGTTTGAAGACTTATCTAGATGCTGTCCTGAAATGGTCTACACACACATTATAGCTAAGAGTAAAAAGCGGAACTATATTTACTAATGCTAAAAAAAGGATCAGGGATTCTCTACCAACAAAGTCTCTAATTGATGTGTAGTATCATTGAATAAAGAACGAAAGGAAGTAGGGATAGACGTCGATTGCATTGCTTGAGTGGAGACCATAAGAAGCCATTTTGGTGGACCTACCATGCTCTTCTGTGACTGACTTATTGTTGATGTCTTTCGAACGAAGCAGTCACCAGGTAGCGGTAACATACCCCAATCTAATGGACAACCCATAGCCGTAGAGCGTCGGTATTGAAGAATTATTTTTATTTGTTCGATTCTACAGTGTTCTATCTACGTGTTATTTTTTATTATTTTATTTGAAAATGCAATTATCTTTATAGTTATGGTCGATGTATTTCTGAATAATTTCAAATATGATAATATTGGCGATTCTTTCAGTTTTCTTCGCGATAAGAAACGAGCTATGGAATGGTCAATGATGATTTGGTTCTTTTGTATCACCTCGAATTTAAATTTCTTTTCTGGTTTTTTGTGAATGTATATATATATGAAAAAAAAAACAGTCTTTGATTCTGAAATTTCATTGCGGATAAGAATAATGGTATTTTGTGTTCATCCAGCTTTATATATTTTTTTCTGTAAATTTTTCTGTCATTTTTATCGAATGAATATGATGTTCGTGATTCCATTTTTCTCGTTGAGATCCCATTCCCTTTATTCGATTCATGTATGTGAATTACAGAACTTTTCAAAACAAAGAAAGACTTCACAAAAGACTCAATTCGAAAAAACAAGTATTCAAGGCCAATGACCTAGAAATTCAGCGTTCAACCAAGAATCCTCTCAAGTTGCTTACCGCAGTTGTAGACAAAACGTGAGGTGAAATTATTCCTAATGGATCACGGCCAATAAGCCCCCCTCTTTCACTATCACCTTATGTTTTATTTGAAAAAAATAATCTGAAACTGCTTCTGAGAAAACTCGAAAAATACTGGAACGTGATCAAAAGAAGGGAACACCGCTAAATCCCCGAGCAATTTAGGATATCCTGACCAGTTACATTCCCTTCCGCTCAGAATTACCGAGAATAATTCCTTCATGAATAAATTTGTAGGGGATCATTCACCTCAGAAACCTCGTGAATTAATCGGAAAAACCATGAGGGTTGCTCGGAAGATTTAGGAAATATAAATCTTGATGTTGGACGTGGATGGATGCAGTGAGAGAACAATATTATTTTCACGGAAAATAAATTTCATGTTATATTTTCATTTATTGTTTAACCTGTAACTCACAATGCAATTCAATGATTTTAATATCAAGGCAGTAGTTTACTTCAGCCAGTATATTTATGTCTGAGGTTCTTTTGAAGATTAAATTTTCTGTTGTTTTCATATTTTTCTCAAAAAGTTTATGTTGCGAGGGATTTCATAGTGAGAAATGGACTAGTGGGAACAATTTTTTTCAGATTAATGCAAAGCAGAGACAACGAAGATTCCAGCTGAACAATAATAACATGGGGGGAAGTTTTGAGGTTTTCATCTTGACTGAATTTGAAATTGAAATAGAAACACCTTGTGTGTTCAATTGAATCTTTAATTAATAAAGGAGACGCATTGGTATGTTTTCTGATAGGAGCTAGAAAATTAGGATTTTTCATGCGGATATATACCTACAAGTTGTTAAGTTCGGAATGAAGCCATATTCGATGAAATATTTAAGGTTACTTTAGATTTAAATGTAAAATTAAATGGGTAATCTGATGGGTATTTGAAACAACTCAAGTTGGTATTCTGCACCATGAAACCGGAAGTCAAAGCAATCTGACATTTGATTCAAAAATTCTCCTAACAAAGCTTAACTATGAAATTTAAAGAGCTTATCTTCCTTCGGAATACTTTATTCGTGAGTCAACTTGTATATTTCACTTCTTATCGCTTTTACAGGACAGTATAATTTTGTAATACTGAAAAGAATTTTGCGCATGGTGTTCAATATAGCCCCACAGTCGTCATGCAGACCTTTGTTTATAGAGAAAGGTATCTTAACGTTAGCCTCTATTTTTATTCTGAAGGCTCTTCTATACGCTAAGGAGAATGAAAAAGCGATGGTAAAGTTATCTAGCTTCCATGCTTATGATACAAGAAATCAGGGAATACTGCATATCCCGAAACATAGCACAAGAAAGTTCGAGTTTTCTCCTATGTATCAATGCATCAAATTGTATAATCGCCTGCCGCATAGTATTCGGTCTCTTGATCTAGGGCCATTTAAAAAAACTGTGAAGGCCTTTTTGTTGAAAAAGTGTTACTTTTCGGTTGGCGATTATCTTTCCGATAATATTGTTAGTAGTTAGTAGTGTTTATACTATGAAAATTGTTTTCTTGACCTATCCTATACATTAATGTAAATGTCAAAAAGGATCAATAAATGAATATGAATATGAATATTGTAGTATCACCCTTCAGGGAATTGAAAGAAGGTTGTACAAATTGCTCTACTAGTTATCGCTATTAGCTTAGATAACACCGAACTCTGTCCCCGACTAGAAGCTGCTCAGATGGGTTTGCTATTCTTCCCTTAGCGAAAAAAAGCTAGAGCTCGAAGCCATTTCACCAGGGAAAACCAAAAGTACAAGATGGCACTCAGTCCATTACAAAATGACAAGTAACTCCATTAGAAAACGTTCATATTTTGATGTCATTTAATAAGACCATGTCTTCTGGAGCGCTATTTATAGACAGATCCTTAGTCCTTGGAATTACTGAGTAATACTTATGCATGCCTCCGATCTCGATTTGTCTGATGGCTAGTTCAACTCTTAGTTCATCTCTATGCTCTCCGGAAATCAGCGGATTGACGCACGCCGATATCCCCACTTTATGATCGGTCAGATATCTTCCGGTCCGAATTGAGAGCGGAATTAATTGTACTCTTCTCCTCTTACCTTGATACACATTTTGTGTATTAGATATTTTCAGGTCACCTCATTGAATGATTGTACATTTCTTGTCATTTCGTTTAATTCTGATATATTTTGATTTATACTCAATAGGTTTGTACCTATTCTCAGACTCCTCAGAATTATTAATTATTTCATTTCCATGTCATTTTCATGCTTTTCATAATGTAAGAAATATCTCCTCTCCTAGATCATAAATAGATCCTCTGCTAGATCATAAAGAATCTCCAAAAATTTCAGTAATCCTCATTAGTTCTACTCAATTTACAGATCAACTCGATTCACTTCGTTCATGTGCATTCTCATAGATGTATATTTTTTATAATTCACATAGACTTTTAGGCATTTCTAGATTTCTCACATGGAAATAGCGATGTTACACCATAATTGAACATTGTCAGTTCTTTATCTCTGGTAATGAAAACTGATTTCTCGTCCCTGTTTGAACCTGGACGGTCTCCTCTGATAATGGTGAACTCAATCAATCGGTATGATCTACTCATTATAAGCCTGATTCCTCAAGTTCATTAATCTTATTCTACTTACGAGTAAGATCTCTAGCCTTCAGCTCTTCTCAAAACCAAGAATTATGGTTTTATTCAATCGAAGTAAGTAATTTTTTTTGTATCTCTCATAATTTATCAATTGTACATTCTAGTTTTTTGATGAACGTTCTATTCTTGCTTACTCGGAATCAGTTTGTCACTTCTAACTAGCACAAGCTTCGAGTAGCTTCTGAGGGGTTCCACAGAAACGAAGAAGGCATCTAAATATACAAATTTTGCACTCTCTTTCAGATCAACGTTTTTAATATTAATTATATCTATTCATATTAACTGTATTCATCTCTTTGATGAACAGACTCAGACAATGTAGCTTTCTGCTCTTGTACTTCTCTCTTGGCCTGCATCATTATTACAACTCGGTCTTCTCTTAGAACTAATTATTCAAATCTTCCGTTTTCCTGGCGAAATAAAGAGCTCTGCCACTGTCTCAAAGTATAAGTCTGACTTCATATGATCTCTCATTTGAACTGCTCTAGATTACCTCTGTTTTAGTGGGATAATGTCAGCATCTATAATAATTGTTGTTGAAATTTGTATTTTTTAGTGTTTTAGCTTCATGCGAGGTCATTATTCATTTTATGATTACGAATGATTTACAATAAATGTTTTTACACTACCATCTCCAACTCAATCATCAACATTAATTAGCCAAAATCTGAACAACTGAATTAAGAAGGAATTATTGCAAATCAGAAACCCTTCTCTCCCAGTTCGAGCGATTGCAGATTGCACAAATGCCTATCAAATCGACGTCGAACAACCCCCGAAACCCCACCCCTTCACCGCGCCTCCCACGGTTCGGCAACAAACTTTCGAAGTTGAAAATACAAGCCGCGACAGGCCCGAAACCACCCTCTCGAAAACAAGCATGAATCACGATCGGAACAAGCCCACTTCTCCGCGCAATTAATGGAATTACCTTGTTAAGCACTCCCCCAGGCGGCTGGGTTCCGTCAGTCGTACCTGCCACCCCAATTACCTTAATTGAATTTTGACGTGGGGGCGCTGTCGCACGCCCCTGGCTCAGTGCGAGTTCCCGGCTATCTTGATCGAGGGCCGAGTGATGGATCAGTCGGGGTCTTTCAGTTCGATGCTGACGAAAATATGCTTCGATTGTATCGTTGTTTGGTAGGCGAAAGGTCGTAAGATCGAATCGTAGGTCATAAACGGCGAATATGAGTCACAAAACAGATGAATAGAGCCTCATAGAGCAAGCACTGATGATATTGGTTATTTCTCTTTTTTTTTTTTATTTGAAAAAATAATGTCTAACGACATTTGAGGTATCTCGACTTCTAGGTCATTTACATCTCGTACTCCAAAACAACAACCTAATAAACTTTACAAATTTCAAATATGATTAAAAACATTTATAGCACTAAGAAAACGGAACAATCGTCTTGCGCTAGTCGGGTCCACATCTAGGATATCTTTCAGGGTGTTATCCAATGCTGCAGCTCTTCTTTCTTTTTCGAATCTGAGGCAATCTATAAGCATATGCTTCACGGTAAGGTTGTGGTTTCAGGTGGTACACAATGGAGGTTCTCTTCCTTCTAGGTGGTGTTTGTGGGTTATGGCTATGTGACCGCGTAGTCTTCTCAAAATGATTTGCTCCTTACGATTGAGTGGTGTTACTGGAGATCGTTTAATCGTTTTTTCGCAGTCGTGGAGCTTTGAATCTTGTTGGGACCAGCGGGTTTGCCATGATTTGAATGACCTGGACTTGTAGTATGTCTTCACATCTCCAGGGACTTGAAGATCCTCTGTTGGCTCTGTAGATGTTGTTTTTGCCAAGTTATCATCTATCTCATTTCCAGGCACTCCTATATGTGATGGAATCCACAAAAACTCCACCGAAATATCTTTCTCATGCAGTTGATGTACTGTAGTCAATATCTGGTTTACCAGTGGAGAGTTAGTACTGTGTGTCTTTAGTGTATTTCTCTTCTTAACATTTACATTAAGGTGAACATTCGTACTGATTTAAACCAGTACAGTACTGGTTTCGGGCATTGGTCCTGGTAAGTCATCAAACAAAACCAGTACGCGAAATGTACTGGTTCTTGATTAGATATAAATCTTGAAACTGAAACTTGACTTCTTTTTCTTCATAATGTTTTGACAGTGTTTCATAACACGTTTTTGAAGTTAGAGCGACAGGATATTTCAATGTTGCGAACAGAAATTATTTATAAGGACCTCAAAACGAAAATTGCCGATAGGAAAATGTGTCTGCCACTACAAGTCCGACAAAATTTAAAAAAATTGGTAGAAGACGGCTTAGTTGAGCCAAATATTTTCAAAACGAAAGTAGTTGCATTTTACAATACATGTCTTCAATATCTTGAAGAGTGGGAAAGCCATTTTGAAGGAATTGAAATGTTCAATTGGGCCACATTAAACATCAAATCTACTCATCAAATGGTTCAAGTGTACAGTGACCATGTTATTCAACATTATTCCAAAACGGATTTAGTGGAGGATGAGCTTTTTCTGCTTTTTGATGAGATCTGTTACATACAGCGCTACACCACAGATGAGAAACTTGGGCATTGGAGAGAAAATAGTATTTCGGTATCAGATCGGTGGATTGAAATTTTCAAATGCTTCAAAGTAAATGATGTATCCTTCAATAATATAAGCAGATTGGTAGAGTATTGCCTCTGTATGCCAGGAAATAATGCACCTGAAGAATGTTTATTCAAAAAACGAGAATGTGTTGAAAGCAATTCATTTTTCAGAAAAAAATCAAACTGAATCATTTTTTTTTCACTTACAATTATGTTTGAACATTTTATCATTATTATGGTTTGTCATTTTATTATTCTTTGTTGTTTATCATTATTATTACTCATTTACATTTTATTTTCATTATATTTCATTGTTTCATCGTGAAATAAAATTTTATTTTTCAAATTTCTTGTGTTTGAATAAATATACAAGTCTAAAACCGTTTTATTAAGATAGGTATAAAAATTAGGCATTGGACCGTTATGTGAATACTTCGGTAAATTCATACAATTTGGGCGTGACTGCTCAAATTTAAAATTGTACTGGTTTTAGGTAAGATAAAAATGGTCACCTCAATTTATATACATCGTCAAAGGTCTTGGTTCACTAAGGTTTCTCAAGAAGAAACCTTGGGAATTATTAATTTCACATAGTTCACAATGAGAAGTAAATACAATGTTGCGAATGAGATTGTAAGCGAAATGAAATTCTTCTTCATTCCTCTTATCAGTTGGTATAAATATGTAGGAAAAAACAATGAGAATTAATAATCTCTCAATCCACTTGCTTTGAGAACTGACATCCGAACCTCAATGAGTTGGTGGAATTTTGAGTACCCGCCGTCTGGAGATGAAAATATTTTTCAAGCCATTAACCAGTTACTATAAACAGGCACCACGCATGAAAACGCTAATCTAACAAAAGCAAAATTGAATATTTTTTCGAACACGCCTTATTAGAGAAAGAGGAAAAAAATTTGATTTCAACAGATCTGATTGGTAAAACCAAAATTTGAGGTGTGAGAGACCACCCACTAGAAGTTAGGAAGTAAATTGGATTCTTGTGGAAGCATTCAATAGATCTTCGGGATACGGTTGGAGAAGGTCACCAGATTGCTCGGAAAAAGGTTAGGGCAGAAAACAGTTAACGCTTAAAGTCCGTCGAGGAAAAAAATGAAAACTCATTTTTGTAGTTGAAGAAATATCAGAGAGTTTCGAGGAGTAAAAAAACCGAAGTAGTAGGTTTAATTTTTTGTTATTAATTAGAATTTTCGAATCGGGAAGTGCGATCAGGAATTACGCCATTTGTTACGAAACGGGAGTGAAACGTTTCGGGAGATCTTGGATTATTTCTACGAGAGAAATCAAAAGGCACAAACTTTTTAATTTTCAATGCTTTGGGGAGTCAGAGACCAAAAATCATTAAATCTTTCATCTCAATATATTATAGCTTAGTTTTTATTTTATTTCATTTTGGATTTTGGGCAGTAAGTAAACCAAGTAAATGGGTTTATGTGAATGAATTCACATAGTTGGTCTCATATAAAGACGTATGAACAATAAGTTATAGTAAATTTATTTTCATTTTTGAGCTATTGCATAGCTTTTATCTCAGGCTTTGAGCGCGGCGACCGAATGTAGAAATTCCGTGTATTGTCGGTTCAGGTAGGCAGACTTCGGCACGGTGTTTGGGTGCTTGCGACTAGACGAATGCGTGCAGCCTCTTCAGCAGTTCAGAATGGAGTCAGCAATCTCGCTTCTCCCATTGAATTACGAACGGCAAATATTTCATTAACATCGGATAGAAAATGTATAGCCAAACGCAAACATTTTCCATTAACTTCAGCTATTGCTCTAACTATACATAAGTCGCAAGGTGGAACTTTCGACGAAATAGTATATGAGTCTAGTAAATCACATTATCAGGAATTGGTCTATCTTTCACTCTCCCGGGTGACTAATATTGAAAAATTGTATATTACGACAAAAAATGATAGTTCTGCATTTAAGTTTTATCATAATCGAAGGCAACTGAATCGACTGCATCTTTGTTGAAAGAATTCAAAATACCGTCTTTAAATAGTGTATTATGGCTCCGAATATTGAAATAAATATTGAAGACGTACGCGATACTAATGTTGGACGCTCATTTGTTGGATATTTGTGCATGCTAATGCAAACTTAGAAATGGCCTACACATAGCCATGGTAGCAATTTACATTTTTCCGAATCCAAAATTGGACGAGGTAGAGCATTTTATTCATCGCACTTTACTGGAGTACACTGAAGAAGGGTCGAAAATACTTGGTACAAATGGTAATAAATTTCCAATTATCTTAGCTGGCGATTTCAACATCAATGTCACTGATAAAAAATTAGAGCGGTTGACAACTTTTCTTCCGGAAAAATTGAATTTAAAAATGAATAATGATCCACAAGAATCTACACAAAATATATTGCTCATTTCAGTTACCATGAAGGTATAGTTTCAATATATTGTAAGATAAATAAATATTTCAAATCAACAATATTATCTTATTCTTGAATAGATGCTATGCAATAGCTTTACCGCGGCAGTCCTCGAGTGCCATACGTGCTCTTTTTTGTTTATTTTGGAAAATAGATTTCTATGTTAGTTATTTAACCGGTTGAGCTTGAATAAGTTCCGAATTTACCGTAGTGGCAAGTGGCCCTCAGACATAAAAACTGATCAAATCAATAAATAAGTGAAGTAGCACCCCTATTTCTAGGCGTCAAACTCGCCTGTTTCACTCATTGAAAACGTAAAAATATAACCAAATATTTTCGATGAAATATTCTGCGAACAATCACCAAAATTCTCCCCCACATCCACGCTTCCAAACACTCCAGCCCGGCAATCAAGAATCCTCATTTCCATCCGACAAATTCACCCTCCGCAAGCCTCAAACATCTCCCCGATCCGATATTCCATCTGGCCAGACGCAAAAACGACCGTACAAAGTGAGATATTTCCACAAACGACCGCAGAAAGGAAAACACAAGAACGGCGGATTCGAATTTTCGCATAGCGTAATTTCGACGGGGTGCCGAATAAAACACATCGCCGGCCCCGAAAAAGCTTAATATTCAAAACGCGCCTTTCCGGGTAGGAAAAAATACGGTAATCAAGCCCGAACATCGGGCGAAATGCAAAAATACGACACCCCGGGCGAGGCGACTTCCTCACGTTCCGCCCGCGCTCCGGGCGTGAATTTTCGCCGTTGTATCGGCGATGAGAGATGGAAAAATGTTTTTCCTTTCGTTCGGATGGTCTACCCGCTTCTTTCTTGTTTTTCGGTCGAAATTCTGAATATTTTGAAAACGAATTTTTGTTGAAGAACTTACGAACATCACATATTAATGATCAGCCAATCTGGATATACAGGGTTTATCTGAATAACACCAGAAAATTAAAGGGGTGATTCTTTGAGAAAAATTAAAGGGAGAATTTGCCATAAATATTTCTGAAAAAACCTTTCGCCGGAAAAAATACAGCCTTCAGAAGATAAAACAAAATTGTGTGGTGTTATTTATTTTCCCTGTATATTTTGAGCTGACAACACGCGGTATTTCGTGCTTGGCAATGACGATCATAAAAACAACTGGGTTTGTGCACTGACATTTTCTGTTACCGTTCTTATTGTTTCACAAGTTTTATGATAATGTATTATAGAAAATAGTGTTAATTTAATTTAAAACAAGCAGATATACTTTTTACATACGGTCGTGCTGACGGCAATTCATTGGTGAACCTACCTAGGTTCAAGCTGCGATGGCGATGTGTGGTAAACCATGGGAATTATTAATTTTTAATTCACATAGTTGAAAATGAACGTAAATACAACGTTGCACACGGGATTATCAGAGAGCTGATATTCAATCCTCAATGACTTAGACGTCTGGAAATAAACGAATAATTTCCTTTCGAACTGTGAAATAAAATATTCTCCAAACTTTTTATCAGTTATTATAAATAGTCGTTCGAACAAAGGATCTCAGCAGAAAAATCTTGAGATGGAAAATCTTTGCTGAATTGCAAAATTGAAAAATTGGTTATGCTCCGGACACGCCTAATTTAGAGAAGGAGAAAAAACAATTTCAGATTTCAACACATCTGATTGGTACTACCCAAAACTGTAAGGTAGGAGACCACCCACCAGAGGTGAAAAGCAAATTGGTTTTCTAAGGGAACATTCAGTAGACCTGGGGACGACGGTTTCGTGAGGTTTTCCAGGCTGCTCCGAGGAAGGTCGAAAAGGAGTGCATCTAGGGATCTCGGGCGGTCATCCTTAGATTACTTGGAAGACGGAGGAAGTCCGTCGGGGAACGGTAAAGTTCTAATTTTGGTAATTGGGAAAAATTAGGTCGTTTCGAAGGGTGAAACGAGAACGGTTTGAGTACGTTAATGGGATAAGTTGAAGGTTTTATTTCGTAGTTGACGGAACAGTAGATAGCTTTGATAAGGGAGAAATAGAAGTAGTAGGTATTTGTATTAAGGGGAATTTTTTCGTGTTGTTCAGTTAGGATTTTCGAGTCGGGAAGCGCGATCGGAAATTAGGTTAGCGGTTTGCAAAAACGGGAGTGAATCGTGGCGGGAGTCATTTATTTCAGAGAACTTGGATCATATTCCATCGAGGGAGATCAAACGGTCAGAACTTTCCAATTTTAATTTATGAGGATAATTTGAGTCCAAAAGTCTTGCCATCTCTCACCTCCTATCAGCTCACAGCTTATTTTCTTGGTATAATGTTATTTTGGATTTTTGGGTAATAAGGTAACCCAGGGGAAAGGGAATTTATATTTTCTTTATGAATTTTTTTTATACAGTCATACAGACGTAGGGATTGATTAGTTATTTCATTATCTTTTTGTTGGTTATTTGGAAAATAGATTTTTTGTTAAGTTACTTCATTGGTTTCAATTATCCCTAAAACTCTAAAAAAAAATAACACCAAGACCTTCTCATTTCTGCAGAAGGCCGTACCCACCCTCTTTTCGAGGTGAAGAGAGCCCAAATTTTGTTGTTAGGTTGAAGTGAAGCCGCTCTCATTCGTCAACCTCTTTAACACCTAGACAATCCCTTATGAACAAAGTTACTTTGATACAAGAAGGACAATGCTCATATAGGGGTGTATTTGAGAGCTGTCATCACAACCATTGTATAAAGAATTCTATCATTATACAATCATCACAACGGGAAATTGCACAATGGAAAATGTGGTTGAGGTTATTACAGGGAAATTATATTTGGTGTAAATACACATGAGGAGTTTTACGAGCGCTTCATTTCATCCCCTTATTCGAAATGTGGGGATAACTCACACTGAGAATTCTTGCATATTTTTTTACATTTATAACAAGCAGTTCTCCATATGTATCAATCTTCAGACCACTAGCATCAAAACTGTCCGGAGTCTTATACAAACTTCAAACATTCATCCTCTGGTTCTAAAGGGTCGGGTGTTGAAAGTTTCAAATTTGGGAATTTTTCCGTTGTTTGTGTACTGAAACTAGCTCACATACCAAATTCAACTTGATAGGACATCAGGAAGTACCCTAACAGTTTTTATGAGCATCAGTGAATGCGTGACGAAATCAGGGGTTTTAAGATATCTATAAAATCTGAAGTGAACGAGCTATGCACTTGGAGCTTTGCTCATTTGATAAGTTCAGTACTGGCATTATATCTTGAAAATTTTGTTCATCTACTCTGTTCCAAACTCAAGTTATGAGGGTTCAAAAATACGACGAAACACTGGTCATCGAAGATGCCAATAAATATTTCACAAATAATTTCTGCTGAATCAAATTTAAAATATTTACTGATTGTTATTTTTTTAGGGCTATTGCCTTGAAAAAGGAATCACTTTCGATACTCGCTTGGTTTGAATTCATTTCCAAGACTTTGTTTTCGTAATAGAATACCAACTTCGTGAGGAGATGAAGCATAATGATAATTTTTTAGGAATTGTCTCTGTGGCAACCACGTACTGACACTTCGTCATGTTTCAGGAACCTTGAGGCCCTTCGTCCACGGAGCGACTGGTTTCTGACTGTTTTAATACTTTCGTCACTTCTTGGTTTCTTTTGCGTCCCTGCAGTTGATTCAAATCGTATCTCGTACACGGACGTACCAGCCACGGATCGGTAGCGTACTGACAAGTGATTAGTCGCCAGGAGACTGGCCGTGTCGGTCGCCGAGTGATATTTTGTTCGGATTTATTTCACATTCATCGGGATAATATTGCTGTTGTTGTTTCCGCCACCGCTTGTGCCATTCAATATGGGTGAACAAAGTTTGAATATTAAATTTGTCGAGGAAGTGGAAAAATTTCCCTGTTTGTACAATTATAAATTATCGCAATAATAATAAATAAAAAAATGTTTGATGGAATAAATGAGAATTTTTTACATACCTCAAAGTGATCATTAGCCTTTCTTCAGGGCACACGCATTCCCGCATATTTGTATTCCTTTTAACTATCCCAGGACGAATTTTATTCAAAAGGAGTTTATAGGTTTCTTTAGTCATCCTGTAGAAAATATGAAATTTTGCATCATCTAGATGCAATTTTGAGGCGGCTACAAATAATCTGCAGTTTAAATTTCTTTCTATGTAGGGATGGACCCAAAATCGCCTTCTTCTGCGTCTATATCTCCGATTGTAATAGTACAAAATTGCCAGTTCATCCAAATCATCCGTAATTCATCAGAACACACAGCCACAAAGAAGCACTTCGCCTTATAACAAATTATCAGATACTGATATATTTCTAATATCTTTAGAGTCACTACGTGTACGAGAAATGAGTATCCAACTAGTTTGTTGCTACAGTATTGAAACAGTTTCATCAGAAACCAGTCGCTCCGTGGACGAAGGGCCTAACTCAACCGATCGCGGCAGATGTTATGTCCCAAAGTTGGCTAAACTATAGCTCATGAAACTGTGCCGCGACTCGTCGTCCGAAATTAGATACGAGAAGATGGTTTCCAAGGTGACAGAAGATTTAATTTGCACGGAGGATGAAATTTGAGGTGAAATATCTACCCAGTGTTTCAAAGGATAAATTTGAAACCATTTAGTGTTTGCATGTAATGGTGATGAGTGTATTACAAGATTAGTCTTGTAATGCTCGATATTGTTTTATATAACCAGAGCTTAATTGTCGATATACTTGGAACTTTATAGCCTCGAACCGTCAACATCAAATGGTTTGAATTGTTCAAAACTGAAGACGTTATGAAGTAGTTTTCAACTGGCAACGTTAGTATTTTAAGCCCATGACTGATGCCTTGGCTTGAAAGAATTGCAGTTGATCAAAATTAAGTTTCAACCTGTACTTTGATATATTTTGTCCTGTGTGGGTGGTGATCAATAAGTTGATTGAAATTTAGTTTCAATTGAACTTTGTTTATTAGTCTGTAACTGTAAGATCCTGTACGGCTTGGAAGCGTTGTAGTTGATTAGAACTGATTCGACGTTGGTATGATAGCGGGTGAAACTGGAGAACGTGAAGTTCATTGGGAATTAGTTTCTACTTGAGAGTTGGTATAAAAGCCCGTGACTGTGAGGTCCTGTGTGGCTGCTGAAAGTTAAGTTTTACGAGAACTGTTAATTTTAATAATTTTCTTCTGACTGTAGTAGTGATCGATGTTAATACTTAAATGAAACGGGGGCGTTCTGATGGTCAAATGCAAATAATTAATGGTGATGGATTCAAAGAAGAACAATCACTCTTTGGGTTTTGTGTATGTACCATATTACTGTTTTCCGAAATCTGCGAAATGGCCGAGGGCCTGATCTCTTCTTACTTAGTGCTCAGTGAGAGAACATAGGTCATATTCATTCTGTCCTCGTAAAATAAACTCGTGTTGTAAATTGTGAAGTTTAATTTTGGATAATCAATAGTTTTTCCCACCAGTGTTAACAGTTGTTTCTTCATTTATTCTCTCATGTATATCTTCGTTTTTTCATAGTTGCTTTCAGTGGAAATGCCAAAATTATTCATTCAATCATTCGAAAGTGTAAGAACAATGAAACAATTGAAACAACTCATTCGTTTCCTACTATAACCGAGACACAGGATACAGGCTATATTCCAGTGAAGGGTACGCAGACTTGTCTGGTGAAGTAGAACTTAATTGAATGTTGCCTAGTTACCTGCACGCTGTATCAAGATTTTCGATACTAACAGTCTATATTCATTTCCACTAGAATACTCGTCTGATGATTGTTAGCGATACTGAATCCAATCGAGCGTTACTTGGTTGTCCGTATGCTGTATCGTGTTTCACACTAACAATTTTTTATTAATTTTCATTGGAAACTAGACAAAATACGAGTTCCAATAGTAAAGGTACATAATATCTCCTCTGATTACGGTGGTAGGTAAAGAAATGGATGAGGACCGTACTGGTTGATTTCCAAGGATAGAGGGAATCATGAGTTATCGAGTTTTACTGCCATAGTCGATGACTTTAATATTTTTCTAGTGTTGCGAACGATGATGTTCATTAACAGTGATGGATAACCATGACACGCAATGGTTAAGACAAGGTTAAATTAACTCGAGTTTCAAAGCACAGGTGTTCCAATGATACCGTACACATGCAATCGCACGTTTTGGATCCAGCAAACCGATTCTCATAATGAGGATGCAATGGTTGAAATAATTGAATTCGAATGTTCACAGTCTTATATACAGGGTGACACAGAATCATGGTACACCCCCATATCCTCCCTTGTTTCTAAAGCTATATTTCTGAAATTTGGAACATTGAATATACTCACTATAGGGCACTTTTTGACATATTTAGAAAAAAATGCAATTTCCGGTTTTTCCGGAAATGACATCAACTTTGGATTGAACCAAGAAGATACTTAAACTTGTCTAAACTCCATTATCGTGTTCGTATTGGTTATACAGAAAAATAGTTGATATGGATGGATACCCCACCGATGGTACTTCCGAATGACGTCAGAGTACCATTATGCTTCCATTTGACAAAACGGAGTTTCGAGTGAAAAAAGGTTTTGATTTACTCTTTTGGTATGTATTTCGAACCACGATACTTTTTGAATCGAAATTAGTATAGTGTATCATTATTTTGATTATTTGGAATAATTTTAAGGAAGTTTAAGGCTCTCTAGATCAAAAAATAAAATGGGCGTTCTGACGAATGAAATATCAACTTTGAGGTATCATTAGATAGAGAAAATTAGAGAGATTTCAAAAATGTAATAATATACCGGGTGTCCCATTTTAAAATCGAAAGTTGATGTGATTTCCGGAAAAACCAGCAGTTGGATTTTTTTCTGAATATGTCAAAAAGTGCACTATAGTGAGTTTATTTAATGTTCCGAATTTCAGAAATATAGCTACAGAAACAAGGGAGAATATGTGGGTGTACCATGAGTCTGTGTTACCCTGTATACTAGTGTATACTAATTGCCAAAGAAATGCATTACCCAGAAGGAGCTGTTCGAATTCACATTTTTTTTTGTAAAACATCATTATTATTAATAGGATAAGTTCGCACCCTAAACATGGTCCATGATAGATAGATATAAATGGGGAATGGACTAGTGGAGACCCCGTTTGCAGATTCATCCAAGATGAGAAAATGCTGTCATCGAAGCTAAGCAGAGACAGACCGGTTTCGTCCTTCTTAGGACTCATCAGTGCCTCTCAGCCAGCAACGATGAACGAGCATCCTAGAGGCCAGAATTTAAGCAATGCGAGAAGACAAATCTCAGTGCTACACAAAGGTTTGCCATCTAGGTTTGTCCTAAGAAGGACGAAACCGGTCTGTCTCTGCTAAGCTTCGATGATGGCATTTTCTCATCTTGGATGAATCTGCAAACGGAGTCTCCACTAGTAGAGTTCCCATTTATTATTATTATTATCCTGAACAGGGGTCGTTGTGGTTTCGACCGCAAGGATCTTTTGTCCTTTAACCAACTCGTTCCTTTGAATCCCAAGGAGGCCGTCAATAGCATTGATGAATCAAACGACATCTTTAGGAGCCTTAGCTGTTACCTCATGAGGATCCAGAACCGACTTCCTCATGTGAATGGTTCATAGTTCCGCCAGCTCTGGACACTTGCATACCATGTGTTCAACCGTTTCTTTCTCCGATTCACATAGCCTGCAGGTTTCATTTGCTGATTTTCCCATGCGATACAAAAGATATTTGCATCGACAGTGTCCCGTCAGCAGACTCACCATTACACGAAGCTCAGCTCGTGGCAGCTTTATGAGCTTCCTAGTGTAGGTCGGCGAGAATTCCACAAATCTCTCGGCTTGTGCAAGTCTAGGAGTATTTCTCCAGAACGTTGTTTTGTTTGCTGCTTCCCTTTGTATTGTCTTTTCTCAGTCCACAGAAAGGTTCAGGTCCAACCGGCTTCAGCCTTGAAGCTTTCTTCGCGAGTTCGTCGGCTATTTCGTTTCCTTCAATACTACAATGTCCTGGTATCCTGCCTCTGGCCGTTTTGAAATGCATTTCGAAATCGTAGATGATTGGCATCACATCTGATGGTTTTTCCAAGAGGCTTGAGTCTAGTTGATTCAGTATCCTCATATGTCTAACCCAGTTTCCGGGTAGGAGGTTCCCCTTGAGGGATATTTTGATGGCTTTCAGGTAAAACATAGATAGTATTGCAAGAAGTTAATGATTAGAATTTGGAGAAAATTTTTTATAGAAAACCTGGCGATTTTAACGCTGAATACCATCATAACGGTGGAAGCGAGAAGATTTTCGAAGATGCAGAATTGAAGGCATTACTTGATCGATACAATCACAGGCGATCGTTATACTGCGC
The DNA here is from genome assembly GCA_038502775.1 of Hippodamia convergens. Classification (NCBI taxonomy): domain Eukaryota; kingdom Metazoa; phylum Arthropoda; class Insecta; order Coleoptera; family Coccinellidae; genus Hippodamia; species Hippodamia convergens. The sequence goes on from CM076607.1 coordinate 2,742,528, forward strand.
AATTGATTATTTTGAGCTACGCATTGAAAGACAAACGGATGCAATACAACGAGAGACATGTTAAGGTTATTTTACAGAATGACAATGCTCGTTCCTATGTTGCAAAATGGATCAAGACATGCTCGGAAACTTTGAAATGGTAAATCCTACTCCACCCGACATATTCTCCAGAGGTTTCTCCTTCGAATTTTCACATTTTTCGATCAATGGCACACGGCCTTCTTGACCAGATCTTCCGGTCTTATGAAGAAGTAACAAATTGGATTCATTCGTGGATCGATTCAGAAGATGATCAGTTTTTTCAAAGCGGGATTCGTATGCTGCCCAAAAGATGAGAGAAAGTAGTGGCCAGCGATGGACAATACTTTGAATCATTAATGTAAAGGGTGATTATTTTAGAGGCGGAGAACTTTAAATCGTAATAAAACACCCATAATAAAAATAAAAGTTTATGAACATAGGTTTTTATAACAGATAATTCTTTGGCATTTAACGTTTGAAAATTATTTCGGGTATGTGGCCACCGCGGCTGGCACGTACATGACGTAATCTTGAGGCCCAATTTTTACACACCTATCGCTGTAAATCTGGCATTATTTCGGCAATTACCCAATGAATATTGGCTTCCAAGTGCTCAAACGTTTGTGGTTTTTCGGCGTAGACTTGTGATTTCACATATTCCCAGAGAAAATAGTCCAAAGGCGTCAAGTCTCACGAACACGGTCAGTTAAGAGGTCCATTTCAGGAAATCACTCGATCATCAAAGGTCTCCCTCAATAAATTAATTGTATCGCGGGCTGTGTGGCATGTGGCACCGTCATGCTGAAACCACATGTCTGCGACATTATTACCTCTCAATCGGGAAACAAAAAAATTATTAATCATGTCTCTGTATTGTTCACCATTGACTGTAACATTCTGACCATCATCAGTTTTGAAGACATATGGACCAATGATCCCACCGGCCCAAGAAGCGCACCAAACAGTGACTTTTTCTAGAAGTAATGGTGTTTCGACAAAGGCTTACGGATTATTATCACTCCATATGCGGCAAAAACCAAAAGTGTGCTCCATCACTGAACAATATTTTCAAATTAATGAAATTGTGGATCAATAACAATTTTTTCTTCGGCCCATTCAGCAAATGTACGGCGCAAACGATGATCTTGTGGTTTTGATTCCTGTACAAGTTGCTTCTTGAAAGGTTTTAAACAAAGATCTTTTCGCAAAATATTCCTTAAAGTGGATGCACATAAGCTCAATTCTTGAGTGCGATGACGAATGGACACAATTGGGTCTTCGTTAACACTTCTTCGCAAACCATCAATGGTTTGTTGTGTACGCACTGTCTGACGTCTAGCGGGATGCGTAGTATCGTTTAAGGTAATCGTATTGCAAAAACGATCTACAGTTTCTCTAATTAATCGTTCTGAATTACGATTATGATAAACATAAAATGGACGTCATGCCCGGTAAGTTGATCGAATTGAACTATAGTTTTGGTAATAAATTTCAATGAGTCTCAAGCGTTGCACCGGAACAAGTCTAGCCATGATGAATTTGCCAAAGAAAACTTAATTCAAATTAACAAAAAACTGTCAAATCGGCTACTTGGAAATTTTTTATTTGAATTTAAAGTTCTCCGCCTCTAAAATAATCACCCTTCATAACCAGTTTTTAACAAAATAACCTCGAATTTCGGGAAGAAACGGCGAAAGCAAAGTTGTACACCTAATGGATCAAAAATGAACAATATGCAGAAGACGTTGTTCCAAGCCGAACTGAAAGTGGCTGTAACGTCTCGACCTCAGCCATTCATTTAATCGGATTCATCGGACCCCGAATACCCATAGACTAAAACTTTACGTCTTCGCGTGACCGATATTCCAAACCCGGAAATCCAAGCCAACTAGACGCGTTCGAACTCGGCCGCAACGAGCGACCTCAAACTTTTCCCATAATCTCGGAAGCGCCTCGCTAAATTGCCCGTCGATTCCAGAGTTCGAAAACTGCATATCCTCCACTCGGAGGGCGGTGAATCTCCCTAAGCCTTCGAATAGCTTAATGGACATGATCTTCATTCAAAACAGGCTCGGTTTGTTTACTTCTGGATCGGCCGTCACGAGGCCTATATATTCTGCATACAGGGCGAGATTCTTAAGTGATATCAAGTTGAGGAGAAATCAAAAATTATGTATCATTTTTTATATCGTAATCAATAAAGACAATATTCCAAATAGTGAATATGAAATTGTTCTAACGAAATTAAAGTTCTACACCATTTCCAATTGTTATTCAGAAATTGTCAATTTTCACGTGAAACATTTAATCTTCAACACAAAACTGAAAAATTTTGAAGCCATGCAGACATGTCTGCCATCGCAATTGCATCTAAGCTCGGTCAATAATATTTTCCAGGTATGTTAGTCTTTTTTCAATAACCCCCGGTTGCACACTGTTGGGAATTCTGAGGTTTGTTTTTACGTACGTTCTTATTTTCGACCATAAAATTTCAATTGGATTGTGCATGGGAGAAAAAGGGCTTATCCGCAGCAGTACTGCTACTGTTTGGGTGATTACGGTCTCCAATCTCGAATGGCATGCAGCATTATCATAGACGATCACTCTATCTGATAACTGGTTTCTCATATCCTGCCACTGTTGCAACAAACCATCAACCTATTCATTTGCTGAAAGCCCTGTATTTGAACCTCGTAGACTCTCCATGGCTAATACACCAGTTCCAAACACTGTTGTCAATTGAATCTCCAATTAAATATGTAATCAATTTGACTAATTTTCATTAGGTGTTGTGTTCTTCCTGAAGCTACGTTGTAAAGTGAGGAATCGATTGAGATGGTTTAGCATATTTTTACTAAAATCCAGTGTTGATGAAAATAAAGAGCCAGCACCAAAAGATTTCACCAGATTATATTGGTTTAATTCATACATGAAAACAAACCTGATTGAATATGATGATATATGATTGACGATAAGATAAACATTATGAAAATGAGTAATATATAACTCAAAATCCGACTTAAATTCAAATAATATTCGAACTTTCTGAATCACAAAATAAGATTTCTGAAATACAATTGACTGATCTGAATTTCATATAACATATTCTGAAATTCAATTGACTAATCTGAATTACATTTGATGTTTTTTGATATTCAATTGACTAATCTGAAATTCAATTGACGATTTCTGAAACTGAAGTGACTAATCTGAAATAAAATTGATTCTGAATCACGTTTGGGCATGGTGTAGAAGGAAAGAGAAAAAATCGATAATATACCCATGTGTGAATGGATAATATCCATCATGAAAGAGAGTTCAAATTCGTTTTATTTTTTGATATCGGTAAATATTGAATAATTAGTTCAATTGGTCAGATCTCATCTATAAGCTAAAGTGATATAGGTGTAACGCCATCTTGTTTCGATTTCGAAACGCCCTTTATTAAGTCATTGATGACCATCCTAAAGCGGAAAATTCCGTCAATGGTTTGGACACTGATAGATCAAAAAGAAAAAGGCACAGGCAATGTAGTATGTGGTCTCAAACTGAGGATTGCTTAATTTCTGCCTACATTTACGCTCTATACAGGTTCCGAAAGAATATCAAAGAGGTGCACATCTACATTACAACCATGAGCCAGCCTATTACTAGTATTATAAGTACCAGAGCAATCTGTCATCAGAAGTAGAAAATTAACTTGCCGAAAGATCATCAGAGTTAACGCTTGGAACACTCGAATTATTTTGTTAGGTAAGTACTAACAAGGAGAACAATAGAATTACACTCCAGGGCAATTTGTGTTATTTCCATAGACTCCTGATCGAGCTCCTGACGGAATATTGTCGATGCTATAATCTTCTGTATCGCATGAATAGACAGCAGATAAAATTTGAGGGGTCCACGTATCAGAAGAAGCCTGGCTTAAGAACTATACAGAGAGGGAAGAAAAAGTATACTAACTTCTCACGAGGCAGTAGCCAAGGATTCAAAGGATTTTCTCTGATTCTTCAACACCATTGACAGCCTTCATGGACTTCAACGAATAGTTAGTGTTAGGAACAAAAATTCTATTCAGATTCCAGAAAGCCGAACCGAGTACTAGTTCAAGAGATTATCAATAGTCTAAGATTATTTTCATCACGAAATTCGCAATTTTCAAACAGAGGCAGAATGATATTGGCTCTACAACTCAAGGTGTGTCTTGGCCACATATACTATTCTTCTCCACTCTTGTCGATCTTGTGCTGCTAGCTTCTATTGTGTTACTTCCAGTCTCTGCAAATCACTGGTCACTGCGTCTTTTCACCGTTTTCTTGGACGGCCAACCGTTCTTCTACCCTCAGGCCTTTCCCAGAATGCTGTATTGAGGAGTCTTCCATCTTGTGACCTCATGACATGTCCTGCCCATCTTATGCGATTGGCCTTGATGTGTCGCACTATATTCTCGTTCCCAAAGAGTGCCTCTAGTTTTTGATTCTTTCTTATTTTCCATTCTCCCGTCATTTCGTCTCTACAAGGCCCAAAATTTGCCCTCAGGATCTTCCGTTCCAGTACCAGCAATCTATCAGCCTCACGTTTAATCAAGGTCCATGTCTCTCTCCCATAAGTCATTGCGGGGCGAATGATAGTTCTGTAGACTTTTATTTTCGCTTCTCTTGAAATTATTTTCGATTTCAAAAGCGTCGCGAAGGAATAATATGCCCTGTTCCCGATCATAGTTCTCGATTCTACGTCTCTATCATTCTTGTTATCAGCTGTTATGACTGCTTTCAAATATTTAAATTCTTTTACTACTTCAAAATTGTACTCATTTGTAGTAACATTTTGACCGATACGTGGTCTTTGGTTTTTTGTGACTACCATATATTTGGTCTTGTCTTCATTGATCCTAAGGCCTACTTCCTTGGCTTCTTCTTCATACAGGGTGAACACTTCTTTCGCGTCTCTAATGGACTGTGTGATTGTGTTCACATCGTCGGCAAAAGCCAATAGGACCTTCGAAGCCTGTGCTGCGAAACCGTTTGATAGTTTTGTTTGTACTTTTGTAACTGCATATTCCAAGGCAATATCGAAAATCTGGTTATGTTAAAGACTGCAAACCGATGATGAAAAAAAAACATGAAATTCTCTGCTCGGAAAACCAAGCGGTTTGTTCGACGTTGTCAAAAAGCGGAGCTGCGGTCCCAAAACTTCCCCCTCCTCCGGAATATTCCCATATCATGCGACCATAGAAACCGGAGCGGAAGGATTAATCAAAGCGTTGCAGATTGCATCGGCGTCTGAAACGCAAAACTGTGAAAAGCCGCGAGGGTGGCTTTGAATGGATTTCCTAGGCGCAGTCAGCCCGAAACAAAGCTGCATTGAAATTCAATCTAACGGCTGCGTTAGACATGAAAAAGGCTTTAGGAGGTAATGCCCGTACGCCGCGATCCAATCGTGTGGACTGGCGGGAATGTGAAGGGTCCTGCAGACGTCGTTCGATTCGATTGTGACTTGGCTGTTTTGAACGCCGGTTTGATGTCCAGTTCAAAGGAATCTCATCCGGGGGTTTGAAGTCTCGTTACTGACCCAGAGGCTCTATTAATGCACAACAGCTCTGATAGTCGCTGTGTTGGTGGGTTTACTAAAGTAAAATATATTGGAAAAAATGCTTTATTCTGCTTCCCTTTTTAAGTGAAAATATATCCTTCAAATCTGAGTTCAAATTAACGTCCATGTAGATACAATTAACTATCTTTCATATCGGGAATCTGGACAATGATAAGATGTACTTCTCTAAACTATATTTATTACATTGCCGACTTTTCGAAACTCTGTATAGTTTCTTTCTCACGGCTGAAACACCAAAAGATAGATGAACAGTTTCTTGGCTAGATATTTCATTACAAACCTCATAATAAGTAGCTTAGTTGATATTTCCTAGTTGTTATAATATCTCGTATTTTATCTTCTATCATTCAGAAATCTTTAAAAAACAAATAATACGTAAATCGTTATGGATAATATATATGTGACACATGTGGCACACAAATAAGATAGGAAGGTTAACTCGTCAAGAACACATAAAATCGACTTTTCTTCTTCTTCTTTTTTTAAACATATATCAGTCTTAACTACCGATCAACCAGAACACAGCAACTTGAACAGCCTACATCGTATGAATAACAAACAATCAAAAAACAGACACCTCAATTTCGTGTTAGCATAATACTACTTCATATGATATTGTTGTAAATAATACTTAAGTTTTGTATATCCTCTCTGTAATTTACAGTATTGTGCTTTCTTATCTGTAACATCTCGCTGATCAATCTTCTGTTATAATTAGGTTCTCTGTCTAAAACCTCTACATTATTAAAATCAAATTTATGTCCTTGATCATGTGTATGTGCTGTAAGCGCTGTTTTCTGTGTTTTTTCCTTCAAAGTTTCGGTAGAGTCGATAGTTTAGTGGTACTGTTGACCAGTACAACAATCAGGAAGGTATTCGTTACGAAAATTGAAGATTGTGGTTTGGCGACGAATATTGACAGAAATGTCTGAAATTCCTGTTTTGTTATGCCAAATGGAGCAGTTATATTGAAAAGACTTAGCTGCCTTAACAAGTTGGCTTCTATCAGTAATAATATCAGTATCCCCATAATATTATTTCTAGCCTTCAATTCAGATAGACCAGGACAGTGACGGCTCGTCAGGGTAGGAAGGGTCGGCCAGGCCAACCCAAAAATAGAAAATAATTATAAAAATTTAATTCGTTCAAACTTTCTCCGAATTACCGATTTCAATATTCAAATTCTCTCGAAATCTAATATTACCACTCAGATTAGAAAAATATAGCTCAGTTCGACCAATCTCTTTTTCGCGACCTGTACATTTGATTTTTTCATCTTTCAAATATATTTATCAACTAGGTACGCCAATCCGCTATGTAAGAAATATGACGAAGGCAGTTAATAATCACTGGAACGGTACAACCTCGATGTTGAAAATTGAGCATTGCAGCCCTCAGACCTCATCCTCAGCTACGCTTATGGTTGCATTGCAGCGCCACGCCAACCCCACTCCTACAGCTCTATGGTCGGCTGATTGACTGCTAGCGTCGAATGAGTCTCCTCAGCTGACAGATTAACTCATGTTCATTAATAGAATCAATTAATCCCTCTTTTTGTAATCCAGCTTTGCCTGTGAATATACCTCCTATCGTGGGTGAATTCTCAGAATCCTTAATTGTTGCATATTCCATGTCATTTTCCTGCTTTTCATAAAGTTTGAAAATTTGTCCACGTTTCAGATCATAAAAATCTATAAAATATTAGTAATCCTCTCTCACTTTATTTTAACAAGATCTCTATTGCGTTGAACTAATGCATTGGACTCCTCTAAGATATATATTCTGGTATATTCTTGCAGTTCTCATAGATTCTTCAGATATCTCTAGACTCCTCACATGGAAGTGATTATTTGCTCCAAGAATGAACATAATCTGTGGTAATAAATACTGATTTGTTTTATCCTCATGTGCATCTCATTATCTTAATCGATTCATCTCATTTCTCAACTATTCACTTCTCATAATATCATGGAATCAGTCTTCTCTCTCAATAAAACCAAGTGAACTTCTCTGATGTATTTGAACGATCAAGTAGCTCAAACATTATTGAACCTGATTGACAGTCTCAGTCCCTGCTTCACCTTGAACGGTCTCCTCATATATTGATAAAACCATTCAGCTGGTATGATCTCCTCATTACACATAAAAAATTCTCAATTTCATTCATCTGAGGCACTTGACAAGTGAGATCTCAAGCCTTCTGCCTTCTCGAAACTAACGGGTTGGTGGTTTTTAATTCATACATAGAACTCTCATGTTACAATCCTCATAATTGTCAATTGTAGCCTCTATTTTTCTGATGAACACTAACCCTGTTAACTAGAAGCAGTTCGTCACTGTAAATGTCGTCTCAATTGATTAATTAGCATTCTCTTTATAGACCAACGTTTTAGATCATAAATATTGATTTCTTAAGCATGATATTCCCACATTGTGATTATCTCAATGAAGACCAGACTTAGACTACTAAGTTTTCAATACACGTATCTCCTCTAAGGCCTGATCCCAATTTTATTACAGCTCAGCCTACTCCAATGATTCATTATTCAACATTCTGTTAGCTCCCGCAATCAATTTCAATTGCTTCTATCACTGTAAACGCCGTGTTGAATTTTGAATTAATGGAACTATCTCGAAGTCTAAATCTGACTTCATCTGACCTCTCATTTTGAACATCTTTAGATTGCCTCTGTTTTTAGTTGAATAATTCACTCTGAGTTCATAGATGACTTTAATATTTGAATTTTTTAATGTTTTAACTTCATGCGGGTGACTTATTCATTTTATGATTGTGAATGATGTCAATAAATGTTTTTACACTACCATCTTCAACTCAATTATCTGGATACAGTTCTAAACAGTATTTTACAAAATCAGAACGATTTTGAACACTCTTGCTCTTTTTCCAGCGTAACCATGCAACCCTCAAGTTATTACTTTCCCATGATTAACGACATTTTCGACTAGACACTCAAGAAGTGTCGCGTTATTGTCAACTGCCTCGAACGGCATGATATATTCACTGACTGGTTCACTTGAGTTCAATGAGTAGGTAAAAATTAAAACTACAATGAATTAACTCAATTCTTAAGGAAATCTTGGATCCTACATAGATATTATACCCAGCTCAGTAAGTTGCATTGCACAATTTCGACCGACATATTCATAACACACTCCATTCGAGTAGAACAGAGGCCGATCTGGAACAATCCCGCCCGTGTGTAAACACAGAACCGAAACATGTAGGGTCCGAGCATAGAGAGTCACTCAGAGGCACCCTTATCTAAATGGCCATCTCGCATTTGTTTGCACGGCCAGCCTGCCCGTCCCGAACTTGATGCACTCCGTGAATGGAATAAATGGACGTGGTATGTCCGCAAACAATCAGAGAGCGCGTTGCATGCACGTTGATTATTTCATAGTTGGTTTGGTCGCTTTTGATTTTATGCACGGAGACGAAAGCTTTGATCATTTTCAGGTTGATGAAGATATTTTATGTTTCCGCGTTTGTTCGCGAGGAAAAATGAACCATTGAGAGTTGTATTTCGAAGACGAAGACGAGATATAAATGCGGCGGTATTGACCATAGAGGTCTCTGATATTGATGGCCCAAGGGTTCTTCAGCTATTCACTGAGAACATTGACGTGGTTGAAAAACACAATAATGGTAAAGGAGTTATTCAATGAAGCTGAGAGACGCAAGTTAAAATCAACAACAACAGGAAAAAATAAATTACATGTATGTTTGTGAAAGAACGAAAAGAGATAGAATAAGGCAAGACTTTAAGATGGAAGAGTACAACTTCGAGAGAGTTACAAGTTTTAGGTATCCAGGTGCCACAATCATCGAGGAATATCCGATAAAATTAAAATAAGACTTAGTACGGCTGTCGATATATGTACAAGGTGATTGACTTATCTTGGTAACACCAATTTTCTCGAAAACATCCAAATATTTTTTCATTTTGTGAACGGCCTTTTAAACAAGTCAATGTTGTCTTGAGATGCGCATAAAAATCTAAGAAAAAAATAAAGACGCCAGGCCTCGCGACGCTATCAAACTTTTTTACTGTATCATTCTAATTTTTTTAGAATACCATTTTTTCATATCTAACCGACAGCGACCTCCAGTGTGTTTTAGTTTAATTCTATTTCATTTATTTTTTTTTTGTATTGACGGTATGCCTTTCTTTACAAACATAAATATGATTGTATGTCTTGAATTCAAGAAGGCGTTATACAACCTATTTTTCCGGAGTGACAATTTCGTGTTGTTAGCCTTATCGAACTTTTTCATTTGAGAAAACGCATTGAAAAGCTTACAAAAAGATGTTTTCACACAGTGAAAATGTAGATACCTATGTTTTCAATTTATGGAGAAACCAACGAAATCGCTGTAGCTGCACGCCGACTTTACGCAATAAGGTTTCCTTAGCAGTACATCCCAGATTGAAAAATAATTTTTGGTTAGAAAAAATTTTTCCGAAGAATAAAGATTCATTTATAGCAAAAAATTTAGGAAGCGAGTTGCCTCTACGGATTCAAATGAAGCAACTATTATGAATGATATCAAAAATCAACTGGGAGCGTCACATTTCGAGAGGCAGAATAGAAAAGGAAGATGTTCCTGGGAAAAAGTTTTATTCTCCGACTTTTACGCGCATCTTAAGTAAACATTGACTTGCACAAAATGCCGCCAACATGATAAAAAAATATTCATCCCTTTTTGAAAAAAAAAAATTTGGTTATCAAGATAAGTGAATCGCCCTAAGGACAACGCTCTAAGGAGAGTTGTGTATCGTGATAAAAAATACCCCGCATTTCTCGTTCTTCGACCCTTATTCTCTTATCACAAAGTTTTCATCGACCTTGCATGTATTGATCATAAAATAGAATTTAGGTAACGTTTAAAAGAATTCGTGGAACCGGCTCATCCGCCATTTTGCAACATTTATTTTTTATTATTCCGAAAGGACACCCCATGAAACGTTACTCCTAATATATACTATTTTTTTAACCATCTGATTCAAAAGATTTTCATTAATTAAAAAATTTCATTGATGAAGGATTCTGATATAAACTCCGAAATGTTGCAGAATTTGATAGTTCGAAGTGTCTTGTTCCACTGTTAAGCAACAAGTTTTTGAAAGTATTTGGCCCCTGAAATATTATTTCACAAGTTTCACGTAAGATTTTTCCTCGTGGAGACTGTAAAGAAGACCCTGAAAAAAATTCATGAAAATGCAGAGACCCCCCCATAATATATATCAATAGATATCTTAATCAGAATAAAATATCGAAAAAGTAAACCGCCTCTCAAACTTTGAGAGAAAAACCAATAAATGGTACACAGAAAGTTTTAAGATCACAACATTCAGGGAATACTTGTGTAGTTTCTGTGGTAGTTTTAAATGAAAATTTCAACAAAAACAGACCCAGAATAGTATGTTCAAAAACAAGACAGAATGGACTTCTATTTCCACACTGATGTGAAATTGCATGAGTGTTGGAACTGCCTTCTGCAACGGGTATTAGACGATATTTTCTCTATTTCAATCAAGTTTTGTGAAATACTCTCGAAATTCGAATAAAAATTCAGATAAGTGACTTTTGTATTCTATTTTGGCAGTTGGTGTGACTCACGAAATTTGACATATTACGGAATTTGAATTGGTTTGATTTGAAAATTGATAGCATTGGAGGTCAGTACTGATAAAGGCAAAACGAAAAATATTACTGAAAACAATACTGTAATGAACTTATACAGCAATACTTTTAGTACTGTAATGAAGGAACTCATTACGATTCCGAAATAGAGAAAAATAAAGTACAAAACGAATTAAAATAAGAAAAAGAAAATTCTTTGCTTTTACGGAGGCCACATCGAGAACATTTTTGAAACATAGATGAATTCAAAATAGTAATCATCGAAATGAATACTATTTTCAATTCTCACGCTCAGAGATCTTTTATCATGAGGTTGGAGAAATGGTATTAGATTTTGTCACTGAGATGAGAGATATACCGGTTTCGGCCTTGTTGGGCCTCATCAGTATCCCGTACATCTCAGGACAAAATCTTCATGAAAAACTTCGAAATTGCTTCAAATTTCGAAGTTTTTCATGAAGAAGTTGGTAGGCATCTACCAACTTCAAATCAAAATCAACACATGAATAACAAACAATGATCAAAATATTTGTCAAAGTTTCCCTAGTTGAATAAAACAAGAAAATCAGAATACTCAAGAGTCAATCGAATTATAATGATTATAAGTTAACCTATGCTATTATTATTTCAAAACAGAAAAAATAATACCTTTGCACAAACTATTTGTTATTCTGTAATAACTGGAATATAGATTTACAACATCATAACTCATTAGGTCAGTTGTAATAGGATTAAAATTTAATGAATTATTTTCTAGGAAGTCTATGCATTATTCTGAAAGTTTGATTAGGGTTTTCTCTCCCAGTCATGAAAAAAAAATTATGAAAAAAACTTGTAATAATGGAATAAAGGCGCCTGCGTAAAACTTGAGTACTAACCAAACGTTACGCTTTATAGTTTGAAGTGTTTTTTTTTATTGTTAGGCAACAATTTTTTATGAAGATCTGGCCCCTGACAAATTAGCGCTCAAGTTTTACACTGGGGCCTTTCTTCAATTATTTAAAAACCTTCATTTCCTTTTTCAGAAACTGGGAGAGAAAACTCTAATTAAACTTTCAGCAAAGATAAGAATTCATAGTCTTGCAAGAAACTCTTAAGCCTTCTTAAAACCGTATGACTTTCCTGTAGAGGGTTTGAAAATTGAAATTATTGTGATTGGACTGGCTATTGTTCTTGAACAAAAGCATATATTCATTGTTCAATAATGTTTCGACTGATATTCTTCCAGAGATTGAAAGTGAAGACCCGTAAAATTTCAGATAACAGAACACTTCATTCCATACGCGAGTCGAAAATCTCGGATAATAAAAATTTAACATCGTGTCTTCATCTTTTTCCCACGAAATGAATCCACTCCAACTCGAGTAAACACACAGAACGATTCCAGCGCAACCTTGAACTTCCAGCTCCTCATGTGAACAGCGTAAACAGAAACTGCCAAAAAGTCATCAGGCAAGATCACAACATCCAGCTCGACAAGTCGATCGAAACGAACCCCCAAGCCGGCCCCCCTTCACCCCTTCCGCCCCTGCCAATTCCACCGTCTCTTTTCTTCATTTCGCAGTCAGCAAATTTACATCGCTCATCTGGGAACTTAATAGACTTGGTAATAAGGGAAAATCAAACAAAGTAACCCAGGACCATCTCATATTCAAACTCAAATGGAATTCGTAACGAACACCCGAGGATTGGGGGCGGGGGGGGGGGGCGAGCTGGGGGTAGACGTGGAGCAATTATTCCGGTGTCGGATGAATGACTTTCATGTTTTGCTCCGTGGATGTACATTATCATTCATGGGGACTCTCGGAGGCAGGCTGCTAGGCTGCGAACACTTGGCAACGCCGATTTAGGACATCTCGGAGAAGTTCGCCAGAGCATGGGAGGTTCGATGGGGTGTTGAATTTTTCAAGAACGTTTGGAGAGAAAGAGAATAAGAATCTTATGGCAGACCAGGAGGCAAGTTAAAACTTACGTTCCCCACTGAGAAATACTATTATCGATAGTGCCCTGAAATGGACATTGAACATGTCGAAACTTTGTTTTTTTAAAAAGATTTTTCAACCTTCACTCATTCAGTTATTTCAAAATCATATTATAATTAATATACTCCCCGTCAATAAATTCCGGAGAGGCAAAATGTTTGTCAAATTTAACATCCTGTTTCTTTTTTCGTGGTTTTCCGATTTTGTTCAAATTCTCACCAGGTATAGTATTGGGTCTTGTTATATTAAACTAAAATTTACGTTTTGAAAATACCTGTAGTTTATCCGTTATACAGGGTGAAACAAAACCTTGTTTAATACCCTCCATTTCTGAACACCCTGTGGTGAATTTCTTAACAAAATTTTTTTTTATTTACGTCAGTATCTGCGTTTAAAAAAAATACACATTTTCAAAGAAAGTTTTTCAATTTTTATAACAATTCAAAACATTACAATACCTTATCGATAAGCAAACATGAACAAACATCTGAAAATTAATAGCGTGTATTTCCACCTCTCATTCTCATCACTTCTACCATTTGACGTGCCATACTTTCAATGCAGTTCCGAATTTCTTTTGGGGGAATTTTTCCCCAACAATTTCTGTTAATGCAGGACGATGCTAAGTCTCACGTTGCATGGATTGTAACAGAATACTTAGAAGAGGCCAACATTCAACGATTGGTGAGGCCAGCCAGAGTCCGGATTTAAATCAAATTGAACATGTATAGGATATGCTAGGTAGATGTGTTCGAAATCGACAGTCCAACACCTTGCCCGATTTATGAACAGCCCTTCTTGAAGAACAGGAAAATATACCCTCAGAAGCAAAATTCGGAAATGCATTGAAAGTATGCCAAGTCGTATGCTAGAAGTGATGAGAAAGCGAGGTGGAAATACATGCCATTAATTTCAGATGTTTGTTCATGTTTGCTAGTCGATAAGGTATTATAATGTTTTAAATTGTTATTAAAATTGAAATTTGACAAAAATTTTGCCTGTCCGGAATTTATTGACGGGGAGTGTATTTGATGTTTCAAATATCTTCATTATCCGGTATAGATATCTTTGGTTGATGCTGTTACTGTCGATTTTATTTCTTTTTGATTGGATTGAGAATTCATTTCTCATTCAGCTTCTTGACTGAAGATACATTCTGAAAAGATTATTTTCTCAGTGATCGTCAAACTGTTAAAATTTTCGAAACAAATGAAAACGAAAATATCAATTTCATTTTCCTTGTACAATTTATTTTTGTCATTTCATCCTTGTATAATTTTTCGTTCATACCAAGTTTCTCATTTTGTCGTCGATGTTATATCTATGAATACAGGGTGTTTCACAACTTATTCAACTAATTTCAACCACATGTGCACTGTTACGAAAGAAGTTGATCTCTCGAAAAAACATGTAATAAAAGTCGTACAGATATCGAGATAATATAATAAAACTGTTTAACAAGTCCTGCCCTGTTTCTCCGTACGCTGAAACAATGTCCACGAACTTCTCATTAGTGTACACATGTGCCATTTTCATTAATAAATAACTGAAAACATAAACTCGCAAAATACTTTCTTATTTAAATTCACAAAAATTAACCGTTCCTTTTCAGATTACAGACGATACAAATTAAACCTCATTCACACATTCTTATTAGAATGAAAAAACAAACAATTTCGGGTATTTTGTTTTTGTCAGTTGTTTGGTACAACATTTGCTACAAAAAATCATAAAGGCGTGTTCTAATATTACGATGATGATCGCAAAATACAGATATCTTCTTTCCAATTTATTATTGAAACTCAGGTTTCAACTTAATTTACGTAGGACTTTTATTACATTTTTTTTTATCAGCTTCTTTTGTAACAGTGCATATGTGGTTACTTGTCGTATAAAGTGTGAAACACCCTGTTTAGTTTTGATTTACAACACTAGATGTTTATCTAATTTCCTATTGCTCATGCAAATGCCTATGCCTATGAATAATGAATAGAATTTTAAAACATTGCATTATATTTGAATACTAACATTTTGGACTTGATATACAGATATGAATCAGCAAAGGATATTTAGGTACTGAGGGTGAAATGGGTATAATATTCATTTAATAAATATAGAGCATTCCTATATAGGGCAAATCACAATATAATAGGTACCACACAATATTTAAACAAAAGGCATGAACATTATATCGATTTATTATACTTTTGAACTTTTTAAAATATATCAAATCCGTTAAATTCTTGATTTCCCTGCAAGTATCTCCCAAAAAAAATGAAACCCCTAAATATAGCTGTTAGCAATAGTTTAGAACATTATTTCATTTTCAATACCAAGCCACGAAGTTGCGAGTTTTTGAATGAAAGAGTGTTAAAGCCTTCTGTAGGAGTACCTATTATACGTTATTTTCCCCAATTCATTCAATTCTTATTTGAATTAATGGAATTTTCCATAAATATTAATTAGTGTTTTTTGCATTGAAAAATATTGATTTGCAGAACTATTAACTTTACCACAAATTTGACAGAAAAAAAAAATAAGTCCGTGGCAAGAAGCAGACATACATGGTGGGCCATCCATAACTTCAACCCCGAATTTTGAGCTTTGGGATGGAATAACGAAAAAACGCTCAGACAGGTCAACTTTTGTTGAAAGGGGGACAAATAAGGGTGTTCAAATGAGTTTGACATCACTTCCCCTCTATCCGCAACCCCTAACAGCTCTGATTTTTGAATAGGGAAAAGGTGTCGAGCAGCACCTTGTTGGAAATTCAATTCAATTTCCTGCATGGGTGTATTTTTTTTTCATCGCTTTATTATTATAAAGAGTGACTCAGTATTCCATCAATAACCTTCACACGCCGAATTTGGATTTTTAAGATGGAAAAAACGCTCGGACGGGTCAAAAAATGAATTTGATATTACTACTTTCTAGCAGCTAACACTTAAAGCAATTATTTTTTAATAGAGATAATAGGCCGAGCAGTTACCTTTTCAACAAAGCTACTTGACCTGTTATCTCTATTCAAAAATAATTGCTTTAAGTGTTAGCGGCTAGAGAACTAGTGATATCAAATTCACTTCTTGACCCGTCTGAGCGTTTTTTCCATCTCAAAGATCCAAATTCGGCGTGTGAAAGTTATTGATGGAATACTGAGTCACTCTGTATAATAGTTAATAATAGTTAATTGTTTCAAAGGGGTTACAGTCCACTGCGACCTGATGGTCTATTGTGCCCCCTGACAAAGCTTTATAGCTCGCCTTCCAGTCCCAGAGATCTTATGAAATCCAATATCTCGGAAGGCTACAGTGAGGCTAATTCCTCACTCCTACAGGTCTCTTGACCAAAGCATTGTTTCCTTTGGCTTACAATGCCAAAGCATTCTGTGACTAGGTGAATAGAAGTTTCTTCCTCCTCCCCACAGAATCTACACTCGTCAGTGTCCGATACGCCCATTCTCAGCAAGTGCTTACTGAGGCGACAATGCCCTGTAAGAAAGCCAGTGAGGAGCTGTAATTGGTTCTTACTGAGATCCAAATATCTTTTGGATCTTGCAGTTTCAAAATTCAGAAGGAACTTCTCGGAAAGATCTAACCCTGGGAGATTCTGCCAGAGTGTTTCTCTTTCAGTTTTCTCCTTCTCCAGAAACTCCTTCTTAATTTACATTTTGCTATACCACAGAAACGTGGTATAGCAAGTTTATTGGCCTCTTCGTTACCTGTGACTCCCGAATGACTAGGAACACAGATCAAAGAGAACTTATTCTTCTTGGCTACCTCATTGAGTTTGATCCGGCATTCCCATGTCGACTTTGAGTCGATGACATAGGAGTTCAGTGTTTTAATAGCAGCTTGACTATCTGAGTGAATAGCTATGTCGCAATTCTTATAGTTTTTCTCTGAATTAATGTCTAGACATCTTTCGATTGATAATATTTCTGCTTGCAGAACACTCACACAGGAGCCTAACGATAGTGCACACTTGGGTTTGGCCCCGTGAACCCCAGCGCCAGCTCCCGTGTTGGTTTAAGAACCATCTGTATACCATTTAACAGTATTTTATTTGAAGTTTTGGTCGATGTATTCCCGCTCCCATTCCTCTTTTCTGCATAGCATCGTACTGAAGTTTTTCTCAGTACTTACTTTCTTGACCATTACATACATCACTAGGAAGGTTCGCAAATGAGATGTAGTTACTCAGAGAGCTCCAGACTCTCTGACTCTGTATAATAATAAAGCGATGAAAAAAATACACCCTTGCAGGAAATTGAATTGCCTTTCCAACAAGGTGCTGCTCGACCCATTCTCCCAATTCAAAAATGAGAGCTGTTAGGGGTTGCAGCTAGAGCGGTAGTGAGATCAAACTCATTTGAACACCCTTATTTGTCTCCGTTTCAACAAAATTTACCTGTCCGAGCGTTTTTCGTTTCTTCATCCCAAAGCTCAAAATTCGGGGTGGAAAGTTACGGAACCTAACGATTCGCCTACAACTGCGGTAAGCATCTTCAGAGTATTCTTGGTCTGAGCTTGTAACTCGACCGCTGAATTTTCGAAAGTGATGCTGGATTGGATCCGTTGGCCCTACTTATACCCTTATTCATGGCGGGAGATGGTAGGATTACACAATGGTTTCAAGTGTCAGATTCATTTCAGAAATAAATACGAGTATAATAATTTTTAATTTCGGCATTTCCTCAGGTTCGAATTTGGGTTACATTTGAAAACCCCCTGATTTTCATCCTTTGGAAAAAGGATTGAGACCATCAATATATCCTTCAATATTAATTAATTTCTGTTCATTTTTACCCACGGTCAAACAGATTCATCCTCAGTTATCCCTTCTTGTTGAAGTTTTCATTGTTTTATAAATTCATCTGAAGTTAAAGCATGAAGTCATATTTCGCAATCGAAAATTCACCTCAGGAACATAAAATCACCCTATTCATCACAATTATTCGGCACGCCCATGCCGAATGGAACGAGGGCCGGAGCCCAACTCCATAATCATGGAAACCCTGTACGTTCGTAATGAAACAAACAATGCCATTTTCCCATTTCCCAACACTCCGTAATAAAATTATACTCACGTTGTGCAGTCCTCGGCCCAAACCGGTCCATCAGGGGCCATTAACAGGGCGAAGAGAGCCGTTAAGGAAGCTGTAAACGCCATATTGCGTGCCAGGGTTCAGTCTAGCAACGCTGGATCATCCCAAGGAACGAACACCTGCAAAAGACGTTACTGTGTTATTGTATAATACTTATATCTGCAGTTTCGCTATTGCAGTGAACTGTTTCATATTGATTTACGCTAGGTTTTCAGTATAAACTCTCAGGAAAAATAAGAAAAAATCACAGCAAAATAAACTGAGGGTTTGAAATTGAATTACAACTTTCCGTGTAATATAAATTAGTATAAAAATATAATACGGGCAGTTTATGCTTTTTGTACACGATAATTTTCTTGTTAGTCCCTTCATGATTTTCCGTGAGCGTTTGTTTTCCTAAATAATTGTTGATTGCCTTATTTCTCTCATTTTGACGTTTATAACCACGATAGGAGATATAAGGCAATGTAATCTGGAATATCATTTTTTATGCTGATGAATACTTGAGACAGGTTTAAGATGTGTTCGACCACTGAAGGTTCTTCGACTACAACCTGAGCCTTCTTCATCGATCTCCAAAGCAACTGGCCTTGCTCGATGAATTTTGGAATTCAGTGTTGTGTTCCGAAGAGATGAGAATCGCTTCAATACAGGATAATCATAGAATCAGTGTGAAAAGAGAGCTAACGGCTTCGTTTTGGGAGGTATCATGTTCAATAGTCGTTTAGATTCATGCCAACAATGACTCGAGAAAGAAAACTAAGAGTGATTTCTATATCCTCACGTGAGGATATAGCGACGGAATTGTAGACCCTCTTGTATTTGTGGACGATAATGCTTCATCTCATCGTATAAGAGTTGTAAATGAATATCTTGACTTCGACGGGATCAATTGTTTTGACAGGTCGATTTTATTTGCCACGAAATTCCTAAAGAGCATGCTAAGAAGTAAGCAGGAAACCTCTCATAGTTTTGAAGGACCTTGATAAAGCGGTCCAGGAGCTATATACCAAGGGAGTTTCTTCTTTTCCGTTCATTTCGTATTTATGTTTATAAGACTCAATGGCTTCCATGTTCATCCTAGGATAGTAACTTTTGATGTTAGAAATAACCTCTGCCTTTGAGAAAACTATATTCCGTCCATCTGTTGGAGCATGTTCCGCTAGTGCGGATTTTTCTGTCTGACTGAGTCGACAGCATCTTTCGTGCTCCTTAATTCTCGTATTGATACTTCGTTTTGTTGTTCCGATGTAGACTTTGCCGCAGTCGCAGGGTATCCTGTAAATACCGGATTGTAAAAGTGGCTCAACTTTGTCTTTTTTAGTTGTGATTATTTGGCTAAGTTTTCGTATCGCCTTATGAACGGTCCCGATGTTGTGCCTCTTCAGTATTCTACCAATTATATCTGTAACTTAGAGGATGCATGGATAGATAGCTCTTTCATTCGGGGTAAGTTGTGATGGATTATTATCACGTGTGGAAACTTTTGGTCTCATTGCTCTCTGGATTTCTTTGCCATTATATCCATTGCCGATAAATACATGCTGTAAATAAACTGCTCCACATGAGTTAGAGATATTGACTTATATTGCAAAAAAATATAGTTTAAATGAGATTTTGTGATGAAAATTCATATTGATATGATGTCAAGTTGCAGGAAATAGAATTAATTTTAGCCTGTAGGTCCGCAGCGTATAGAGGGTAGTTCAGTAAAATCGAGTAAAATAACGAAATTTTATTCTCAGAGAATTCAAGCACTTTGAGACTATCAATACACTGTATGACCTTCACGGGCATCAATAACAGCTTGACATCTTCTTTGCATACTACACATGAGGTTGTTGAACATTTTTTGAGGAATTTGGTTCCATAAACGAGGCAGATGCTCTCTCAGATCATTTTAGGATTCTGGGCTCGGTTGATGATTATCTAATCGTCTTTGGAGCATATCCCATGCCTCCTGTTCAAATGTGGTGAGTGCGGGGGTATTAGTAAATGTGGAATAACAAGCTCCTAGCATGCATTCTCTACTATGACTGCACGATACGGTCTAGCGTTATCGTCTAGAAATTGAAAAGTTTCACCAACAGCAGCGTCCAAATTTGGCAAAACATTGTCAATGACATGCTCCCTATAGTGTAAGGCGGTCATGTTCCCAGGACAAATGTGTAGATCTGTGAGTACCGTTGAAACATATCCCGGCCCATACCATAACAATACCCCCTCGGAATGGATGGACTTCTTGGGCATATAACGCGGTATGCGTGGGATTCTCTTTACCCTTATTCTCCGAAAATCTGGAAAACGTCCATATCTGGATTCATCAGTAAAAAAGACACTACGCCATTGATCGTTAAAATTGATATGTTGCCTTGCCCATTTCAGTCTTTGACGCTTATGGTCACGTGTTAATGGAACTCCTCTTAATGACGTATAGAACTTAGATTCACCTCTCTCAAACGTCGTCTGATGGTTTCGATGGAAACTTGGACCCCATCTGCATTTTGAAGAGTATTCCGTAGTATTCTACATGTAGATGTAGGCTTTCTTCTCGCCGAAACGATGATGAAACGATCCTGATCAGGTATTTCGAACACGAAATCTGTCTCCCTCAACCTATTCCAAATTCGAGATATCACACTTTAGCTGCCTGTCTTGGCATTCTCATAAAACTCGTTTCAAATCGAAACCGTTGATAAACTGACTCCATTTCAAAATAAAAACATTCATGAAGCACATGCAAAGAACCAAACTTCAGAAAAATGCGACCAGATTGACGAAATGTCTCATTCTGATTTTTATTGGATCGATTCGAGTTGTTATTGAGTTTTAAAGGATTTTACAGCGATTTTCTGGAAGATTTCATACTTTCAAAATGATGAAAAACGATATTTCTCCACGAGTGTTCTGATAACTCCTCGTTTCTGTTGTGAGTGATGATTGGACTCGTCGTGTAGATATCTGTTAGAGTGGGTTGGTTTTTAAAAACCCTGTGACCTAGTTTCTCATTAGGCTTTCTAGTTACTAAGACGTCTGGAAGAGGTAGAGCACCACCCTTTTCAATTTCTTGCTCTACCCTTTCAGACGTCTCAGTTACTAGAAATCCTAATGGAAACTTGGACACCGTCAGGAACCACCTTAAAGAACATCAATCCAAAATCTTAATATTTTTTTCTAGAGGTTGAAAAGGAGCAATGAAGTTTGTACGAACTCTGAAGGTACATTTTCCTACTTTAAACGACTCCAAGAATTATTATCACAAACTCCAATTATTTCCAAGGAAAAATTACTCTGAACCTTAACTTGAAAGACTCAGAAAACTTGATTCTATTCAATCTGAATTCGTATTTTTTATACTGTTCAACAACAAAATATTTTATGATGAACCAGCAGCAACAATAAATTGAATTGCGAACTCAGTTCCACCTCGCGCCTTCAAAACAAATCATTCAAAAATGTCTTCCGGTCCCTCTGACGTCTCAGGATAAACCCATGA
Source organism: Hippodamia convergens (assembly GCA_038502775.1). Classification (NCBI taxonomy): domain Eukaryota; kingdom Metazoa; phylum Arthropoda; class Insecta; order Coleoptera; family Coccinellidae; genus Hippodamia; species Hippodamia convergens. The sequence continues at coordinate 2,764,411 of CM076607.1, forward strand.
CTTATACACTTTCCATCGTTCAAAACAACCCTGACAAAATTCAATTTTTCAATCCGCCGTTGTGCCTGCCACGGCCCGCTTGATTAATATTCGCAAAATATCGACGGCATCGAAAACTTCTCCCACCCACCTCCACACAATCCGGACGACGATAAATCGACGAAGTTCAAAACTGTTGACTATTTAAAACGATTCATGGAATAGACAGCCTGTCAGCGGGTGGAAAACAGCCGAAACGGCTCCGATGAGATATTGAGTTGCCCCGTTTCGAATATCGGGTGGTTTTTCATTTGGAGCCTATTTCCGATATCGTCAAATATAAGTGTTAAGTAGTGAAGCCGATATCGCTAATCTCCTTTAACAGAGGACATTTGGATATCAAACTATATCTCTGGTGGTCTATTATGTATTATCTAATATCGCAAAAATGAAATGCAAAGAAACTTGTAGTAAAAAAAATTTAAACTCTTCATTCATTTGGTTTTCTAATATTCAGAGCTGCGCCGAAGCATTGTGCTGTAAGATCACTTAGAATGAGGGCAAAGCAATGAAATGCTCCCGAGCACTTCTGTGGATTACTAAGCACCAAACCCTCTCCTAATATCGTTGTATTATTAATAAATGTAATTCAGTTCAGTGATAAACATTTAACGTTAGTGTGTGTAGTTAGTGCGCAGTTGCAAAGATCGGTTGAGTTCCTTGAAATTTTATAGAGATTTATGATTCAAATTGAATATTTCATTATATTATTGATAACGTTATTTGATAGATCCGAGGTTAAAAATTGGGTTGAGAACAATAAGGTGTTTCCTAACGATACCTCCAACTTTCCCTAAGATTCCCCCAATGAAAACTGATCATCTCAGAGCCGGATTAATCATTTGGGGGCAATCATCAGAGTCCTCATCGATGGTTTGTGGAATCTGTACCAATGAACGATCACTGTGAAAAATAATACACTCAGTCTTTGTAATATTGAGCAATAATCGGTTGTCTGTTCACCACTCGACGATAGAGTTCAGGATTATATTAATCTGATTATTTGTTGCTTTTAGGCATCATATTGCACAGGGTGATTCACTTACCTTGGTAGCCCCAATTTTCTCGAAAAGACTAAATATTTTTTCATTCTGTGAATGGCGTTTTGAACAAGTCAATATTGTCCTGAGATGTGCGTAAAATTCTGCGGAGAAAATGAAGACGCCAGGCGTCGCTGCGCAATCAAACTTTTTTTTACAGCAACATACCTTTTTTATCATGTCATTCTGAGTATTTTTTTTCAGAATACAATTTTTTTCCATTAATTTTTTTTTGTATATTGTGATATGTATGCCCTTATTAGGAGACATAGATATAATTTTTTGTCTTGAATTCAAGAAGGATAGTTTTCTATAAAATATACATCTTCAAATAAAACGAAGTATGTCCTGCAGCAAGATATTCAAGAAGAAGATATTCAAGGTTTTCTAGAAAATGTGCTTCTTCAAATAAGACAAAATATGTGGCTATAGTATAATGGGGCACCATGACACAACGCTACCATTGTGGTTAATACTACTGTGGTTAATACTAGACATAGATGGTTGCTTAATATGCCTAAGTTCTCCCTATCAATCTTTAAAAGAGGTTTCACGTATAACGCTGTAAAAATGTTTAATTCTTCTTCTTTATTCAGATCATGTGTTTCCTACAATCAATTTAAACGTAAATTTAAAAATGAAATACTTGGTATCTCAGCCTAAGCCTTGCACAAGTTTATTATTGTTTTTTGGGGTCCTGATTTTTGTTTTCTTCTGCCATGTTCGATCGGTACTCTCCCCCGGTAATCGATTACTTCTGAAAATTTGTTGTGACCTGACACCTTCGTTTTTACATATGACATCAATGCTTACAACTATCACGTTGTATGGTGGGGCTTTGTCTCTCATCATATATGCGACGCTATAATTAATTATTAAATTTTATATCTTCATGCTGATTTTTCCTTTAAATATTCTACTATTGTTATCATGTAATACTGCGCAGCGGGCTCATGTTCAGTGGTTAGGTGTAAGAATAGCCTTGGCTAAATCTCGCTACGTTCGTGGGTCAGTTGTGTGTTATTTAGAAAAAAAATAAAGACCTTATTTATTTATTTATTTATTTATTGTGAAGTGATATTCAGATCAAGAATTCGAGAATAAATGAATAGAGACCAATGGGCCCATCAGATATCGTCAGAACTAGCACCCACGGATTACTTTCTACTTATATTTTCACCAAAGTAATTTATAATGAAATAGGGAAATGATATAATTTATGCATGGATCATAATTGTCGGTATATAGAACATATTATGATTCGAAAAGTTTCGTTTGTTATTGAAAAAAATGTGTTTTGTTATGAAATATAATATTCAATGAATATTAAAATAGAGAAATAAATTGTTACAAAGACTGCATAACGAAACAAAATCATATCTAGGTCATCTAGCCATTATGATCCATACCTGAACTATATCATTTCCCCATTTCATAATGAATTACTTTGGTCAAAATGTAGGTAAGGGTCTACTTGGGCACATGCATTTCTTATCTTCATCTCCAAATGGTTTCAGTTATTTGAATAAGAATACCATATTTTTCAGAGTAATCCATGGACTTCAGGGCTGGCGATATCTGATAGGTCCATTGGTTCCTATCCATTCATTTTCGAATTCTCGATCTTGCTATAGCCACACACAAACTCATATGTTTGTCTCCAAAGAAAAGTATACTATAAAAAACAAAAAAAAAATGAATGAAATACAATAAACATAATCTACGCTGCAGATCGCTGACGGATAGAAATGAGAAAAAATTGTAGCCGAAAAAAAGATTCAGAATGGAAATATCTTTCGAATGACAAGATGAAAAGGGTATGTTTCTGGAAAACGAAGTTTGATAGCGCCGCGACGCCTGGCGTCTTCATTTTATCCGCAGATTTTTACGGGCATCTCAAGACAACATCGACCTGTTCCCAACACCATTCATAGAATGAAAAATGTTTGGACGCTTTCGAAAAAATTGGCGTTACCAAGATAAGTGAATCACTCTGTACATGTAATGGAAAGATACACAAAAATTCTTTTTTGTCTAAAAATGGCGGTTACAGAATTCTGTCGAATTATGATGGTTCGAATTATACAATACTGCGGATTATAGGGAGTTCGGATTATTCATACATTACTTTTCTAAAATATATTGAAGTTGAAATAGAGGACAATATTCATCTCGTTTCCAGAACGTAGATTGTTTATTGCTTGAGAAAGCTACGGGTAGAAGTCTTTTAACGATGAGTTCATTTGCTTAGTGCCTAGCGTTTGAAGCCTTAATTTCCAGTTCAAGTTATACTTGAATTCAATTTTCTAATCGAGCATATTCTAATACTTTCAACTACAACTCATCAATTTCTCCTCTTGATTGATCAGTTTATTTTTGATATTTCGAAAGTTGTCGTTTCATGCGTCAATAAAAGGTAAATTAATGTTATTAATTCAGGTAATAACTTATGTAATGAAATTCATTGTTTAATAATGCAAAATTATGAAGACTACTGGGACACGTCAACATTCAAATTCAATAGTAAGCGCACTATGAATTTAATTTAGAGGGTACTTTGCGCATGCCCAGGAATTTTTGACAATATTTTATTAAAACATAAACCTTTCATGAACGATATAATGTCACATGATTCATTCTCTCATATTCGAAAACAAATTTTTCTATTAACTTTTCATTCGAAAAACCCGGTCTACGTATAAAAAAAATCCTAACTTCTAGCTTCCGTTTCAGGCGAACTCCTTGTAGATACGGACCATATATGGAGCTTTCAAAAGAAATCCCCGAACACAACCCGCCGGTTTTATCATTCTTCTGACCTCTATTAACCCCGAAAGTCACATTCACCTTATCCAAACATAAAAGCAAGTTTGCGCAAGCGATATATTGCGAAACATTCTTAATATCGTATATGAGGCAGCATTTCCTCGGGGTGTGTGTCTTTTTCTGCTACCGAAATTGCTGTCATCCAGCGGTTTATTCGTTGTATCCGACGATAGCACCGTCGTAACCGAAAGGTTGAGGGAAAGCGGTTGCAAATTATTTTTTCCTTAGTCGAGATCAAATATACGTACTTTATTTTCACTTTCATTTATGAACATTAGACTTATTCAAAAAAATCGACTTTTTTCAGGGTATCGAAAAAAGACCTTTGCGAAAATATTAGCGCAAAATAATAACATTTAGATGTCACTCATCAATTATTTCTATTTTGCCTACTTATAGCAGGGAAAACATTTCTTTTTTCAATAAAAAATTCCCAGAACACAAACCAATAGGCGGATTTCTTTGTGTGATACATTTTCGTGTAGTCAATCAGATACTCTACAAATATGTCTCTTACGATATTTTGATAAAACGGCCGCTTCAAAAGTTATTCGATTCCATGCTAATATTGAGGTATTTTTGAAGAAAAAAATTATTCAAAAAATCTACTTTACTTTTTTTCACGCAACCTGCCTTCTAATCATCTTCAGGGCATAGACAGAAGCCGTCTGTGAAAATATTAGCTTTAAATATTAATATTTAGAGGTGGCTCATCGGTAGTTTCTATTTTCGCTGCTGATGGCAGGAAAAAAATTCTGTTTTCAATACGAAAATTTTTGTTCACAGACCAACCAATAGACGGATTCCGCTGTATGCTACATTTTGGTGTAGAGAACTAGATACTCTACGATAAAACCACTTATTTGAATTTTTTTTCAAAATACCCCAATCTAAATTATTAATATGAAGGTATTTTTGAAAAAAAGTTCGAATAACGTTTGAACGAGCGGTTTTATCGAAATATCGTATGAGACATTTTCGTAGAGCATCAAGTTCCCTACACGAAAATGTATCACACAATGGAATCCGTCAATTGGTTCGTAAAAAAAAAATTTTTCTTGCTATCAACAGCGGAAATAGAAGTCATCGCTGAGCTGCCTCTAAATATTAATATTCAAAGCTAATATCTTCACAGACTCCTTTTTTCGATACCCTGAAGATAATTAGAAATAGATTTTCGTGAAAACAAACAGAATCGATTTTTTTGAATACTTTTTTTCTTCAAAAATACCTCAATATTAGCATCGAATCGAATAACTTTTGAAGGGGCCGTTTTACCGAAATATCGTCAAGGTCATTTTTGTAGAGTATCTGATTGTCTACACGAAAATGTATTACACAATGAAATCCGTCTATTAGTTTCTGCTATGGGAATTTTTTATTGAAAAAAGAAAATTTTTTCCTGCTATTAGTAGGGAAAATAGAAATAATTGATGAGCGACCTCTAAATATTATTATTTGAAGCTGATATTTTCAGAGAGGTCTCTTTTCGATACCCGGAAGATAATTAGGGAGGTTTGTGAAAACAAAAAATGTCGATTTTTTTGTAACAGTCTAATGAACATATATAAAGTTTTAATTAATATGCGACGATTTTTTTCAGCCAGCTCTTTGTGAAGCTTGGGGACAATTAAAAAAATGCGTAAACAAATATGAAATATAAACTGACAAAAAAAAACCCTCTCATGAATAGACTTCATCCAAAACGAATTACTGGATGACAAGAAGAATCCATAAAGGAATTATTCGAAAGGTCAGCGATGAAGTATGAAAATACGAAATATCCGCAAAAAACAAATAAATCAACATAAATGAAACAAGAATATAAGAACATAGAATAACCGAAATCTACTAGCAAGAAAATTCACCAGACATGAATCCAGTTGAGCACGTATGGAATAACTTAGGAAGAGCAATATCAAATCGCCAAAACCCTACTTTCCAGGAATCGAGTTGAAGCCTTCAGGTAGAATGAAACGATATGCCTGAAATTTTCATGAATGACTTTGATTCGTTGGATGCCTTAGCGTACAGGGCAATACGGACTAATGAATTTAGATTCAGTTGAAAATTTACTTTAATTAATCGAAAATTAATAGTCGAATTTATATTTTTTCTCATTTTTCATATTTTGTCCCATTCTGCAAACAAAGATTGTAGATCCTTTTTTTGTTATTTCGAAGTACTAAAAAGCCCTGTTTTTATTGAAGAACTAGCTGACCCAGGAGACTTCGCACTGCCGCAATCGATAAAATATTAGAAAAAGTTCCCTCTTTACCTCTTAAATGAAGAGAATTCTTTTGATGTATGAATGACAATATACAATATATTCAGTACTTTTTTGTATTCCACCTTATTTCCTTTTTGAAAAAAACCAATGGTTAGTACAACTTTATTCATCTCTAAGGCTTTTTTACTTATCGATTGAGGCAGTACGAAGTCTGCCGGGTCAGCTAGTTATAACACATAATTATGTGTACGAAATTTGATAGGAGTTTTTCGGTTACGTGAATCGGCACTGACTTATGCGCAAAGACCTTAGAATTCTAAGGCTAAGACGTTTAGGCAACTCAAAATACATCTAATGGCGATGTAGAGAATAGGGATCTGTTCAAAACATTTCGTCATAAAATTTTCCGTAAGTTTCGGAGGAAAAAAGGTGTAATAACACATGAACTCAGATGCGTTAATATTATTATAAAAAGTAGTTCACCGAATTAATATCAAATATAATACTTACACGAAAACGCTATCAACCGTAGCGACATCTACTGACGTTATCCGCATGAAGGAAAATTATTTCCTACTTTTTTTTCATTTCATCAAATTTTTCAGAGTTTTAATGTATTTTATTCTAACCCCACCGTAGAAGAATCCAACAAAAAATCTTTCATAACTAAACGGTTCATCAAATCTTGAGTTATAAATGGTGAAACCAATAATATGGCCGACTAAATTTCATATATTAAGATGTATATTGAAGCACCAGAGTTCTAGCTTCTCCGAGATTACTTAAATCTAGAAATTCGTAATATTGTAAATTTTTACTAATTGTTTTTGTTATCACATATTTTCATATGTCAAAAAAAAAACAAACAATAATTTTCACATCTGTTTTCACGGTGTTTTCTCATACACCGAATATTCAATTGATTATAAATATTAATTTCACCGTAATTTCATCAAATTTCGGAATCTTTTTTCTAGTTGAACTTCCTATTCTTAAAACGCCATTCCCTGAAATTCCACCGAACAAAAATATAATATGTCGATTGAGGAAAGTCAATGGAAAAGTTTCACGCAACGTTCGGCGGAATTTTTCATTTCCACGATTCAGTATCCTGATTCCTTTCCGTCGGGCTCGTTTTCTTTTTTTTTTGAAGCCGTGCGTGTTTCCACGGGCGACAACCATGCACCTCAGGTGATATTGAATCGTTCAATCCGCGCCAGTTTCAATCGTATCGATGAACGAAACATTCGATTTTCCGCGATTTCCGGGCCAGTTCCATCGCAAATTGAAATTGCCGAAATCGAAAATGTGATGTTTACTCGTGATGTTCAGCAGAGATCAATAGACTTCAAAGAAACGAATTTTTGCATCTTTGTTTCTCTGAACATGAGCATATCTCCGCCTATATTTAAGTAATTTTCAAATTTTGATGTAAAAACGGGGACAAATAATTTAGACATAGTGGAAAAGAAAGAAGTTTCTGATATCGAATCAAATCAAAATCAAATTTATCATCGCTGAGTATATGAATCTCCAGGCTCCGCAAGCAATTTGTCGCTAACTGGTAATATCAAACATGCGTTTTCCGCTTCATCTTTGTCTTCTGCTTCATATAATGTTTTCTAAATTCAGAAAAAATGCAGATTTTCTGGTATTTTTTCGGCGTTCAATACAAATCTTCGAAAGTAGCTCAATTAAAATCTTCCAAGATAATTGAAATGCTCCTACGTAAATTTTCGCACCATTCTGAAAATTTCTACATCGATTAAAAGTTTTTCAAGATTCCGTGTGATAGAGAAGTATAATATACTGGTTTCTTTTACAGATTCCATTAGTAAGAATATTTGAGGAACCCAATTTCCAAAAGGATTGATTAATAGGGTAGATAGCCCATGAGAATATATCCAAAGAAAGCACAGATGAAAGGAATCAAGTGCCAGAGAGTTTGGTCTTATCTGAATAACAACATCTGATCTGCGAACCTTCCCACTGACGTTAAGATCAAGAATTGAGGAAAACTTCAGTACAATGCTATACAAATAAGAGGAATGGGAGTGATACAACACTGAACACAATCTTGAAGAAAATACAGATGGTTCTAAAACTTGACGCTGGGATTCATGGGGCTCAAGCCAAGTGTCCACTGCCATTAGGATCCTGAATGAGTGTTCTTCAAGCCGAAATATTAGCAATCGAACGATGTCTAGACATCAACATAGAGAGAAACTATTAGAAATGCGATATAGCTAGAATCGTCAAAATTGAAAATTGAAGAAAGTCCGACTATTCTGCAAAGTTGAATAAAATATAGAAATTGTATGACGAAGGAGTCTGATTTAAACTCCGAAACGTTACGCTTTAGAGTTTGGAGTGTTTTCTTCTTTTCCAATGTTAGGCAACAATTTTTTGTAAAGATTTGTCCCCTGACAAATAAGTACTCGAGTTTTAAAAAGGGGCCTTTCTTCCATTATTTAAAAAAAAATCTAATTGTTTCTTGTTTCAGAGACCCTTATAAAACTTTCAGGAAAATTTGAGAGAATGTTTAATGAATAGAAGAAAAAAACACTGACATCAATGAAGTCCGGGTTACAGTCACTGAACGCAAGTCTATGAATATTTGATTAGTTCTCTTCGAAATAATTCGTCTCAAAATCTTATTTAACAAACTCTAAACTAGCTTCCGTCTATTCTGCTGAATCTGAGGATCGCAATTCAAGATCATGTCTAACGTCTAATCACTTTAGTCGAAAATTCTCGTCAAATCGGTTCTTCTGAACCGCGTCTAATAATTGTCCACGTTAGTACCGTCTACCTCAACCGTCTCACTATCTAATCGACTATGTCCAATGTTTCTCCAAGAGATACTTCTTTCGCCCTCTTTACCGTGACGATCATGCAACCCTTAATATAATTTTTTCCCATGATTCTCGACTTTTTCGACTCAACACCTGCTAACACCCAAGAAGTGTCGCTTTATCGTCAACTGCCTCGAACGTTCTGAAATATTCACTGAGTGTTGCACTTGGGTTCAGTGCCCTAGGTAAAAATTAAAAACTAACTTAATTCTAAACAAAATAGCGGATCCTACATTCACTTGAGGGATATGGCGTCATTTCTACATCTAAATTATTTATTAACTCAGGATCCTCTATGGCTCGAAAAAACCTAGTTCTGATTCGAAAAAATTAGAATCACTTTTTCGAAATTGGCAACTTTGACAACGCTTTTGTGACCTCTTGTATAATGATTTCCATATCTGACTTTTATGTCAGAAGCTTTATTCCTACTTCTCTGAAGCCTAAGAAGAAAATTTTGAAAGGAAAATTTTCGAAGATACGCAAATTTCGGCAGAGCTTCATTTTTCAATTTTTTTTTTGTGATTTCACGTCTGAAAGGAATTTCCTGACAGAAATTTGACATTTAGACAAATCAGAATTTTACGGGGAATCAATTTTCATCATAAAATATTGGGTTCTCATTTGAAAATCGAAAGTTCGTACTCGAATCGGCAATGAAGCTCCGAAATTGTAAACTTGAATAGCAGTGCCTTCCCAAAAATAATCTTACGAACGGTATTTGTGGAACACCCGGTATAGTATTCCTCTCCTATTCGCTCCTGAGAAAAGAATGCATGAATTTGCTATATTTGAAAATGATTCAATTGTGTTTGTGTCAAACACTAGAGGTGAAGATTCAAATAAATTGCAGAAAATGTAGAATCATTTGAAGAACAAAAATTTTCGAATCTTATAATTCGTCCTCAATCTTCTGAAAACTTTTTTCAAAGTTTCATAAATAAAACCAGAAGATATACCCTCATCAACACGACACAGCGAACCGAACTTTCATCCTCAAACGAACTCAATGACAACGAGAGAAGCTCCAAAATTCCTAACCTAATTAATCTGTATTCCAATCCACCCCCTAGGCGTCGCTTCCCCTGTTCAGGGTCAAGTGAAGACGAGAGCTCGACTTTGTAAAATACGGAATTAAACAGAAAACAAGCCCGAACAGCTCCGCGGGGTGTCGGCCATGTGTACAATCAGACGGCAGGAGTTGAAACTTGTTTGCTCAGGCCTCTTCCCCATAACACTGTTGTGGCACTTAGGCGACTTTGATGTCCCGTAATTCAGGCCCGGGAACGTCTTCTTCTCGGGCTTATGTCTCTTCGGAACGGGAGAAAGCCATAATGAGTATAAATGTCAATTGTGGAAAAGGAAAACGTTGTTTTGTTGGAGTTCCTGGTCGATATGTCTGAAATCGATAATCTAGAAAGACTTATACGAGCCATTTCATAGAAAATAACCAAAAAATTACCGAAAGCGCCTCGACGAAGATTGGTAAAGGCAACTTCATCAATCCTTAGTTCATCAACTAAAAGCTATCTCAAAATTACCTGTCATGACATAACTTGCCTGACAAGTTTTCAAGTTGACACCCTGTATGAAGGACGGTAGTTTTAATAAAAGTATCAAATAGTATTCAACTTCTTCAAAGTAAACTTATTTTTTACCCAAATATCAACAAACACGCAGAAATATACATGTTTATATGTAATAGTTATTTATGATATGAGTATTAAAAGTGACGTTTTATTTTGTGAGTGGAGAAGTTTGGGAAATTATCGGAGCGAATTGTAAACTTTCACGAACAAAATAAAATCACTTTTAACACAAATACCATACAATGGTTTTTGTACAACTGTCCCATTTTGATAATGAAATGGACGAATTTGCAATGACAATAAACTTCAAAATGCATTTTAATCTTCAAATAATCAAGAGGTTGTTGTGAATGGCAAAAGTTGCCAACGTTATGATTACTAACAAATGAGAGAAGTCCAATTTTCGTCTTGGGTTTCAAACTACTTAATATGTTTGTCGAGATATTATGATATTTGCTCCTGATTCTGCTAGCAATGAAGCGGAGAGTCTTCGAAAACAGTGTCCTGTATATTGCTTTGATTCTGGCAGTTTGAGGAATTCGGCAACAATAGATGGAATTTTTCCAAATGTATCAATACCAACTGGATTGGCAGTGCATTTATTATTCATTTATTTCAGGAAAAAAAGAAGATGTTTGGTGATAGAAGGGCGCAGTGCAAAGTACTTATGAAAATAGTCTACATACTTCCCAATAATACTGAAAGAACGACTGACTTTCGTTTTTGTATTTGGAAGTTGTATAACCAATGATTTATTTGTTATTTCGATGTCTTCCACTGATAAATTACACAATTCTTCACGCCGACAGGCTCCAAATAATTCGAAAATATGTAGTTGCAACCTTAACCATCAAGTATTTCTCATCTGGTGCCTCCTTTATAAACTTTTCAACTTGTTCACGAGTGAGAATTTTCGATTTTTAGGGACAATATCCTTCACTTTTCCGTTTTGAATTTGCTATTACCTTAAAATATTCACTTACATCCACACCATTTTCAACAAGGGCGCTTGAATTCATCATTGAAAATTTGCTCCACAAAGTTGATGAACTCCATATTTTTTATTTTTCTTCTAAGTATGCCAGAAAAACAGTTTCACTGAAGTACACTTCTACATTTTTCAATTTACACCAGACCAGGAAATTGTTATATGCAACATCGTACTGCTGAATAGATTTTATAGGTAGGAGTTCCAGATTTGCTATTCTTGCAGACTCTTCAATATCCAGAGGAATAACCAAATCGCCACTTTTATTAATAATTGGACTATCTACAAACATATTAAGCAGTTTAAAACCCAAGACGAAAATTGGACAGGAACGAAATTCAAATGAAAGCGTCTTTTTTTATTTGTTAGTAATCATAAGGTTGACAACGTTTGCCATTCACAATTATTATTCAATATTAAAATGCATTTTGATAATTTATAGTCATTGCAAATTCGATCATTTCATTATCAAAATAGGGCAGTTATACAAAAAACATTGTATAATATTTGTGTTAAAAGTGATTTCAGTTTGTTCGTGAAATTGAGAAATGAGCGGAGCGAACTTTTTCACTGACAAAATAAAACGTAACTTTTAATACTCATATCATAAATAACTATGACTTTTACAAATAGTTACTCCCTCTTCTTAATTTTGATTTTACTTAGAATAAACGCTAATGATTCAGTTCGTCTCTGTGAAATTTGATTTTTATTGACACTGTGCAAATTGTGATTCTTTTTGCAGTTAAGTAGAATATCAGGCGTAATTTCTTTTATTTTTTTTAATTTCATAATTAAATTCAGTTTTAATTCATTCTTATCGGCGGATATGTTTTCATCATTTCAAAGAGTCCGATTTTTAGCAGTAGTTCTTCAAATCACATGGAAAACAGTCAAGCATTATTTTTTCTTCTTTATTATTTTTCATTCGTATATTCTTCCATCTTCCCAATTTTTACTCACATTCGTGCCGATCAGAATTTATCAAGAATCATCCGCGAAATATTCGAATTCACATGGAGCTATCTCGAAATTCAATTCGGTGGCAATCTTGCATCCGCGAAATTCAAATCCCGACATCTTGCGGAGATTGCATGAAAATTTTCTCGTGTGCTCGGTACCTTAAACGAATATTTATTGCCTCTATGAGCGTAAGAGTTCGGATCGAATTTTATAGGCGCTCGAGGCCAGATAACGACAAGGAAGAGAGGGAAAGGATGTCGTTTCTTCTTCTTTATCGATCGAAGGCTCTTTTTGTTCATTTGAGGTTGTATTTTCCCGAACAGACGTATAGACCAGGGTCGATAATTTTCGAACGAAAAATAGTATAATGAAACCCAAATAGGTTACTTCGATCCGAGTTCGTGAAGTGTAAGTTTTAAGGGTTAAAAAAGGTTTATCTGGATTTCCGGCAAAAGTAAAAGTCCTGTGAACAAATGTATCATAGTAAAGTTATAGGTAATGAGGAGATATACAACTTTAAAATTTATGTAAAACATTGAAATAATCTCATTATGAATCTTTTGTACTGAAAATATCATCTATGAGAACACCGGAATAGTCTAAAATTTGTTCTTTTATTAGAAAGGGTGTACTTCCAGGGTACTTTGATGGTTTGAGTCTGATTATGGCAGACATGACAACAAAAAATAGAAAACTCTTCAATTAGGACTTTCATATAAAGTATTCACAATTATCTCTATTTTTGGAGTCGGTGTCAGCCAATTTAAGTTAGTGAGTCTTAGGGCGGGTTTCACAAAGCTTTAATTGTACGATTAAAAAACCTTACCTAAATACAAACCAATCAAATCACCCGCTTTGAAATTTCAACGAATCGCAGTGGCTCCAATTAATTTGACGGTACAATTAAAGTTTTGTGAAACCGACCAACCCGGCTGACAACGACTAAAAACTTAACAATAATAATTGCGATTACATTATATTGTGTGTGTGATTACATTATATTATTGACTTTCGAGTCGCTTACTTGTTTCTCATTGGTATGATGTGTTGCTTCAGATTCAGAGTGTATAGGTTCCTACCAAACTTCTTTCGCCAAAAAAGGAATTCTTTTTCATTTTATAGTTTTTTTGTGATGGAAAATTGATAATAGAAGGAAGGCTCCTATGTAAAACATTCGAACTAATTTGTCAGGGACTAAATCCTTTCAACAATTGTTGCCTAACAATGGAAAAAGAAACAACACTTCGAACTTTCAAGCTTTGTAACGTTTCAGAGTCTATATCAGACTCCCTTGTTAGACAATTTCTCAACATGAAACTTCTCGGAATCGTAAGAATTTTTGATTTCTCAATTAAGATTGGTCAATACATGATGACTTTATCTCAAAGTTCCCTGAAATCAGTTTTTTTTCTCAACAACAAATCAATCCAAATATGATCGACACCAATCCAACAAAATACAAGCGGACTCCTTGTATTTTCTTTAATAAGTATCCGGTTCCGTCATAAGAATTTTCGTGTTATTCCAATCCATCATGTAAGCGGCTTGTATTTTGTTGGATGAAACTAATAATCTGGCCAATTGGATGTTGAGAAAAGAACTGATTTCAGGGAATTTTGAGAGAGAAGTAGCAATATCACCATCACAGTAACTAATATTAACCTATGTTCATCATGTCTTGACAATTGTCAATTAAGAAATAAAAAATTCTTAAGATTCCTCAAAGTTTTATGTTGAGAAATTGTCTGATAAAGGAGTCTGATTTAGACCCCGAAGCGTTAAAACGCTTGAAAGTCCGAGGTGTTGTTTCTTTTTTCATTGTTAGGCAACAATTTTTAATAGGATTTGGACCCTGACAAGTTAGTTCAAAAGTTTTAAGCAAGGGCCTTTCTTCTATCACTAATAAATGTTTGAAACTTTATGTCAGAGACTGGGAGAAAAATCCAAAGACCTATCATAAAATTATTCAATACTTATTTGCTTGTAAATATAAATCTGGTTTTGAATTTGGTCAACTCTTGCGAATAATTTGTCCATTGTCACAAGTGTCTGTTATTCATAGGTATGTGTTGATTGAAATTGCATGTTGGTAGGTACTCACCTAACTTTTTGTGTGATGAAAATACAATCTTTGTTTGTTTTTGAATTATAACGCAATGGAAAACATGGGAATTAATAATTTCTCAATTCACTTATTCAGAAGTGAAAAGTAAATACAATGTTGCGAATGGGATTACCAGAGAATTAATATCCAGATCCCAAAGTTGTAATTTAAGCACCTGACGTCTGGAGATAAACGAATAATTTCCTTCCGATCTATGTGAAATAAAATACCTCCAAACCTTTTTTTCAGTTTTTATAAATACACCCAAGAATGAGACTTTGATTTGGAATCTCAGCAGAAAAACCGCGAGACGAAAATCTTCACTGAAATGCTAACTTGTATTTTTGTTTGGACAGGAGAAAAACATGACTCTTGCAGGTTTCTCGACAGAAGTACAAACACGACGGTTTAAGTCAGTTGAGGAAGAAGAGTCTTTTTTTTTGTTGACGAATTATTAGGGAGCGTCTGCGAAAAAAGGATTTTTTTATATTATTAATTATCATTTTCGAGTCGGAAAGCGCGATCGGAAATCACGGTAATTGTTGCGAAATTTGTGTGAAACGTTTCAGAGAACTAGGATTATTTCTGCAAAAGGAGGATATCCGAAAATCAGAGCTCATCAATTTCAAATGTTTTAGAGAGTTTGAGTCCAAGAGTCTAGATCTCTCATATTCTCACATCTTATTTTTAATTTTTATTTCATTTTGGGTTTTGGATAATAGTTAATCAAGTTAGTAGGTTTTTCTGTGTATGAATTGTTAGTCAGATTGATATGAAGACGTTGGAAAATAAATATTTATGTAAGTTTCAATTATCCCTTAAAACTGAACTCTCTATAAAAAAATACCACTAAGACTTATTCTTCGTGCAACAGGCCTTACCCACACTCTCTCCGAGCTGAAGAGAGTTGATTTCATTATTTACGTTTACGTCGACGGAAAGCCTCTCGTCCGATAACCGTATTAATTGAAAAACTCATCAATATGATATAAAGTATGGTTCAATAATAATTTTTTGAGATTTTTATTAAATTTTTTTCCGTGTTGCTGTTTTATGTAATCTGGAAGTCGGTTGTAGATTTTTGGGCCCCAGAAATCTACTCCTTGTTGCGCATATTTCCAGCTATGTTATGGTATGGTGAGTTGGTCTTTTTTTCTAGTATTGAACTGGTGAAACATACTGTTGGCTGGAAAGTTACTCAAATTTTCATGTACGTATGTTGCACATTCCAATATATAGACAGCTGGTATGGTAAGTATTTTCAGTTCCCTAAATGCATTCCTGCAGCTTTCAGTCTGTTTTAGCTTGAATATTGCTCTTACCGCCCTCTTCTGGAGAATCATCAAATCGCCTGAATGGGTCGACGCACCCCACACAAGTATCCCATAAGTTGCCACAGAATGGAAGTGAGCGAAATAGGTGATTACTGCTGCATTTTTGGTGGAGACTCTACTTACTATAGAAATAGTGTAAGTTGCCACTGTTAGTTTTTTTTTTAATTTCATTGACCTGAGTTTCCCATGAAAGCGCCCCGTCAATCATAACTCCTAGTAGTTTTATGTCATCCTTATTTCTTTTCAAAACCAGTGTTTGTGTTTTGGACTCATTTATGGAGAGGTAGTTGCAAGTGAACGAATAGTTTGATTTTTGGAGTACTTACTGCTCTAACGCTTCTAGATTGACTTTGTTTGGAGCCTTCAGGAAAAATGTGGTATCATCTGCAAATAAGAGAGTCATCAGATACAAGTTATCCTTATTTTTCTTTAGGTTCAAATCATTCACAAAAATCAAGAATAGCAGGGGACCCAAGTTTGATCCCTGAGGTTCTCATGGTCCTGCTGCCAGATTGTGAACCATTCCACTGAACTAATTGTTGTCTGTTCATAAGGAAAGAACAGATCATATCTATTGCCTTTTCTTCCAATCCATAAAATGACAGTTATCTCATGAGGATATCGTGATCAACAGTGTCAAACGCTTTTGATAGATCTCGAGTCACTATTTCAGATGGCCATCTTTCTTCTAAAGCTTTTATTATTTCTTTCATGGTTTCCAAGAGTAGGGTCACTGTGGATCTAGAGCTTCTGAAACCATCCTGTTGTTTACCAATGATTTCATTTTCATTCAGATACGTCAAAAGTCTAATCTTTATTATTTCCTCCAGTATCTTTGATAAAGCTGGTAAAATCGATATTGGACGATATTTAGATGGGTTGCTATCATCACCACTTTTAAAAACTGGCAGAATCTTTGCGATTTTGAGCATCTCTGGAAATACACCTTCGTTCAGACATTTGTCAAAAATTTGTATATTTACTACAACCCTTTATCAACCGTGATATTTTTCGTTTAATTTTTGTCTGTAAATCTTTTTTGATGCTTCTCCTCCAACTATGATTTTCCTTCACCATTTTCAAAAACTCCAGCTCTGGTCTAGTTCCCAATAAAATCTTCCAGAGTCAAACCTCTTCTTGAGAAACTATCCTCCTAAGGGTAGTCCGTACCTGCCCCACGTCTGTATAAATCCTTCTGTTTCCCGCCAGCTGCTTCCGTCTCACGCCCTAATTAGATATTTTCCAATTTTGATTTCTTCCTCCCTCCACGTTGACTTTTCTTACCGGCATCAAGGCTGCGGGTGCGCTAATCCTCCGACTAATTCCTCATTCTATTTACGTTCGAGTGGTTCTCCGGAAAATCTAATTTGTTGCCTGGTCTTGCCGGCTGAGCGTTGATTATGAGACCGTCGCTGCGATATAAATGAGACGGCAGATTCGGAAGAGGAATTTTTCTACTTTGAACTTCTAGAAGGCGGGAAAAGTCTGGCGAACCACTGAGAAAATGTATGCAGAAAGTAATGAGAGAGATGAGTGGCATTCAATTTATTAAGCGCCTTCTTGAAAAGTGTCACCCTGAACGAAATGAATAAAAAAAAAAATTTTCACGACAACAAAAAAAAAATTTCATATCGAGATGGGGGTTTTTACCTCGGAACCTGTGGAAGCCTTTATTGTGACCCTAAAGACTGTAGGATGTCTTCGTCCATAAAATTCTAAGGGTCTAAGGTAAAAAAATTGTCCCAGTTCCTATCAAATTTTCGCCATTTTTATTCATTATCAATATTGTAGAGGAATGAATGCTCTACAATTTTATTTCTGAAAATTTTTCGTACTGTTTTTGAGATAGAGGGCACTGAGCGCTCAGTATTTTACTATGTCGATTATCATTCGAGCTCAGTCAGTGGTCTCCTTCATATGTCTTTAAGACCCGTTAGCACCATCGTTCCTTAAAGTTAAGGATCCCTTAAATATTGACAGTTGCAAGACTGTCACTCAAATGAAATTCTTACGTTAGGGACCTTAGAATATGGAACGATATTTTATTATCTATGTAGGAACCCTTAAATAGTTCTATCTAGTGATATTTCAGTTTTTCTTGTTGTTTAACTTCACCCTAGTTCAATAAAGCCTTTTCATTGGCTGACCGGATACAGATGATAGTTGTCATTTCCTTAACCTATAGCTTTACTGTCATTTTGACGATTTCATGCTAGTTCAAATTTTCTCCTATGATTTCATAGAAAACAACAAATGTTCAGTTAGTTTGACAAATTATTTTAGGTTATAATCCCATGCTTAAATTTGAGGTTAGGTTTAAGGATCGAAACGTCACTTAAATATTTAAGGAACGATGGTGCAAACGGATCTAAATGATTTAAAATTATTGATAGATATGTAATTATGAATAATGTAATAATGATCAGTTTCAATTAACTTTTTCTTTATATTAAATAATTTAACTCATTAGTTAATTTTCTACCCATTTAATAACACTAATCTGCTGGTAGGTTTATGAAAGGAAACATTTCTCGAAATAAATTTTCATTTTCCTGTTTAGGAAGTATAAAGGATAAATTTGATAAAAATCAGAATATTGTGAATATGTTTTCCTTGATTTACCTGCTAGAAGGTTAGTGTTATTAAATAAGTACAAACTTAATTAATGAAGAAAGTTATAAAATATAAAGAAGATAATTATCATTTATCATTATTTATCAACAATTTTTAAACAAATGAACGAGACTAACGACTGAGCTCCGATGATACTTGACATTATAAAATACTGCGAGTTCGCTACCTTCTATGACGAAAACAGTTAACAGTACAGATAAACTTCTGGAACAAAAGTTGTAGATAATAATTTATTTCCTCTATAATTTGTAATAGATAAAAATATGGGAAATCTGCTAGGAAACGAGATGATTGAATAAAACTTGCAAAAAGTCGTTTTTTGACCTTTGACCCTTATAATCGGAGTAGCATTGGTGTCCTCAGGATTCCAGCAACTGAAGAATGTTTTTTAGTTAGTTGAAGTCCAACATTCGCTAGCACCTTCCAGAAATGACCGGTGCCGGCGAGAGGCTATTCCTAGACCATGAAAAGAAGAAGATTTCTGCTAGTTCACAGTTCGAAATTAATTTTTCATTTTACCATTCTGAAAACCCTATCATATCATGTCGATTGAGTATATCGAAATTAACCTCCTTTCATGTGGCCTCACCGTAAGAATTTTTCTCTATTTCAGTATCATAATAATATCATTACAGTACTAAAAGTAGTGCTGTAATGAAACTCATTACAGCATTGTTTTCAGTTATATTTTTCGTTTTATGGTTGTCAGTACTGACCTCCGATCGAATCAAGTCTCGAATCAAATCAATTCAAATTCCGTGATCTGTCAGATTTCGTATGTCACACCAACTGCCAAGATACAAAACAAAAGTCACTAATCTGAATTTTCATTTGAATTTCGAGAGTATTTCACAAAAATTAACTGAAATAGAGAAAATACCGTCTAATACTCGTAGCAGAAGGCAATTCCAACACTCATGCTATCGAAAACTCGCTCCTTCGTGTTGGAATAGGAGCTCATTCTGCAACTTGTTTTAGAATATACTATTACGGTGTGTTGAGGAATATCTTGTCTATGGCTGAGATGAAATATTCCTTATTTCCTTTGGAAACACAGATTAACGATTGCATCATGACAGTAGATGTTAGTGTTTCCAATAATTATTGTTCTTCAATATCGAAATGTATTCTCCTGAAGAACAAATATAGTATAAATGAAAACTATCGTTCATTATACGTCCATTTCGTGCTCGCTCGAGAACTCATCGTGCGGAAGACGCTTACTTACTGGACCGGTTTCTTTAAATAATAGTATATTAAGTATAGAGAACGGTAAGGGCATTTTACCGATCGAAGACAATAGTTTGGAGGAGAAGCGCAGCGACGACTCCAATTATTGTCTGAGATCGGTAGTCCTTAACGGTCGAGATACTTCTAGCGTTCTTAGCACGATAGATACAATTTTTACTCAATGTACAAAATAATTATCTGACAAATTCATTTATTCGTGGCTTTATTAATGCTGGGTAGGAATATAATATAAAGCGTTGTCTTGGTGATGAAAACTTAGTAGATTGTCAAAGTGACAATAATCCATTGAATTTACTAGCGTTGAAAAATGAGCGATATAGAATCTTCGGAAGATAATGAAATTCAAGCTGGCTAGGAAATCGGCTGTTCTTCAGTTATTCCTGAGAAATCTAAAATCCGCTACGAGAGTACAGGGTGGGCATATTTCGATGTTTTAGCACTATAACTTTTGAACCAGAGGAGATAGACAAAATCTGATACCCCATTCTCGATCTCTTTTTCGGAGAAACTAACAAGAGTTGTATTCATTTTTGGCTGCCTTCTTTTGTTTTCGAGTTATAAGCGAAAATTGGGAAAATGGCGATATTGAAAAAAATTTATATATCCGCTAATACTGAAATTAAAATATTCTACAGGCACTTGTTTACGTAGAATTCAGTGACATGCTCTTCTTTTTTGAACCATTTTCATTTACGAAGCTATGACCCAAAGTTATGTTTTTTTGAATGGAAACACTATATTTCTGTGACATTTTCTGAAAGCTTAATTTTTTCTGATTTCAAAAATATATAACATCGTAAACTTTGTATCAATATGAGTATAGAAATTGGTCAAAAACCTATTTTCATGTGAGTCTCAATACTTTCTATGGTTTTAACCGTTGATGAGCACAGAAAAATGAAGCTTCCTATAACAAGAGCATATAAATGAAAAGACTACTAGAAAGAAATTGTGGTAATTATACGATACTAAATTTTTCGTGCTTATCGACAATCGAAACCATAGAAAGTATTGAGACTCCGATGAATATAGGTTCTTGACCAATTTCTATACTCATATTGATTTATTGATACGAAACATACGATGTTATATATTTCTGAAATCAGAAAAAATTAGGCTTTCAGAAGATGGCACAGAAATCTAGTGTACCTCTTCAAAAAACTTTACTTTGGGTCATAGCTTCGCAATTAAAAATTCTGCAAAAAAGGCGAGCATGCCACTGGATTCTACGTAAAAAAGTGCCTGTATAATGTTTCAATTTCAGAGCTCTATCATCAGTATTGGAGGAGATATAAATTTTTTCCGAAATCACAATTTTTCCAATTTTCGCTTATAACTCTAAAACAAAAGAAGGTAGCCAAAAATGAATACTACTCTTGTTAGTTTCTCCGAAAAAGAAATCGAGAATGGGGTATCAGATTTTGTCTATCTCCTCTGGTTCAAAAGTTGTAGTGCTAAAACATCGAAATATGCCCACCCTCTACATACAATACTTTCAAGGAATGGATTCAGACTAAAGGCAGCCAATTCAATGAAGAAGTGTTACTGGCATATTTTGTTCGAAGAATAGAAAAGCTGAGATCACCTGGAAGTCATTTGGGCGGCATATTCAATGCTGAAAAGCACAATATGTTTGAACGACGGTACTGACATATCCAAGTTTGCAACGCTTATAGCATTCCTCAACAGAAAATCTATTGGTTACAAACTTAAAAAATCTGCTGTTTTTACAAGAGAAGAAATGAATAAATTCTTAAAAGAAGCACGGGATGATATGTTTTTGATAATCAAGGTATGCTTTCATTTATATAATAGTGCTTTATGAACTAAGTATGTCCTTTCAGGTGGGAATGATATTAGGTATATCAGGGGCGTGTAGAAGAGAAGAGTTGCACAACATGAGCGTCAGGGACATAGAAGATCGGGAATCATTTTTAATCGTGAAAATTCCTAACACAAAAACCACCGTTCAGAGAACATTGACAATCATCGATCGAGATAATGATATCAATTACCTGGAAATATATAGCAAATATTTCCGTCTGCGTCAACAAAATGCGAAGAGCGAGTATTTATTTTTGAGATATCAAAACGGAAAATGCAGTAATCAAGTAATTGGCAACACTTTTAGCTAATAAGGAAGAAGATGTATTTGGACTAAAACGACACGGTGGATGGCGGACATCGACTTTGGCTGAAAGTTACGTTGAGGATTCCCTGGAAAATAAACTAGACTTTGCCGAAAAAATCTTGCATACTACGGAACGTAGCGAGTTGCAACATGAAATGTTGAATGCAGCCGAGGTTTCTGTGAATTCGGCTACTACTCAATCCAGTGGTATTTCCATCCGCAATTGTAAAAATTGTACTTTCACTTCCAATATTGAATGAACTGAATTCAAATTGTTTGTGGTATTTAATTATTTCAAAGAATATTCAGTCATAATCACTTACCGTTCGCTGAACGTTTAGTGATTCACTTACCGTTCTGTTTATCTTAACAACCAGTAAAAATGATCTACCGACCTAGCAACAAACGCGGTAACGCGGTAACGTTCTATCGTGCAAAAATTTCATTTTTGAATTTATCTCGAGTCTTTATCTAGTGTCCATCTTTCCCGTATCTAACTCTTCTCGCTGAAGATACACCCCTGTATCTAGCACGGATTTCTTTCACCGGTCACGTTCGCCTTGAAGCCCGTATAAAGATTTCGCAAAGTCGAGACCGCGATCGGAGCAGAATTTTTTTACGAAGGCCCTTCCGACTACGTGCCTGGATTCGTCAAAATTGAAACTTTGTTAGCGTTTTCTTGCACACGTGAGGCACATCGGGGATGTGACCCTCTTTTCTGGACCTTAATTGGCCATTGAAGATTTCTTGATGGAGTTGTTAGATCCAGGAGAATATTCTGTTGTCACAATCGCGAGGATTTTTCAGTTTTTCATGAAACGATGTTTTCTTGTATATTAAAGGGTGCAATCGAAATTTTATTCCGTTGAACCGTGGTTCAATAAAAAACCTAGAAAATGAATCAAGGTGTGTTTCATAAAACTTTAATTGCACCTTGAAGTTGATTAGAGCCCTTGTGATTCATTGAAGGATTCATAGAAGGGTTCGAATTAATTCAAATTTTTTTGATCGGACGAACTAACTCTTATAAAACCTTTAAATTCACATTCAGGGAACAAAAGTTGATGATAGATAACTCAGAGAGGTCCAACATCCTCAAGTAAGGTTCAGTGAAGATCAAACTTATCCTAATACAGCACCGACATGTCCTTAGAATTCATGAAAAATTCAGTAATTTACGTTTTCGTAGTCTCCCAAATATATGGCGAAGAACGTTGAGAATAAATTATTTCACTTTTCAAATATATTGGGAAAAAAATTTCAAAGACTTGGAGTTTACCTTGGAAAACAATCAGCATAAAATAAACTTCAGAAATGGGAAAAAAATCGAAAAAACTTTGCAATGCACTTAAAAATGAAAAATTAATAAGATTTGTACCACTCAAAAAGGTAAGTTCCCACTCCAAATCTGAATCAACACATACCTATAAATAACAATGAATGATCAAAGGTGAAAGTTTATTATAATTTCAATTTATAGACCTTGTACTGAAAATAAACAGGAATTTTTTAATCTTTCAGAAGATTGCTCAATGATATATCTAGTGGAAAATAAGACTTTAAAAATAAGCCGTGATTTCAACATTGAACTGAAAAACGAGAATATGTATAAAACGGAGTTATTATCAGTTATGAATTCATTTTTTTAGTTCAGCATATTTCTCAGTTTACAAGAAAAATATAACACGAAAAGTTGTATTGGTGGCTTATTTTTCAATATATCATATTCTGTAAACGCATCGTTTTCAATTATATATCATACTGCTCAGAATAGTTAATAATGATACCAGTGCAGAAGGCTTTGATATTCTTACACGAGTCCAAAACTAAAAAACGAGCTATGAAGTGGTGAGTTTTTGAATGAACGAGTGTTAGAATGAGCCTTCTGTACAAGTATCATACATATATTATTTTCTCTAATTATCCCAATGTCTTGGCATTGAAAAATATTGATTGGCAGAACTGTTTTCTATCTCATAAATTTGACAGATGCTAAATAAATGCGTGGCAGGAGGCCAACATGTAATCAATAAATATTACTGAAAACAGTGCTAAAATGAAATATTCGAACATTGTTTTGTTTTACGAGATGTAGCAGAATGAACGGATTTGACTCATAATTGGAGAAAATATTTTGTATCATGGAAATTAATAAAACTGTGAATAACTCACGATATCAGGATATACTCTGATGAGGCAAAACAGGACTTTTTAAATTAGGGGAACATTTACTATATTGGGAGATCTGATGTTGGTTGACAATGGAATATTTTCTTAACGACATATGTGGGGATATTCGAGTGTTAAAAACAATCTAGTGAAAAATAGAAAAACTAAGGAAATTTCCTCATGATAATGAGAAATTTGTACAGTGCAGAAGGCAATTAGATTGGATTTCAATTATGAGTAATACTGATAACAGTTATAGAAGTTCCAATGGTAACAGAAGAAAATATGATGATGAAATTTGATTCAAACTCAAAAATGAACATTATAACAACAAAATTTCATTCAATTTAGAAATAAGAATAAAACTATGTGAAATGTTTGCAGATAAATGTAGGAAAATCTAGTCTGAATGAAAGTTGTAATATACCAAGATCTGGTTAGAATATTTCAAAGAAATATAAAGAATAATCAAAAAGTTCAGTTTCTGATTTAATTAAAAATAGTTATTCCAACTTATGTAGAGAAAATAAAGACAGATTTATTCGAAACCTTTTCCCCACAAGAAGTTTTTGAATAAGTTGAAAAATATCGATGACATCCTTAGTTAATATTTCAAAGCTTGAAATTGTGAGTGAGATTCTATGTAATACTGTGAATAATTTGCCGAAAATTTGGTAAGTATATTTCCTAAACTGCTCAAGATGGCAATGATAACACCATTGCTATGCTATAAAGTAGGAAGATTCAGAAGCATTAGAGGACTACAGCCATTCAAGCCTTCACGAAGGTTTCTGAACTTGCTATGGCCCCTCTTATTTTGCCTCACTTTCACAATTGCAACTCATTCAGTTCTTCACAATAATGATATTTGAGGGGTCTATCAAAAACAACCAATATTATAAAAATTCCAGCAAGAATATTCATACTTCTTTCAGAAGCATATGGTTGTATCAATATAGATTTTTCATAATTAACATTAGCAAGGTATAGTATTGTAAAGTAAAAAAATGAGTGTATTTCCAGTTCAACCGGAAGTATATTATCAAAAAAAAATTGTACATCAGACGCATTTTGTTTCATTGCTCTTACTTGCGAAATTTCATGAATATCGTACTTTTTGTTCAAAAGATATTAACTCGGTTTCATACTTCATTCCAACCCTGAATACTTATGCTGAAGATGGACTCAACTCCTCCGGGCTTTAAATGTTTTGCCCGTTTTCTCCCTAAAGTTGTAATAATCCAAGAATTTCCTAATACGTGAATATCCCCAACTAGAACACGACGAAAAATATGCAAATCCAAGGAATGATAACGAATCAATTAAACTCCTATCTTCGAATTTCCACGGGCCACGTTCGAATCCCGGCTCGAAGGACCAGATCCGCTGTCCCGAACAAGGAAACCAAATCGAAATTTAATTACGACAGGAGCCCGACGACCCCTCCAATATTTCACTCCCTGGAGATTGCCTATTTCGTTTAATTTCCACGTAAATGCACCTTTAGATAAGTTTTACGGTCATTCGAGGGGGGGCGCGGGGGCATCTTAACCCCCCGCGGGGTGGGCGCGGTCGGATTTATGGAGGTCCGAAGAGGGGGGGACGTTTTATTTATTTTTCAATTTTCAATTTGCTGGAATTGTGTTCGGGATATTTTATGGTAATTTATCGGGGGAGGGAAATCCTTTTGTCTCTAAGGAAATGAAGGGTGGAATGGAAATGGGAAAGGGATGCGATACACAGGGTGGTTTGTATAGAACCAATATAATTCGGCTTTTCAACACGCTATCGTAACGTTCACTCGTAGGTTTTATTATGACGTAGTTGTTGCACGTTTAGTTAGGAATCCGAAAAAGAAAAAAAATACCCTTCTGTTGAAAGAATGAAATATATTTTTTATGGAAATTGGGATGTAGAAGAATATACCGCGAAAGATTTGCCTAAAAATATCCTGTCAAGGGTACGGTAAACTTGAGGAACAAAACTGATTTTTTTTTCAGATTTTGTACCCAACAGTTTATCGGAAGAAGTAGATACTAATCGAAGGTATGAAGCCAACAGGGTTGACTATCATTTCCCTGTCAAGAAATAGGGTTGTCGAGCTTCGAAGCAACTAGTTTTGATACATAATTGAAATGTTAGGAACATAATGGACATATGAATTGGTTGAGGCTTTCGCAGCCATCGTTCAATGTAACCTGTTCTTTCTAGCATTTCGGCCGTCGTCGTGGATCAGTTCTCGACGTTTCGCCAGTTCGAGTGTCTGATATCTACAGGAGTTATATTTCAGGAGATGTTCTCACTGAACTGTGCTGCACTGTTACACAGGTTACATAATGGACATTATTTCTAAGAATTTTTTTGAACGTTTGGGTTACAACATCTTTTGTTAGTGACTGTTAGAATTATCATTCTCGTTTTTTTCTTGAAGAAAGCTATATTTAAGTAGAAATTCGAATTTGATTATGAAAATTATTTTCAGTTACCAAATAATATTTTTTATTTCAATCAAAAAAAAAAATTGCAGTTTAATGGTTAAATAAAATATAAAGTGTGCCATACAAAACTGTGACTTTGAATTTTAACTCGAAAACGATAAGGCTAATGATCTATCAAAGGAGGTTTTCATCGCAAAAATATCAGAGAGTTGATCGAGATAGGTCCTAGGATAAGGTAACCCATAAATTTCAAATGCAAAATTTTGCGGTTGCAGAATACCCTCAGGTGACAGGGAATTTGGGATGCACTGTACACTGTGTCCCAAATTGGTTGACTTTACATTGATGTATCACAACCTATAATCTTCAATAAATTTCAGAAAACTTTTTGTTGGTTTTTTGATAATAGGCCATGAATTCATCCATACATGAATGAAAAGTGAACATGCATAAAAAAATAACAATAATGATATTGATATTTTTTTTGTTTTCAACATTTTTCAGTTTATGTTGAAAAGTGATATTTTGAGTTTATATAACATAAAATTATATAATCAAAGAAATACGTTTGAATCACATGGCGGTTTGAAAAAAAGATAATTAGGGGATTGTGTGAAAGAATTCATGGCCTACTCATAAAAAAACAAACATAAATAAGGTTTTTACTGATTTTTGAGGCTGAAATTCATTAAAGGTTAGGTTGTGATACATCTATGTATTCAGAAGAAGGAATGCAAAAATTTGACGAAGTTTGTGCCAATCTCAAGAACGTTGCTCTGAAAAAAAATTCGAACCACGTCACTGACTTCTACGTGAAAAATTTTTATTTTGAGCAGTTTTCATTTTTTTTGGTGGATCAATTTCGCAAATTTTATATTTTAGTATTCCTATTGTTTAGAGATGGTTTCATGAAAGGAAAATATGAAGAGTTGCGCGGGATATTAGAAAATCCAAGAAATACTAACGACAGTCTGGCGCATTCGCCAATTTGTAACACGGGCATTTTTTGCATCAAGTAATACATTCAAAATTGAATGAAAAACTAATTTTATTAGGTTGATAAAATCTCAAGAAAAACTATTTCTCAGAATTTTGTTCTTCATTCTTTACAGGAAGAATACAAATAGCAGTAAACAATTTTCACAACTAAATTCATGGCGAATATTTATAAATTCTAGATATTCATCTTTACCTACCTATGTTGCCATTTCCGAATTTATTTATTAAGAAGTTTGGTAGTGAATTCCTGGAGCTTTGCTGAAAAGTGATTACAATGTTGCAGCTGGAGTTATCAGAGAATCTTATATCAGGATCTCAAAGAGTTCATTGTATTTCGTGCCTCAGGGCTTCGGACGCGATAACATTTAGTCAACGCGTATAAAAAAGGGAAAACTTCCCAATTTGTTTATTCCTGAAGATAATAGTAGTAAGAAGTGAGTCAGTAGATCTGGGAAGGCGAAACGGGAATGGTCTTCTAGATTACTCGGAAAAGTAAAAAAGGTACTTCAAGTTAGGTAATTTTTACTTTTTTTGCATTTGCATTTGATCGAATTAGGAAGTTTTTCTCGTGAATGAATTTTTAGATATCTATTGGAATATTATCTGGGAGGTCTTTGCATTTTCCTGAAAACTTAATATGGGTTTTCTTTCCCAGTCTCTGAAACAAGAAACAGTTAGAAAAAAATTTTTGAATAATATAAGAAAGGCCCCTGCGTAAAAATTTTAACACTAATTTGTCAGGGGCCAAAACTTTACGAGAAGAAATTGTTGCCTAACAATGCACAAAAGGAAAATACTTCGAACTCTTAAGCGTAACGTTTCGGAGTCTAAATCAGACTCCTTCGTCAGACAATTACTAGTTTTCATTCAACTTCGTAGAATCATGACAATATTTTGATTTTTGGATTGACATTTGTCAATATATGATGAACATAGATTAATGGATTTATTGAAAAAAGAACTGGTTTCAGGAAATTTCGAAATAAAATAACTATATCAACATCTATGTAGTAATCAATATTAATCTATGTTCATCATATATTGACAAATGTCAATCCAAAAATCAAAATATTGTCACGACTCTACGAAGTTGAATGAAAAGTAGTAATTGTCTGACGAAGGGATCTGATTTAGATTCCGAAACGTTACGCTTAAGAGTTCAAAGTGTTTTTCTTTTTGTGCGTTGTTAGGCAATACTTTCTTCTCATTAAGTTTTGGCCCCTGACAAATTAGTGCTCAAATTTCAACGCAGGAGCCTTTCTTATGTTATTCAAAAACTTTTTCTTATTGTTTCTTGTTTCAGAGACTGGGAGAGAAAACCCAAATTAAGTTTTCAGGAAAATGAATTTTTATTTGATCTGCTTCAAAGACTACGCATGTAAAGTTGGTTCATGTTAACTTTTTTGTTTTTGTTGCATTTTTCCAAATAGATTTTTATGTGAGTTATTTCGGTGGTTCCAATTAAAACCCTTAAACTAAACTCTAGGTAAAAAAAACTCGATACTTAGTCCTGTTCTCCGTGCAACAGGCCTTATCCACACTTTCTCCGAGCTGGAGAGAGCTTATTTTGTTTTAATTTTCAATAACATCCCGTGCTCGGCAGAAAACCGTCCTTTCGTTATTCACCAACAACCGCAAGTAGAGTTTATATTAAACAGAATAAATATAAATATTACAATCTGCACTGAAGTTAGATTCAATCAGAAACAGTTTAACGCTTTAATATTCAATGTTATTGTTTTCGAACAAATGAAAGTATTGTAGGACTGATTATTTTTCACAGAAAAAAATGAACAATACATCGAATGTTACATAATATTTACTAGATCCTTAGAATCTATATCAGCACCTCAGAGGTGAAGTGTGTTAAGTCACATTTTTTCAGACACGAACTATCTACAATATTGGATTCATATTAGTAAATTGTAGCTAGTGGAACACATTTTTGACTCCCTAGGTATATCAAGACGCTAAATAATGGCAGTAAACATTCTTTGAAACAATAATCGAAATGAAAAATCTCTCTTTTGTCTAATTTTGATATTGCGACTTAACACACTTTACCTGTGGGGTGCTGATATAGATATCCATGAATATCAAATGAATCTGATAATCTGGCAACACCGATTATGCCAATGTCCGATATCATCGGATTCCAGTATGATGGATTCCTTTCAGACTATTTTCTTATTCGTGTCTTTTTTCCTATGTTGTTTTATTTTCGTTCATTGTTCATTGGATATTTCATGTTATGTTCCAATACGATTGGGAAGTCTTTTTATGTGTTTTTGTCAGGGTGTATTTTGTATTTGTGTTTCTCGAACTGTTCAGGCTATCTATGTACCTTTTATGTATTCCTGTAGGCACTCCCTCCAGCAACCCCTGACCCAGAAAATTCCATCTAACCCTCGTTACCTCGTGGCCCAAATACCACCCCGGCGTCGATCGCATCCATACACAAATACGGATTCAGCGAAAACAGAGATTGGAATCACCATTAGCCCGGAATTCCTACGGGAATATCCCTGTATTCGAACGCACAGCCGACGCTAATAGATCCCCGTGAATGAATTGGAAAAAGGGCGGATTCCGGCTATTGGGGATGGTAAACTGGGATCGCTTTGCCATTCCGTTCGCCGCCCAAGAAAATGCTGGATGCTGTTTGCGTAGGGTCGGGATGCCGTTCGGGACCAGTCAGCTTCGTGCCATTAAAGTTCCTCTACAAGATTTAGAGGGGACAGTCAATTAAAACGCTATTTTCTCCTTCCTGATATAATGCACTTACTCGACTTCAGGACGAGAATCGAAATGAGTCGAGTTACGAAATGACGAAACGTGATCGTTAAAATTTGTTGAACATGGTCTCCAGAAGATTTCCAAAAAACATAATCAATTCTTGAGAAATGAGTAATTCGAAACGACTTGCTATTAATCAATCTTATTAGGTATTATAAAATGCTGGCGTTCAATGAAATGAATAACATATCAAACTTATATCATCGAATCGTAAAGTTTTTTCAGAACTTCTCAATTCCTGTTCGAAATTGTGCTAGTAATAACAAATTGTATTTGAAATGTTTCTATTCGCTTCTGTCTGTCTCCGCGGTCCATATTCAAACGCCTTTTATCAGGAAATTGTTTATTTTATATTTTCTCGAGATTAATCTCTAAAGTAGAGGGATTTTGCAAAAAACTAGTTCTCACAAATATAATTGAATGACAATAAATTCACTCAAGAAGAAAATGTCTACTCTAGTATATCGTAGAATGCATCGCAAATTCGTCCCCTAATGGTATTTCTCTAATTACCTATGTGTCAAATCCGTTGGGAGAATATCTCATTGTCAGTCATCATGTTAATTTTTATGATTACTTACATGTTGGCTTTCTCCAATGGATTAATTTATTATATTTATGAGAGAAAACAGTTCTGCAAGTTAATATTCCAGAATCACTGCAAAAATTACTTAATGATAGGAAATTCCTTTAATTTCAATGAAAATTCAATGAATTAGGGAAATAACTCAGAATACTCGTACATAAGGCTTATTCTAACACTCGTTCATTGAAAAAATCGCCACTTCCTGGCTCGTTTTTGAATTTTGAACTCGTGGGAAACTATCAGTGCACTTGTATTATAAATAACTATTTTGCAACCGTTGGAAATATAAATTTTTAAATAAGAAATTCATAAACTAATTTCTCATGACAAATTTAAAGATGCTTTCAGTTATTTGATATATGTTAAAGTTTGGGGGTTAGAAGGTGATTTTGGAATGATTGCATTTCAAGGTAAAATGTGTATCTCGGTAATTTTTTCAATTATGAGATGAAATTAGTCTCTGATAGATATTCATAAGTAGAATACGTTGGCGTACACTATTTTTTTTTCCAGAATGATGTAGGTTAGGAGTTAGTGTGCCTTGCTTTGTGTGAGATTTGAAAGTTTTATTCGCTATAATATTTTTTTAGACCAATGAAATAAATATTCATAGAGTATTTTCCGAAAAATGCATATAATATTGTTAATTTTTTAGCATTATTCAAAATTTTGTTTTTATCGATTCTTCACATCGTCAATATGGGAAAATATATTCATACATTCTGAGTATAAAAGAACTTGATTTCATTATACAAAACTGATTCATCACAATTGTATACGATAGGACTGATGAACGGTTCATCGGTGAAGAAATTTTTTTTATTATTTTGTAGATTTTCTTAAGGGCAATAACTTCCTTATCGACACTGTTTCAAGAACAAAAAGGGGAAAATACTTTTTGAGGTAATTCCCCGTCATCTTACTTTGTACTTTTCAACGCAGCAATTCAACTTGAAGTTCTATAAAGTATCTTCAATAATTTTAGTCCTTAAAAATTTTCTAAAAACCTACCATTCCAGAGAGAAATGATATCCAAAATACTCTCGAATTTTTTCAAATAGCTGGTAGGCTTCGACCTCACGCGCTCTCTGAATGCACCCTTGAGGAATTCCGCTTGGAGGTAATTTTCCTTCATAAATTTGACTGATTTACTGAACTAGATACTATAGTAGACATTTACGTGGGGTGTGGAGAGTAGCCTCAAGAAAATGTCGACTATGAACTAATTTAAATATGTTCAAGAAATTTGTCTTTTGGACGGAAATTCTCATTCAAATGTATTTGTCAGAACTAGTTTTTTTTTCAAATTCCTCACTTCGAACAACATTTTCCAGAGAACATTGAAAACACAATTCTATTCACCCGATGAAAAGTGATAAATAATTGATGATGTTGAATACACTTCAACAGTTCAAACTCAAGGACCTAAAATTTTGAAGAATTTCAGGAATTATGTTAACGTTTTGTATTAGAAGGAATGCCCACTATGACATTGTTTGGAAAAAAAACACCAAAACTTTCCCTACTTTCTTTCAATAGAAAGGAAAGTGCGGATGTTTTTTAGGTGAAAAGCTTTTGAATTTCAACTGAGATATATATTCAGAGCTTTTCAATTGAAGTACATCTGCTATATCTCTCCTATTAAAAAAATCGGATTGTTACCACCCTCCGGTGTTTGTTGCAGAACAATGTTGTCGTAGGAATCCACACTCTCCAATACAGAACTTGAAAATTATTTTTGCATTCTTTGATGCTTCCAGGTTCTTGAGTTTAGCGATTCAACTGCCTGTTGAACACATCAACAATTGAATTTAAGTTCAATATTCCATTATTATGTGAATAATAATGAACCGATTCTGAAAATTTCAATCGACATCTCTTCCTTATTCAAAAAATGTTGAGGGTTGAGTCACCTTAATGTGAGGGGCTTTTTCAGAACAATCTCATGTTCACCAAAAAACAGAAGATTACCCGTTTTCTTGAAATCTTCGAGAAATCTTAGTTTCTGAGTTCGATGGGCAGCGCAAATTTTCGTTAAGGGACCTGTATATTAATATTTGTGAATTCCCTTTGAATTCTTAGTTATCGCTGTTACCCTAGCTGCCCAGTGTCCTGGAAGGTTTGCTATTTACCCATTTTCAGGAAATAATAGCTAGAGTTCGCAGCAATTCCACCAAGGGAAACCTCGGCACAAAGGGCAACCCTGTTACAATTTCATCCCCCAATTGTAAGCCCTTTCTTTCCAGGAATAGAGATATTCAATTTTCAATTGATATAAGACTTCGACAAATTTTGACCAGATCAGCGGTTTTTCATTCAAGAAAATAAACCGAAATAGGACTTCATCTGTGCATTTTACGTCACTTACGACCCTGAATCTGGATTCAAATTAGGCACGGAAACACCGTGAAAACAGTAAAACATGAATAAACCACGTCAATCCGATGTTCGAATCATACCAACATAAAACTCTGAAATGAAAACGTCAAATTCGATGACCTATTTTTAGTCCATAAAATTTTATGTTTATCTTTATTCGGTATAAAATCCGGAGAAACCCGGCCAACAAGAGCCATCCAACCAGTGTATTCTTTTTATTATCCATCTCGGTATTGTGCTCCGGATGAACCACTTCTCGAACATCAGGTTACTTTCTTGCTGACCTCATTGTTGACTTATTCGTCGTGAGAGCCAAGATGAATACACCAGTTGACATTGCAGTTTTGTAGCTATTTCCTACTTGTAAGGGAGAAGGAAACATTTGACGGCATTAGGAAGTTTATTTTTCCTGTTCATGAGGAAAGCGTTTTGAATAATTACATTGCAAATATTGATCGAAATAGATTGGCGTCATCAAAAAAGATCATATAAAAGTGGCAACCCTGATTCCCTCTTCTTGAGAAAATATTATTTGAAGTTGAAAATATGCGAACAAAGCAGAGATTTCCTATGGGGATCAGTAGATTTCAATGAAATGTAAATTTCAGGCTCAGAGATCTTTTATCATGAGGTTGGAGAAGCGATATTAGATTCAGAGATATTTCATCATGAGGTTGGAGAAATTATATTAGCCTGGTAATTGAAAAATGGTTTTCATTTCGATGATTACTACACTGCACAAAAAAGTTAACGCACATTCTGTAAATCTCAATTTTAATGAAAGTTAACTTTACATTGACTTTATAACTTATTTTTTATGTTCTCTCGGAAAGGTTTTGAACGAAACAAGACACTTTAAATGGAAGAAAAATACAGGATGTCACGGAATCGTATGTGAAAGAAGAGAAATGAATAATTTTCTAAATACTGAAATGCTGATAAGTGATTTAATACTTGGTATTTCCACCCCTTGCAGTAATTACAGCTCGGCAACGACGGTTCATACTCAAATTCTCAGATTTCTTCGAGTTGGATTCCTAAGTCATTAAGAGTAGCTGGATGATATTCTGAACTTCTCAGCCTTCTATTGAGGTTGTCCCAAACCTGATCTATCGGATTGAGATCTGGTCATTCGATTCGAGAGACTTCAACCTCTTCAAGGTACTCCTGAACGATGCGCGCACGATGGGGTATGGCATTATAGTCCATAAAAATGAAATTTTCACAAATTTATGGAGCAAATGGCAGTACATGCTCTTCAAAAATGTTCTTTATATACTTATCAGGTCTCTGCGAGCAGTTAAAGATATTCCACCCCATACCATAATCGATCCTCCCACGAAACCAGTAGTATTCAGGAAATTGCACTGAGCATATCTTTCATGTGGACGTCTGTATACAAGGGAACGTCGATCACAATGGTGGAGGCAAAATCTAGACTCATTTGTGAAGAGAACTCTTTCCCAATCGGCTTCTTCCCAATGGATATGCTCTCTCGCAAAATCCAAACGCGCCCTTCGATGGGCTGGGGTAAGAGCTGGGCCTCTTGCCGCGACACGAGGCCTTGAATCATATTCTCTGAGGCAGTTTTTTATTGTCTGAATGCTTATTTGCACCCCATGCGTTTGCTCAAGCTGATTTTGAAGGAGGCTAGCGGTTGCAAACCGTTGTCTCAACGAAGAAACTCTCGAGTAACGTTCTTGAATATCAGTTGTTACCCGTGGTCTACCCTGTCCTGGTCTTCGGACATTCATACCTGTCTCCCTGAATCGCTGCAACATTCTGGACACACTTGTATAGGAAACTCCAATCCTTTCTGCAATTCTTGTGTATGTCCACCCTTCTTCTCGCAAAACTACCGCTTGGGCACATTCCTCTTGCGTCAAATTGCGTGTTTCGCGTTGCATAACGATCGAGTGTAGAAAATCAAACGAAAGAAAAACTATTGATCACTAGAATTGATCGAGAACAACTGATTTTAGAATGGAGCCAATACATTCAAAATCTGATAATATTATCTTTTTTCATTCCTGCTGGGAGAAAACATCTGTATTGAAGAAAAACGTTGAAAGTGGATAGCATATGCATGCATAATTCTGATAAAAATAATTATCATTGAGAACACCTTCAGTTGTAGAATAAATTTGAGATTTCCATAATGTGCGTTAATTTTTTGCGCAGTGTAGATTCAGAGATCTTTTATCATGATGTTGGGGAAATGATATTAGCCTATTTTGAATTCATCTATGTTTCAAAAATGCTTTCGGTATGGCCTCTGTAAAGGCAAAGAATTTTCTGTTCAACGTTTTATTCTTTTTTCTAGGTACAATTGTATCTGTGATTATTGTGACATTTTGACCTCCATTTTCTTGTTTTGTTATTTGAATATTCACGTTAATGTTTACTTCATGACATTCTCATTTTTTAGATTAATACATTTCGTCCATTCATTCTCAGAATTTTTCCATTAAGAGTTTAAGTTATGCAGGATTCCGTTTATATGTTTTCCAAATTATGATTTAGCATGGCCTTCCTGCAATGTGCGAATTATTTCAAGGTATTTCGAGGCTGAATCCGGTCCGATTCAACTTTTCCATCCCAGGATTGTTCCAAATTGGGTATTGGGAAATGCAGGACCCGTGGTGCATGCGCTCGTTATTTCATAACTAACGTTGAGGCCCCAGAGCACGAAATCCATTTAACGTTGAAGTTATGCGAACGGTTGCCCGACAATATTGTTTCAATTGTTCAGATGTGACCTCTACATTTTCCACGGGTACGGAGCGGATGAACTGGTTAAAAAGTGGTTGTATATGTATGGAAATTCAGCTGATAACTAGTTGCGCAATAAAATCCACAGATTGAAGGGAACGAATTGTCACGAGTTCTGTTGGAAAAAGGTTCATTAAAGACTGAAGTTTCACAAATAATCGTTTTTTTTCGATTGGAGGGAACATGCATGAATGTATAGGAAAGATTCATTTAGAACTAAATGTTTCACCAATAGTCTTTTTTCATTGTAATTGTTCAACAATGTTATTTTGTTAATTTTTCCGCTCTGACTTATTTTTCGTATTTGAATTTTGCGTCCGTTAGAAAAATCAGCATCATTCAGATGTAATCATGGAAAGTTGGGGGAATTATCAATTATTTCATGTGGCTGTTTCAACATGTTACTCGAACATTATTGATTCTACCAAACTAGCTGAAGGCTCATTTAAAAAGTAAAAAGTGACAATAAGTTATATGGAAATTTCTCTCTCTCTCTCGCTCTTTTTATAAGCGATTTCCATTTTTTCTCAACCCTGCAAAACTCTTGAAGAATGGTGAAAGGTGAAAAAAAAATAGTAGAGAGATGCTGAAAACTCATTGGAAAGGAAGAGAATATAATAACAAAAATGAAAGAAAAAATGTTTTAGTGGCAATCGGAAATTCATAATTTCTGCATCAAATTTTTCGTATAACCCCAAAATTCATAAGAAAAACTTGATAGATATTCATGATATCTATTGATATTCTTACACGAGTTCAAAGGCAAAAACCAGCCACGAAGTGTTAAAATGAGCTTTCTGTACGAGTTTCATACAGAATTTTCTTCAATTCGTTGAGTTTTTACCGAAATAAATGAAATATTTCCATCAATAATAAGTGATTTTTGCATTGAAAAATATTGTTTGGCAGAACTGTTTTCTGTCTCTTAAATTTGACAGCTTAATAGTGCAGTTAAAAATAAAATAAACAAAAAATAGCTATTTGTTACCCTGAAACGAAATATAGGCCTTTTAGTGCAAAGCGGGTAAACTCTCCCGGACTCTCCCTACCTTCTATTTTCGCAATTTTTTTGCAACATCTATGTTTTATGACCACCAAGACTTGCTTTCACCACAATGGCGCAACGTACTGTTTTCGGACGAGTCACGATTCGTTTTACAAAGTGACAGTCGCCGAGAAAAAGTTTGGAGATGCCCACGCAGACTGAAGCGACTCAATTTTTCCGAGGAGATTGTGTCCTTTCAAGGCTGGAGGTGAAGTTTCTGGTCGCCGTCCCCCTCTTATTATCGTTAAACGAACAATAACTGTTGCCAGATGGCAACAGTCTAAATAGATATGTAGAAAACGTCATTGAAACAACCATTGTTCCTTTGCACAACGAATTTGGTTTAAAATTAATTTATTAGGATGATATAACGCCCGACTACACCGCACACAAAGAGTTCAAAACATTCTTCAAGAGAACAATATCCAGAGAATGAGCTGGCCATCAAACCCACCGGAAATAAATCCAATTGAATACAAGTGGGATTACTTAGGGAGAACAATATCGAATCTCCAAAATCCAGCTTCACCTTTTCAGGAATTGGGTAAAGCCCTTCAGAAAAATGGAACGATATGCCTTTATGCTAATTTCAATTTCATTTTATATCTGCAGTTCATGTTGACCTTTTCAAATACATCTAGCTGATAAAATTTGTCACCTTAATGATCTATAAGCCTGAAATACGAACATCTTCTCAATATGTGTCAATTCCTGATTCCTCCTTGTCTTCGTAGTGTGAAATCGTTACCTCGGGTTTCAAAGTAAGCAGGACACAAAGAGACTACTAATCACGGAATACGACTCGATAGTCCTAGTTTCAAAGTATCGAGAAGCCCCAATAAAGTTGAGCTACTCTCGTGAGAAAACCCAACGAAGTTCGGCAACTGAATTCAACAAGATATACTCGTAGATGAAGTTTATTTTACGTAGTATATCTGGGAATAATGAACAATCACGGTGTTGTATGTCTTGCTGAGTTAAACCACATCCAGAGATACATTCAATCTGGTCCTTATGAGAGAAGTTAGAAGAGGAAGTTTGCTGCCGTGAGAATGACTATATAGAATCTGGAGAATTAGATGAATTCTGAAGGATTTTTATTCGATTCTTCAGAGAAATTCGGCTTTTATTATGATTATTGCAAAAGGCTAGAGTGTTTTCATTCAGCACGAATACATAATACATGCAGTCTATGCATCAAGAACACATTACATGTATTTTCAATTAACTCACACTTTATTAAAATTAATGAGCAACATATTCATGGAATTCAGGATATTCACTGAAATCGAAGACTTGGTGGCGTTATGTCGATGATTTTTTTTTGATTTGGCAACATGCTAGAGAAGAGCTGATTTAATGATTATAATCATATTAATAATAAACAGAATGAACTCACCACAATATAATTCACAAAGGAATTGGAACCGAATATTATACTTTCCTTCTTAGATGTTTCGATAAAAAAAAAATTTCAAATCATTTTGACGCAAGTACGTTCAGAAATAGGACAATCGATATCAGAATTTTTATTTCAAATCATCAAGTGGGTGTTAAAACAGGTTCTCCACTGAGGGGGCTCATTCAATTTCATCTACAACCGAAATAAGAAATAATGAACTTGATTTCATTCGAAATATTTTCGGCAATATTCAATATCTAGCAAATTGCATGAAGAAACCGTATCAAATTTAGAAAGGAAAATTTTACGACAAAATGATAACGATAAACACGGATAAACAAGAAATCGTCAAAATCAACCAACTTGGTTGAATTTGGTTCCTAATTTCATGATCTTTCGGAAAAAATAAAAAGAATTGTATTTCTCTATTTCAGTATCGTAATGAGTTCATTACAGTTCTAAGAGTAGTGCTGTAATGAAACTCATTACAGCATTGTTTTCAGTTACATTTTTCATTTTATGATTGTCAGTACTGACCTCTGATCGAATCAAGTTTCGAATCAAATCAATTCAAATTCATGATCTGTCAAATTTCGTATGTCACACACACCAACTGCTAAGATACAAAACAAAAGTCACTAATCTGAATTTTCATTTGAATTTCGAGAGGTTTTCACAAAAATTGACTGAAATAGAGAAAATACCGTCTAATACTCGTTGCAGAAGGCAATTCCAACACTCATGCTATCGAAAACTCGCTCCTTCGTCGCTCGTTTTCGAACTTCGCATTCGTGTTGTAATAGCAGCTCATTCTGCAACTTGTATTAGAATATACTATTACAATTTCCCCGTATTTGTGGAACAACTCATACCGTAGAATTGTGAAGACCCTTGGAAATAAGAAAACGTGACATAAAAATAAAACAAAAAATTTTGATATTGGAATATCGTCTATTGAAGATCATGTGTGTTACAATACCGGCCATCACATGATTAATTGGAATAACACGAAAATCATAACGACGAAACCTCATAGTAATGTAATAAAATAAAAATTAAGGAGTCAGCTTATTGTTTGTTTGATAGAACAAATGATCTGGCAAATTGTTGTTTCTTTTTTCATTATTAGGCAACAACTTTTTCAAACTGACAAATTAGGGCAAAAGTTTTACGCAGGGCCCTTTCTTCTATTATTTAAGAAAATTCCTCATTGATTTTTGTTTCAGAGACTGGGAGAAAAAACCCTAAAAAAAATTTCAGTAAAATGCGGAGACCACCCTATGAAATATTTCAATATAATATAATACACCTGATTACAGGAGTTTTCATATGAGCAGAAAATGCATTAAACATAAAATCATAGGTGAAATTCTAATTATCATTGTTTATCAAGCATAAACAGCATTCACATCGAGCACTATCCCTTTGTGATAATATTCTGGACTAGACCGAATATAGTTAGAACCACTGTTGATAAATATTGTTGGTCGCATTAGTACAGTTCGAACATCGAATAAAGTAGATCCTGATAACATTGTGCTAACTTGAATTAGGCGTTACACCGTGGATTAGATAAATCAGTCCATTCGAAATTGAGTTTCATTGTTATTGCAACTGAGTTATTCGTTTCATGCCCAGGTTTGTTTTAATGAGTTTATCCGATTAGTGTAATGTGTGATTATACTCACAATTATCGGTTGATTGCGGATGGAACAGATGGTTTACATTGATCGACATATCGTTGCAATCATTCTATACGCAAATAGAGTATTTGTGAAAATTTCATTTCCATTTTCGACTATTCTGAAAAATGCAGCAATTTCGAAATGACAATTAGATCGAATTTGGCTGTATTTACTCCATAATCATCAGCATTCACTCTCATTTCAAATCGTATTTGGATTTCGATGTTCATGATTTAACTTTGAATCTTTCAAGTATTGTCCCTGATTTGAAGCAGAAGAAGATGGTAATGAAGAGCACAAATGCAGGTAGATAGGTACTCAGCTGCCCAACGGAATAGTCTTCTGTGAACGTGTTGCCAGTTTCAACGTCATTTGTATATAACATCATCATCATCATCATCAATGGCTCTACAACTCAAGGTGAGTCTTGGCCGCATTTACTTCTCCACACTAGTCGATTTTGTACTGCTAGCTCCCATTGTGTTACTCCCAGTCTCTGCAAATCACTGGTCACTGCGTCTTTATACCGTTTTCTTGGACGACCAACCGTTCTTCTACCCTCAGGCCTTTCCCAGAATGCTGTATTGAGGAGTCTTCCATCTTGTGTACTCATGACATGTCCTGCCCATCTTATGCGATTGGACTTGATGTGTCGCACTATATTCTCGTTCCCATAGAGTGCCTGTAGTTCTTGATTCTTTCTTATTCTTCATTCTCCTATTATTTCGTCTCTACAAGGCCCAAAAATAGCCCTCAGGATGTTCCGTTCCAGTACAAGCAATCTATCAGCCTCACGTTTATTCAGGAACCATGTCTCACTCCCATAAGTTATTGCGGGACGAATGATAGTTCTGTAGATTTTTATTTTCGCTTCTCTTGAAATTACTTTCGATTTTAAAAGCGTCGCCAAGGAATAATATCCCCTGTTTCCGACCATAATTCTCGATTCCACGTCTCTTTCATTCTTGTCATCAGCTGTTATGACTGCTCCCAAATATTTAAATTCTTTTACTACTTCAAAATTGTAGTCATTTGTAGTAACATTTTGACCGATACGTGGTCTTGGGTTTTTTGTGATTACCATATATTTGGTCTTGTGTTCATTGACCCTGAGGCCTACTTCTTTGGCTCCTTCTTCCAACAGGGTGAAAACTTCTCTAGCGTCTCTAACGGACTGTGTGATTATGTCCACATCGTCGGCAAAAGCCAGTAGGACCTTCGAACCCTGTGTTGCGAAACCGTTTGATAGTTTTGATTGTACTTTTCTAACTGCATACTCCAAGGCGAAGTTGAACAATAACGAAGAAAGGGGGTCTACCTGTCTAAGACCGTTTTCAATTTGGAATTCATCTGATGTATATAACGTTGAGAAATAAAAAATTTTTTCGTATAAGGCGACAAAATGTCACTTCGGTTAGTGTTGCCAATAAAAAGTTCAAAATTATTTCGTTCTGAGGTACAGTTATTACATTATCAATATTTTTGCATCGTCTAAGTGCAGGTGCAATTCGAACTACAAACCCCAACAGCTTACGAAAAATTTTCATCCTGGAAACGTTTTAAAGAATTACATTTCGCTATTTATTCGTATAACTTCCATCAAATGGTGCATTGAGCTCTTTCATTTTATTTTAGTTGCTTTAGTTACAAAATTTGTGTTTTAGACAATCCATTCCGTACCTACACGCTTTTTTTCAACAAGAATCTCATTCTTTTTTTCTCTGTTGCACCAACACTTTCAACTATTTTGGTTTTTTTGCCTTTTCCATTGCTTCAGCGCGTTTAACTCATACTTTTTCTTTCGGAATGGAGGCTTCTACGAATTTCTTTTCTTTTTAGTTATCCAGGTTATTTGGGCTCTGTCTCTACTTTATGAAGATTGGTAAAGGGTCACCCCCACAGTTTGCGTATTTGAGAGCTGTGGTGACAGGTTTTGGGCATTCCGCCGTTATGTGTATTTCGCCACATTTCTTAAACTTGAATGTATCATGAAACTTTTTCTGCGAATGCCAAAGAATTGACATCGATGACTTTGAATATTGAGGTTTATCATTCTTAGGCTTTCTACTTTCACAGGGATAATGCAGCAGAGTTGCAATTTATTGAATATTGCCTTATGAGCTTTGTCAATTTCAATTCTAGTGTTTTTTTCACCGGGTAATATCTGACAGGTATGTCTGTTTTATTTGGGTAATTATTTCGCGAAGCACATCCTTCGATTTTTTCTCGCTACTGCATTCGTGAGCTTTTTCAGGCTTCTGTATAGTCTTTTTCTGCAGCCGGTTCAGTTTTCATTAATTGGGTTGCCAGCTTTTCTCTTTCCCATTTAATGTTCATTTGTGGAATCATATTGTTCACTTTCTGCCACTTGGAAAGATCTCGAAACATCAAGTAGGCGATTTTTCCCCATTTAGAAGATATATTCCATTTCGGTTCACTAACCTTTTGGTGGCTGCTTTCGTTGATCCCATTCTTCTATGATGCCACTATAAAATCTTTTTCGTTGGTTACGATATATTCCTGGTTCACTGATTCACGATCCCTGTATT
Source organism: Hippodamia convergens (assembly GCA_038502775.1). Classification (NCBI taxonomy): domain Eukaryota; kingdom Metazoa; phylum Arthropoda; class Insecta; order Coleoptera; family Coccinellidae; genus Hippodamia; species Hippodamia convergens. The sequence goes on from CM076607.1 coordinate 2,807,215, forward strand.
CATCATCAAGTAAGGCCACATTTATCTACAAGGCATCAAAGTTTCATAGAAGGTATGTCAACAATAACTAAGCTGGCCACATAATCACAGAACCTTGCCGAGTCCTCCGATGATGGAGGTTTAGATTCACTCCTTTTTTTCTGAGACTGATGCGTTCTTATTTGAGGGGGAGAATTAATTATGTTTTCCATAATAGCTTCTGATCTTTTGAATATGAGCTTAGGACAGGAGTTCCTCAGGAATTGAATTAGAGTCCATTATTGTTTACCATCTTTATGAACTACAACGAAATCTGGAAATCCGAATGGGATGTATGTTCTTTATCTAATAAAAATCTAATATCTGATCCATCGAATAAAGTTCCTGGTTTTAACCTTCCCAGGAGAATATGGTCCCTTCTTAATCGAATAAGAACAGGTCATGGTCGTACCAACAGCATGCTTTTCAAGTGGAATTCGGTTGATAGTCCTAATTGTGAATGTGGTGAATCAGAGGAAACAGTTGAACACCTAATTAATAATTGTTCGATTTATAAATTCCAAGATGGCATTAGAGCCATACACAATATATCAAACTCATTTTTGCAATGGGTTGAAAATTTCAGATCAATTTGATGAAGTATAAATTGAATTCTCTTGCTGTTCTGGCTTTTTTTTATTTTCAGGTTGGAGTTTGTGTTTGGAAATCCTTCCTCCGAAGAGCCGTCCCGCTGATCGTGATGTCCTTCTATATAGAATATTCAGATACAACAATTTTATTTTATTTTTTTAACGGGGAGACAGGTTTTTTCGGCTGAGGTTTATTCCCCTGGCTCTATAGTATCGTATGATACTGGTCATGAAAGTATCGTATGATACTATAGTATCATACGAAGAATGTTGTGGTACCCCGTTCCTTTTTTTACCTCAGCTCAGGTTCTTTTTGTTTCAACATTTATTGTATTATTTTAGCTCTCTTATTCAAAAGAATATATATATATATATATATATATATATATCTTTATGAACGATCTCCTGTGTTCTCTTGGTTGAAAGATGCGGATGATTTGTGGCTTTACTCGAATGGCTGATTTTTTACGTCTTCAGTCGAGTCTGGAGTTTGTCCATGCCTGGTGCTTGCGGAATGGTCCCATTTTGAATTTAGAAAAGTGTTATTGAATACTGCTCAGAATCTCAATTACTAGGGTGTCTTATCAAGAAAAAAAAAGTACGGCGTGGTTGTCGTATCTTGTAGAATTCCGTCACAGGTTTCCTCTGCAGCATGAAAGATCCAAAAAAAAAGAAACGCGCTGAGAGGAAAGTAGGTGTTTGAACAAATTCACGAACGAAAATTTCAAGACTGAATCTCAACTCAATTGTGATGACACGATATTATTTTCATTGATAATATACTTATGGTGCTTCAGTTAGTTTCAAAAACAAACTTGAAAATAAATTTTTTGTTTTTGAAGGAAATATTTCTAGAAATATTAGGATTTCTGGTTTAAACCAATGTCAAGTTTGGAGATGTATAAATAACTTGATTACATTAATCAGGACTCAAATCTCCTAGTATGTAATACGAAAAGGTCAGGCAATTCTCTCTCCGAAATAACACATATTCTTCCTTCGTGTATTTTTCCTATTTTGGATTGAGATAAAAACCTTTTTATTGTTATTGACTTTGGCCTTATGAAGCAAAACTATCTTTCATTGTTGAAATTAACCCAAATAGACCTGAAATTTTTTTTTTCATTTCAATGAGAATTGCGTCACATTATGGCCTAATGAGGCCTTCTCATATTTTTCATCTTGATTTGTACTTATTTTTCACGAAAATTTTAAATTTGTGGTGTTCTGCTTTTAAAGGAACGGTAGGTTTTTGAAACTAAAATTCATTTTATGAAAAATTAACCTTGAATCATAATGTGTGGTAATTATAAAAGCATTTTTTCGGATGTAATGCTATTTTATATTAAAAACATATAAAATATTAGTTTTTATGGCACACCTCAAAATTTTCTTATTGAATTCTGGTGAACAATTAGGTGGTCTACTCTGACTTATCTTGAAGATTGGTGCAAACTCTTTGATTGCTTAGATGGTCCTGTTTTTGTTGTTTTTCTATTAGTTTCCAGCAATCTTGTTGCGATGATAGATAGTCTAATTTGTTACCATTTCTCCGTTTTGAACAACCTTGTCAAAGCACTGTCCAAGAAGTGGGAAATACAATTTTTGTCTTAGTCGAAATACGATTCAACTCATGTTTTCACGGGATCAGTCAACGCCCCCCATATATTATAATGTTACACGAGTTTTCGTTGTTCAATGATATTTTTTTTCTTTAGGTGAATATCTTATTACTTTCTCTGGTGCATGGAAATACGAATAAGAAATTAGTAGGTACATAAGCAATATTATTGTTAATTCACTAACAGAAAACTATTGAATTATGTGCAGAAGAAAATTCTGGTGGTTCTGGAATCATATCGAGATTATCTGCATGACGAGGTATCTCATGCAGAGTCAGATTCTTTTTTAAATAGTTATAACAATATATTCAGGTAATATAGTAGGTGATAATCCTACCGTTCCGTTAAAAGAACACCTTCATTCATGTAGCAAAAATCAGGATTTGAAATCATTGAGAAGATGAATTCGCCTCTAATATTATTAATCCAAGAATAGATATAATTATTTTATTCGCAAATGGGATGAAATAAATACACTTATGAAAAAATACACAACTGGACAAAATTAGGTATTGCAACAATTGATATATTCATGAAGTTAACATGGCTTCAAAGTGAATTTGAATACTGAAGCACTTCGTAGGTTATATTCAGTGTTGAAGACAGCATTAATTTATGTGTTTATATTGAAGCCTTCTTTGTTTCTTTTTTTTTGAGCATGAATAGAAAACTATTAGATAGGTGTTCTTTATACGGAACGGTAGGTCCATTTGGGTTAACAAAATGAGCACATCAGGTGATGAATTGTTATGAAAAAGGGAGGAAAACAAACAAAATTCCTAGTGATGAATCATAATTTCACTCATTCTTCGTAATTTTCTCCTGGTTTCATCATGATTCGAGCAATGAAATCTCTAGGGAAAAATTTCTACCGGCCAACAAAAACCCTCTTGCGAAATACCACTCATTATGAAAGAAAAATCGTATTTTTTTACGAAACTAAGTTTTTCGAAATTTCTCGAAAATGTTCACGAATATTCCAATTCATCTCTATTATGTCACTCACCAAAAACTACAGGTCCTTCACTCCTTCTACCAGCACGCCCCAAAAATACCTCAACAACGTTAACGTCCTTGACACCTGACCACGAAACCCGAGAGATCGCGTAAAGGAGCGTGTTCTGTCACGCTATCAGTCGCTGACTGAGCGACGCCGAGCGCCAAGACGCTGTATATGGACCAGGACGATAGGGGAGCTTGCGCGAAGCGCTGGCGAGTGCAGGACATCGCAAGGAGGGATCCGGTTGTCCTTTAATGTGTGGCTCCTCTAGTTTTGTGATAGACGACGCAAAAGCCTTGTTCCTGGGATTAGGGGGATGTTGGATGATGAAGGGGTTCATTAAGAGCATATATTACGTTGATTTGATCATTTTATATGTGCTGAGCAGATGAAAGATAGTTATGTTAATGGATCATCAAACCGAACATTGCAAGAACGTCTTCTAGAAGGTTTTCATGAGACAGCAAGAAGTAGTACATCAAAATACCGAAGGCAAAAGTGAGGGATGGGCTCATCGGTCTCTGAGGAGTGTAGATTCTGTGGGGAGGAGGAAGAAACTAATATTTACCTAGTGACGGAATGCTTTGCCATTGTAAGGTAAAACAAAAAATGCCTTGGTCAAGAAACTTGTAGGAGTGAGGAATGTGCCTCGCTGGAGCCTTCATATACCGGGTGACACAGAATCTTGATACACCCCCAGAAACTCCCTTGTTTCTGTAGCTATATTTCTGAAATTTGAAACATTGAATATACTGACTATAGGGCACTTTTCGACATATTCAGAAGAATAATCTAACTGCTGGTTTTTTCGGAAATCACATCAACTTTCGATTTTCAAGTGGGACACCCGGTATATTATTTCATTTTTGAAATCTCCATAATTTTCTCAATCTGATGATACCTCATAGTTGATATTTCATTCGTCAGAACGCCCATTTTATTCTTCGATCTAGAGAGCCTTGAACTCCCTAAAATTATTCCAAATAATGAAAATAATGTTACACTATAGTAATTTCGATTTAAAAAGTATCGTGGTTCGAAATACATACCAAAAGAGTAAATCAAAACTTTTTTTCACTCGAAACTCCGTTTTGTCAAATGGAAGCATAATGGTACTCTGAAGTCATTCGGAAGTACCATCGGTGGGGTATCCATCCATATCAACTATTTTTCTGTATAACCAATACGAACACGATAATGGAGTTTAGACAAGTTTAAGTATCTTCTCGGTTCAATCCAAAGTTGATGTCATTTCCGGAAAAACCGGAAATTAGATTTTTTTCTAAATATGTCAAAAAGTATGAGGAGAGACTACGGATATTCAATTTAACACCCTTTCAAGATCGCCGAATGAGAGGTGACCTAATATTTAGCTTCCGAGCAATGAATGGCATATTGGGAATCAACCTTACATCTTTATTCACCCGAAACACAAACAACTTGCGAAGGCATATGTACAAGCTGAAGAGGAAAAACTTCAGAACAGCTCAGCGGCAAAGTTTCCTTGTTAATAGAATTTTTCACATCTGGAATGGTTTGCCTGCTGATGTGGTTGGTGCGGCCAGTGTGAACTCATTCAAAAACAAACTCGACCAATTTCGTTCATCTCTTGCATAAATGGATGTTTCAGTGAATCTAAATTAGTGGTTTTACTTAAATTTTAATTCCATGTTATATCACTTTTATTGGTTTTTCTGGGCCTCAAAGACGTAGTCTCGGCTCTTATTATAAAAAATAATAATAATAATAATAATAAAGTGCCCTATAATGAGTATATTCAATGTTCCAAATTTCAGAAATATAGCTTCAGAAACAAGGGAGTTTCTAGGGGTGTACCATGATTCTGTGTCACTCTGTATATTGGATTTCATAAGATCTCTGGAACAGGAAGGTAAACTATGGAGGGTTTGGTGAAAACAGCTTTGTCAAGGAATACAATAGACCATAAGGTCGCAGTGGACTGCAACCCTTCTTAAACTAATAACAACTTGTCATACAACATTCTCCTATGAGGAAGTTCTTCTGAAGCCAGTAGAACCTTCAATAACGATAGAGAATCTTGCGCATGATGTGAAGGGTGGGTACGAGTTTTCCGTGTCAGATTTCCTTCTTGAAAACCGGCATCCTTACATTTCCATGTACTTTCTTACATCTAGTTATACTAAGAGGATTTCGTATAATTTTTTGGTGGTTATATTATTCGATTTATAGATACAATGGAAATTTTTCAAAATCACAGATTTTATGCTTACGGATGCATAATGTTTCCCCATCTCATGAAAAATAAATAAATAGAATTTTCATATTGTTTTTATCCTCCTTAGTATAGGTTTAAAGTACATGGAAATGTAAGGATGCCGGTTTTCAAGAATGAAATCTGACACGGAAACAGCGAACCCACCCGTAAAATCATGCGCAAGATTCAGTTGTTAAATCTTGTTATACACTGAGGATATAATATATTTTGTGATTTGTTTGAAACTATTCGATAATGTTTTTTTCTGTATTATTTTTGTTATTAGTTTGGTTTTCGTCCATGACTTAAATAAATGAAAAAGTTTTCAGAAATTTGGACTATATATTTTCTCTCAAACTTATTCAATTTGCCCACGTTTCGGAGATGAATTTCTCCTTTTTCAGGGCTACAAGACAAAAAAGAACAATCTACAAAACAATTACAAAAAAACAGGACAAGATACGGACCTAAAGAATATCCAAATGGTAGAGAGAAATATTTAGTTTTCAGCAAATATTCTATAAAACTTTTAGTAAACGTTGCCAACAACGAGTTAAAAACAGAAATGTCAAATAGCGTTTCTATTTCTTACTCGTCGTAATTTGTTGATACCATTTCCGGTGAAAGCAGAAGTCATTGGTATTTGAAAATATATCATAAATGAAGGTATTCTTGGCCTATTATTTCGCACAAAATTTTTAAGTGATTGAATAATTATTTCTCCATGAACTTATAAAGAAATATATCATACATCGCCCTCAAATTCATTAGGATATCATGAAAATTATTGTTTGTATGTAAAATTTGAATTATTGAGTATTGAGTAGGCTGAATGGAAGAATAATATGTCTCTACGCATGGTGTCATTATTATTTTGCCATTGAATATTTGATTCAATTCTCCGTGGTTTGATCTCTGTTCAGAACAACTGTGAATTATTAGAATTCGAAGTCTTATTGCTGGCAATATAAAAATTTTCGAAAACTAGGAGAAATATGATGTGTTAAAATGTTTTATTTTATCGGCAATAATGACTTCGAATTCACAGTTTTTCTGAACAGAGATCAAACCACGGACAAATAAATCAAGTATTCATTAGCAAAATATAAATAAAACCATGCGTAGAGACATATTATTCTGTGATTCAGCCTTCTTAATACTCAATAGTTCAAATTTCACATACAAACTATATTTTTCATAATAACTGAATGAATCTCAGGGCTGAAACTGATATGATGTACGTGACTTTAAAATAGAAAATTCTACTCTAATTAACCCTTTTCACTACTATTCCCGGAATAGCTGAATACAAAACACGTCTTCGTTTAAGACCTAACACTTTACCTTTTATTCTCAAGAAATCTACAAGTCTCCGCTTGAGACTTAAAATAACTAACTGAAATTTCCCTATTTCACCCCCAAAAATAAACCGAGCAAGCCGAACTCCGCGAGCACGTCGAAGAACCTTTTCTGTTCTTACCTCCGGACACTACTAATTTCGATAATTGTAACACCGAATGTGAATTTTTCTGTCCACCTTTTTGGGAGGTACCTTATTCAAAGATTGCCTCCTTCCAGGGAAAATCTTTGTTTTTACCCTCCTATTGACCAATAAGATTCCCCTTTTAAAGGTTCTTCGTCTTTGTAGGAGTATCCGAAAAAGATGCCAGTTGGCCTTTTCAAGTCCCACGGTTCTAAATATCCTTTTTGACCCATAATCATAAATAATACCGTCGTATGTTTTTCTTAAGTGTGAAAGTGTTAGTTTTCATTAGCTTGAAGATCATGAACTCTAATAAATCCTAAATTTTTATTTATAATAAACCATTCGAAAACGACCGTTGTTAAAAATTGAGCCCCCTCAGACGTCATCCTCAACAACGCCTATGGTTCGAACGCACCGAAACGTCAACTCGATCTCTGAAACTCTATGAACAGTTGATTGACGTCAAAACTGACCTACCACTATGAACTAACCTGCTGACAGATTAACTCATGCTCATTGATTGTATCAATTGATCTAACCCCTTTCTGTATCCAGTCTCACTGAAGATCAGACCTTCTCTTGGAATTGACTCCTCTAAGATATATTTTTTGATATATTTTAGCAGTTCTCATAGACTTTTCAGATATCTCTAGACTCATCACATGTAAGTAATTGATTGCTCCAAAAATGAACATTTTTTGTGATAATGAATCCTGATTTATTATATTCTCATGTGCACCACATTATCTCAATGTATTCATCTCATTTCTCAATTATTCACTTCTCATTACACTTGCTATTTATTGTTCTCGAGTTTCAGATGAATGAAAAGTCTCAAACGTAAAGGTGAATCATGGAATCAGTCTTCTTTCTCAATAAAATCAAGTGAACTTCTCTGAAGTATTTGAACGATCAAGTAACTCACATATTGAACCTGATTGACAGTCTCAATCCCTGCTTCACCTTGAGCGGTCTCCTCAAATATTAATCACATGATTAAACTGGTATGATCTTCTCAATATAACCAAGAAATTCTCAAGTTCATTCATCGGAAGCACTTAGCAAGTAAGACCTCAAGCCTTTAACTTCAAACAAATCATAGGGTTAGTGATTTTTGCACTCATAGACCATATTCTCATATTGTCATTCTCATAATTATCAATTGTAGCTTTTATTTTTCTGATGAACACTAACCCTGCTTACTAAAAGTAGTTTGTCACTGTGAATGTTGTCTCAATTGATTAATTAGCCTTCTCTTTACATAAACACGTTATAGATCATAATTATTGATTTCTCAATCATGATATTCTCACATTGTAATGATCTCAATGAAGACCAGACTTAGACTACTAAGCTTTCAATACACGTACTCCTCTAAGGCCTGATCTCATTTTATTACAACTCAGTCTACTCTAACAATTCATTATTCAACCTTTTGTTTTTCTGATGAACTGAAGAGGCTCTCGCAATAAATTTCATTTGCATCATCACTGTGAACTCTGTGTTTAATTTTGAATTAATGGAACTCTCTCAAAGTCTAAGTCTGACTTCATCTGACCTCTTATTTTGAACATCTCTAAATTACCTCTGTTTTTAGTTGGATAAATCACTCTGAGTTTGAAGATGACCTTAATATTGTATTTTTTTTACCATATTAACTTCATGCGGGTGACTTATTCATTTTATGATTGTGAATGATGTCAATAAATGTTTTTACAATACCATCTCTAACTCAATTATCTGGATACAGTCCTTAACAGTGTTTTCCAAAATCAGAACAAACCCGATTTTGAACAACCGTTTTCGAATTTCTTCCACAGTTTTGATTTTTATGCATCTCGTAGTTAAATAAACAACTGAGCTGTGATCGGGTTTGTTTTTATCAGTGATGATTGAATGATGATAACGTAGCTGTAGACCCGATATGCATTCCTCAGATACAGTGCCATATTAAGAGGTTTCAGTATTGAATTTATTACAGGAGAATAAGAAGCACTTTTCGCAATTGCACTTTCCTGCAAATTTTCATGAATGTTGTTTTTTCTGTTGAGACGATATTTACTTGGTTCCATACTTTATCCCAACCCTGTACATCTATTTCGCAGATTTCATCAGAATACCTCCTGAAGATTGTAGAACTTCCAATATTGAAAAGCAGGAAATATCAAATCAGACGAAATTAAAAAAAAACCTTCTACAAAAAATTCTTTTATCCCCTCCTCAGAAACTTCAAACGTTTTCACGACAACCCCCAAACATCGCCACGATAAAATAAAAAAAAATGCCACCATTCAAAGCCGAAATCCCCCACAGCAAAACCCCAGAACTTGTTCCCGACGTGAAATATTAAAACGTCCGCGTGGACATTGTTATTCTGCGGACTCCCTAATTTCCATCCGGCAGGACCTCCAATCCGCCCCCCGCCTCCCCCGGGCCGACGCCAAATGAAAATAAATATTCGCGGCAGTTTTCATTCTTCGCGAAACGTGTAAAAAATGAAAAAAGCGACACTACAAAACAGGGAATCGTAATCCCGAACGGACAAATTTAATTTCGTGGGATTAAAACGGCGACATGGAGGTCCAGAGGCTCTTTCATCTGATTGAGGAGTGGGGGGAGGGGGTGGGAGGAATTAAAGAAGAGGGAAAAGTCCGCATTCGACCGTTTGACAAAAAAAAACGTAACTGGAAATTCGGTCGTTTCGGCTCCTTTGAATATTAATGAGTGTTGACGGTTAATTTTCGACGCTAATGAAGTTCTTTTACCATTATTTCATGACACTTTTTCCATTTAGATCATTCCTTTAACTTCCAACAGGCCTATAGTTCCAGTCAGTATACGGGATCAGAATACTCATGACCGGGATCGGCACAGATAATCCACTTCTCGCAACAATTAAACGAACAGAAAAATTTTTAAAATTTTTTGGTGTTTTTCGGAAGGCTGTATCTCAGTGAAAAATAGTCGTATGAGGAATAGAAAAATCAACTTTTGAAGCCTCAAGACTCTAGTTTTTGAAATAATTGAATGAAGCACGAAGAAATTTTTTTTTAAAGTTTTCAAATTTTTATGTTTTTGAGCTGGAGCGATGCAGAGCCCGCATAGTCTGTTTATTCAGGTCTAATTTGGTTTACACCACCCTCGGAAATGACCATTTGTCTTCGAGATATCTCATTTTGAATGCAAAAGGACCCCTTTTTCACTCAATCAAGAATCAAGTCATTAATGAAATTTCCAAGTAAACCGTTCCATTTTTCCTGAAGGACTAAACTCAATTACTGAAAATTTGAAGGTGGGTTTTGACGATTGGATTATGGTATATTCTAAATCTTATGAAAACAGGTCATGAATTCAACGTACTTTCCAAATGGAATTCAGTTATGAGCCTCAATTTATTTTGCGGTGAAACAGGAGGGACGACAAAGTCGAACATCTCATGAATAATTTTATGTATTTTAAGTTTTAAGTCTAGATAAACGAAATGTTGGGGGGTTGATTTTAAAAATTGGTGGTCAATTTGAAATCGATTCAATAATTTTAGTTACCTTCTTTCTTCTTGCTCTTCCAAGTTTCTATGACGCACCACAAACCTTTTCTTGGTTTTTGGTCCATTGGAGTCAACGTAATCCATTCGTCATTGAAATGAAAACATTGAAGAGTATTCACTGTTTTTACACACCGGCAGATTCTGGAAAAAATAGACATCTTTCAATTATTTCGCTTTTTTTAAACGGAAACAACACGTTACAAATAACTACACTCCATAGGAAAATACGGTTTTTTGGTTTACGATATATGAACCTAAATTATGACAAAAAATTTCATTTCATGAGAAAAATATGAAAATGCTTAGGTAAACTACTTGGTAGATTCTACCAACCAATAGAAAAAAGGTTTTCGTTGTTCTCACCGGGAATTGAATTTAAAATTCAATTGATGTCTAAAAAGAGTTATCGAAACACGAATACAGGCTTAACTTCATTAAGGGATCCTCTAATAATATATCTCTTAACGTTGGTCGGATATTTGAGCTTTCGAAACGATTTATTTCTTGAAAAATTTATTATGACATTTCCTTTATTTTGACAGTTGTAAGAAGATGTTTAACCTAGAGAATTTGGAGAACTGTCAAAATAAGGTACCTTTTATTAAAATACGGATGTCTTTTATTTAAGTCAAGTAATGGAATTTTATTCAAAATATTTTGCGAGTGCGCATGAGTAAATGTCAGAATAAAGGGAACTATTCAAGTTACGCCTTTATTTGCATTTCGATAACTTTCTAATATCTTTCAATGGCTCAGGAGAACACATCAATAAAGAGCATTCAAGTACCCAAGTAGGTTCGAAACTCAAAAACTGAAAGATTTATTGAAATGCCACTGAGGATTTTTTCAGCTTCTTTTGCTCACTAAGCCTACTTATTTAAAATTGCTTAGTTTCCACTACGTTTTTTTTTTGTGCAAGGAAATTCTGGTTGATGAAATTATATAAATTGAAGGCAAATACATATTCACCATTTACATCAAATAATGATTCAGTTACTTCAGAGGTTGTTAGAATATAATAGTTCGAAAAAATAGTCTCAATTTTTCCATAGTATTATTATCTTTCGTGTGCGATCACTCAACAAGGAAAGTCGAAGAAGATTATCGGTTATATGATTTCGTATTTTTATGGGTATATTAAATACGATAAAAGTATTCATTTTGGTAGAAATTAGGTAAATAAAAATATGCCTTGTAAAGAGGTTATCCAATTCTGAACTATTTATGGCTCACTATTTCGGATATAATAGCTTTCATAGATATATGCTGTTTTCAACTTTAATTCAGAACTTTTTGAGACACACACCTCATAGTACAGGGTGATTCATTTATCTTGGTAACCCCAATTCTCTCGAAAACTCCCGAATATTTTTTCATTCTGTGAATGGCGTTTTGAACAAGTCAATGTCGACTTAAGACGCGCATAAAAATCTGCGGAATAAATAAAGACGCCAGGCGTCGCAGCGCTATCAAAAATTTTTTCTCCAGGGACATACCATTTTTATCTTGTCATTCAAAAGATAATTTCATTTTGAACTTTTTTTTCGAATACAATTTTTGTCCATTTCTTACCGTCAGCGATCTGCAGCGTGTTTTATGTCGATTCTATTCCATTTATTTTTTTTCTGTATTGTGGTAGTATGCCTTGATTTGGAGACATAGATATGATTTTATGCCTTGAATTCAAGAAGGCTAGTCTTCTAAACAATTTGCCTCTTTAAATAAGATCAAATATGTGGATAAAGCAAGATGGGGCTCCATGTCACAACGCTGCCATTGTGAAGAGATATTGAGATAGTCCAAGTTATCAGAATCAGTTTGGTATACCATATATTCAAGGGGACCCCTCAGAAAGTAATCCATGAGCGTTAGGTCTGGCGATATCTGATGGTTTCAATCTATTTTTTTCCGAATTCTTGATCTAAATATCTCTTGAGAATGGCATCGTGGTGACATCTTGCTGTAGCCACATATTTCATCTTATTTGAAGGAGCACATTGACCAGACAACTAGCCTTCTTGAATTCAAATCACAAAATCACATCTATGTCTCTAAATAAAGGCATACTACCACAATACAGAAAAAAATAAATGGAATAGAATCAATATAAAACACGCTGCAGATAGCTAACGGTTAGAAATCGATAAAAATTGTATTCGAAAAAAAAACTCGGAATGAAATTATTTCTCGAATGTCATGATAAAAAAGATATGTCCCTGGAAAAAAAATTTTTGATAGCGCCGCGACGCCTGGCGTCTTTATTTATTCCGCAGATTTTTATGTGCATCTCAAGTCGACATTGACTTGTTCAAAACGCCATTCACAGAATGAAAAAATATTCGGACGTTTTCGAGAAAATTGGGGTTACCAAGATAAGTGAATCACCCTGTACATCATTTTCATGTAAATTCAACGGTTTAGTCAGCTTTCGCTTGAATAACTCTTAGAGGACAGGAAATTTTTATTACCTCTTGATAATTTGTCTCATGACTGAATAAATTTCTCACACTTTAGTTGAGTCCAATACGAATAACTTACTGAAAAGACGATAAACAAACTATTTTCCAAGAATCATTTCCGACCTTCCATAATGGAGTATCTGAGAAAACACCCTCCAAGAATAAAGAATGACCCAAACATCTCTTCATTTGCACCGGAAACTGGATCCTGACCTGCCCCATCCTGTTCTCACAGACACCGACCCAAAAAGTTCAGCGTCAACGTAATCCCCTTAGGTCCGGCGTACAGCATTATGCCCACTCCAGAGCATGCAACTTCGCCTGTATATTGTCCACGATGTGCCATCTAATTACCGTGTGCGTCCGATACTCCGCGTTGAACAAAACAAGGCGGAAATCTGGAACATCTGTTCATTAGGTTGGCACCACTGGGAATATCGCTGAATTTCCGCCACCATATTTCTCAATTTGGGTTATTAATCCTCGGGGATTTTCGCGATGAATAAATTTTTTATAGCTGCCCAGGAGTCATGAGAATGGATTGTGATTTTTCTCGGGAGACACCGCGGGGCGGCTAGGTGAATTTTTCCTCATTTCTATGATCCTTCTGGACGTGAAGCTGTACTCAGACGAATAGTTGCATTCTTTTGGATATTAAGATCCTAAAGCACATCATGGAAAACACGAATATAGTATTGTGGGATCTGCGATTTCATTTAAAATTAAGTTAGTTAATTGTAGTTTTTAATTTCTACCTAAGGCACTCAACTGAAGTGTAGATATATCAGACCCTTCGATGCTAAACGCAAGATTTCTGAAGTGCTTGTAGGTGCCGATAGAAAATGAATCTTGAGGGTTGCATGTTCGCGCAGAGAAAAGTGGGCAAAGAGGTAATTCTTGGAGAAAATAGAAAACAGTCGATTAGAGAAGGAGACGGTAGACGGTCACAACGTGGACAATTATTAAACGCGGTTCAATTGAACCGATTTGACGAGAATTTTCGTCTGAGCAATAAGACGTACTTCTTCTTCTTCTTCTTCTTTTAATGCATATCCATTAATGGACGTTCGCGACCACATTTTTCATGGTTTTTCTATCTCTAGCTGTATGGATAAATGTCTGAATATCTTGTATACCCGTCCACTGCCTCACGTTCCGCAACCATGATATCCTCTTCCGTCCTAATCCTCTTTTACCTTCAATCTTGCCCTCGACTATCAGCTGAAGGAATTGGTATTTATGGCCTCGCATTATATGGCCAAGGTATGCAATTTTTCGTTTCTTCGCGATGCTAAAGAGTTCACGGTCTTAATTGATACGCCTGAGAACATCTTCAGTCCTCACTTTGGCAGTCCATGTTATCTTCAGGATTCTACGATATATCCACATTTCGAATGCCTCTAATTTGTTGATGTTTTTTTACCTTAAGGGTCCAACCCTCCACTTCGTAAAGAAGCACTGACCAAACGTAGCATCGCACTAGTCTCAGTCTAAGATCAAAATCAAAATCGGTACATGTAAATACATTCTTAAATTTTATGAATGTACTTCGAGCTTGTTCAATTCGGCATTTTATTTCGTCGTCCGATGACCATTCTTGACAGAGCCATGTTCCTAGATATTTAAATTTTTCTACCCGTTCTATAGGTGTTCCATTATATGTTACTCTAGAATTTTCAAACGTATTCGCTTCCCTAGTGATAATCATGAATTTAGTTTTTTTGATGTTGATGTTTAATCCCATGTTTTGGCTATGTTCGCCTATTATATTAATTAGTTGTTGTAGGTCATCTATATTATCTGTAATCAGCACTGTGTCATCAGCGTATCGTATGTTGTTGACCCAGACTCCATTGACTTTGATCCCAGTGTCTCTATCTTCAAGTGACTCTTTAAAGATGGCTTCAGAGTATATATTGAACAGGAGCGGCGACAATATACAGCCTTGACGTACTCCTCTGCGAATCCGAACCTGCTCAGTTAGACCATGATTTACTTTGACCTGCGCTTTTTTTTGGTGCTAATATATAGATTCTTGACACAACGAATGTCTTTTTCGTCCAAATCCAATTTTTTGAGGAGCTGCATAAGTTTGTGATGTTGAACTTTATCGAAAGCTTTTTCGTAGTCTATGAAACATAGACAAACATTTTTTCTTTGGTCATAGCAGTTCTGTACAAGAACCTGTATTGCGACTATTGCCTCTCTTGTACCCAACCCTTGTCTAAATCCAAATTGCGAGTCGCTTATATAATTATCACATTTCCTATATAATATATTATTCTCAGGAATATTTTCAGGGAATGGCTCATAAGGCTAATTAGCCTATGATCTTCACACTTTCTCGCATTCGATTTTTTTGGGATAGGAATAAAAACTGAAGATAGCCACTGTTCAGGGTAATGACCAGTATCATATATCTTGTTGAACAGCCTTTGAAGCACTCTTATGCCCCTTTCGTCCAGGAGTTTCAATATTTCTGATGCTATTTCATCTGGACCAACTGCTTTGTGGTTTTTAGCGGCTAGTACAGCCTTTTCCACTAGTCGTAAAAATAGACGTTAGAATTAATTTTGAAAAGCGACTCCTAGTCTCAGGAGAATAGACCGAAGGAAGTTTAGAGGTTGTTACAAGATTTTTAGACGAATTCATTCGACGTTCTTTGTTGTCAGTGTTTTCGATTGTATTAAATATTGTTTTGAAATACCTGGTGCCTAGTTATTCTCTAGAAACAGTTAAAATCCTACAGTTGGACCATTTTTTTGCAGGAAACCCAATATCAACGTGTTCACAACAAAATAGCGACTATGCTGATGATTAATTTTTTTGTATTGTCACAAAATAGGCCAAGCAAATTAGATTTTTGCCTGGAAATAATTGGTGGAGTTCAGGAGACTGTTTCACTCATTCATTTGGGCCTCAAATATGAGTATTTTGAGTTTTGCCCGGATTTCCCAGTGGAGCGTATGTCGTGACGTTCGAAGAACCTCGACATTTTCGGACTATTTTAGGTTTTTCTTGAAAAGCTTCTAAACTAAGCACTTAATGAAGAACTTCGGTATATCCAAAAAAGTTCAGCATTAAATTCTGATTCTTAAAAGTACTACGACATGAAATTTTGAATGAGTGGTTTCATAGAAATCATACGTCGAAATATGATAAATTTTTACACTTTTTGAAAAAACACATTTTTTTACTATAAAACTTGAAATATCAATGGAACTACGACCTTTAGAAGAAAATGTCATAGAATGACAGTTGTAGACCATAATATTGTGGTAAAAACGTAACCCCACCCCTCCAAACCACAATGTCAAATGGTGCAGTAGCTCATCCTGCTGGCGATGCTGATCATTTAATCGTAGCTAGTGTTGTTGAAGAAGTTGCTCAGCAGTGCCATGAGTGTGTGGTTATTGTTGGGGAGGACACTGACCTTCCTGTAATTTTAACTGCTCCAGCTTCTATGTGTACCAATATTTTTTTACTGAGGCCTGGCAAAGGCAAGCAAGGCAATTTTGCCTTTTCTCCCTCGCACTACAAAAATTTCCTCTGTTTCGAGAAACAACATATTATTCCTTCATGATTTTAGTTGCTGCGACACTAGGTGAAGAACAACTGAAATTCCTAAAGACGTTGGAAATCAACTGAATTAATTATAATAACAAACGAGGGACTCATAAACTAATATCTAACAATACGAGTTATTGCTTACTAAGAACAATATATTACATATTGTTATTACCTGTAAATACATTCTTAGCGAGTGTTGTCGAGCAGCTGCTTCAGTTGAGATATTGGTTAATCTTTCCAACATCTTGTACCGCAATACTTTTAATTGCTTGAAATCATTTTTATGAAGGGTTGCTATGCCTCGTCGACTTCATCGGCAGAAGAATTAGATTGGCTAAACAATTCTGCTTCTTTTAGCAGATTTGATTTAAATTCCAACGTCTTTAGGAATTTGATTTTCTCTCTACCGAAAAATGATGACGCAGTGTCGCAGCCATCAAAAGCATGAAGGAATAATATGTTGTTTTTCGAAACGAGGGAAAACTTGTAGTGCAAGGGAGAATAGACATTTGCCAGGCCTTAGTAAAAAGTGTGGGTACACATAGGTGCTGAAACAGTCAAAATTACAAGAAGTTCAGTATCCTCACCAAAAATATCCACACACTCATGAGATTGCTGAGCAACTTCAACAGCACTAGCTACGATTGAATGTTCAGCATTCTCAGCAGGATGAGCTACTGCGCGATTCAACATTGTGGTTTGGAAGGGTAGGGTTATGTTTTTTTTTCACAATTGGATGGTCAACAATTTTTATTCTATGAAAATTCGTTTTGAAGCTCGTAGTTTCATAGAAAGTTAACGTTTCATAGTAAAACAATCTGTTTTTTCAAAAAGTGTAAAATTTTGACATATTTCGAAGTATGATTTCTATGAAACTATTCATTCAAAATTTAGTGTCGTATAACTTTTTCAAATCAGAATTTAATGCTGAAGATTTTTGAATATAACAACAGTACTTCGTCCAGATAAATAATAGGCAACCCTACGCTTGCATATTCTATATATCTTTCGTACTATAAAACCAGTTTGAAATTTTCTCAATATCCTGATGCTGCGAAATGTCATGAAAAATCATGTTTGAAAAAATATTTGAAAATATTTTGTCCAGGATTTTTTTAGGCAACCTATTTTTAATATATTTTCTAACATGTGAAATTTATTGTAAGATAGTTTTCTTTCTATTATCAGCTCAGTGAAGGTCGATGTAGGATCGGATCTTCTACTAAGAGAATGCAGTATCCGGCCAGAATAAAATTGAATGAATATCAGAGACTTCTTTTGTTCGTATTCTCTCATATTAAATTGGGTTTCAAGTAAGTAAAGTAATAGAATATTCTAAAACAAGTTGCAGAATGAGCTCCTATTTCAACACGAATGCGAGCGACGAAGGAGCGAGTTTTCGATAGCATGAGGGTTGGAATTGCCTTCTGCAACGAGTATTAGACGATATTTTCTCTATTTCAGTCAAGATTTGTGAAATACTCTCGAAATTCAAATAAAAATTCAGATTAGTGACTTTTATATTTCATCTTGGCAGTTGGTGTGACTTACGAAATTTGACAAATTACGGAATTTGAATTGATTTGATTCGAAACTTGAGTCGATCGGAGGTCAGTACTGACAACCACAAAACGAAAAATATAACTGAAAACAATGCTGTAATGAGTTTTATTACACCACTACTTTTAGTACTGTACTGAATTCATTACGATACTGGAATGAAGAATAGTATATTCTAAAACAAGTTGTAGAATGAGCTCCTATTCCAACACGAAAGCGAAGTTCGAAGTTTTCGATAGCATGAGTGTTGGAATTGCCTTCTGCCACGAGTATTAGACGATATTTTCTCTATTTCAGTCTAGTTTCGTGAAATACTCTCGAAATTCAAATAAAAATGCAGATTAGTGACTTTCGTATTGTATCTTGGCAGTTGGTGTCACTAACGAAATTTGACAGATTGCGAAATTTGAATTGATTTGATTCGAAATTGACCACAAAACGAAAAATATAACTGAAAACAATGCTGTAATGAGTTTCATTACAGCACTACTTTTAGTACTGTAATGAACTCATTACGATACTGAAATAGAGAATAGTATATTCTAAAACAAGTTGCAGAATGAGCTCCTATTCCAACACGAATGCGAAATTCGAAAACGAGCGACGAAGGAGCGAGTTTTCGAAAGCATAAGTGTTGGAATTGCCTTCTGCAACGAGTATTAGACGATATTTTCTCTATTTCAGTCAAGTTTTTTGGAAAACTCTCGAAATTCAAATAAAAATTCAGATTAGTGAATTTTGTATTGAATCTTGGCAGTTGGTGTCACTAACAAAATTTGACAGATTGCGGCATTTGAATTGATTTGATTCGAAAATTGAGTGGATCGGAGGTCAGTACTGACAACTACAAAACGAAAAATATAACTGAAAACAATGCTGTAATGAGTTTCATTACAGCACTACTTTTAGTACTGTAATGAACTCATTACGATACTGAAATAGAGAAAGATATATATTTCACCCCCACTGCTATGCTATCGATGAGACTTTTTTAACTGCCATTCCCATACCTTCTCTCTTCAATAGAGACGCATAACACGATAAAACCAAATATTTCACACCTGAAACTATCAAGCCATACACGAACCACTCAGAAAAATTAAATATCGGCCTTTTTAAAGCGCCGTTCACCCCAAATCTTATCTGCGGTGATTAATTTCGCCGGCCATTTCATCAACGGCAAATTGCCCATCATATTCATGATGGGCATATAATGTGGGGGAATATAAATTCCCGAGATTAACCGTGGATCAGTTGAGGCCGCACCTTTCGATGGAAACAATAAAAATTTGGGGTGTGTGGAGGAGAAAGTAATTAAAATAGTAATGAGAATAACTCAGGAGAAAGTGGAAATTGATAGATGAGAAAACCTATTATTTCTTTTAAAAGACTGATACCTAAAAAATTTTCAGAATATTTGAGACAGTTTTAATTGGATTGGAATATTTACAGAATGTAGAGAGCTGAAATATTGCGGAAAGCAAGAATGGTGAGCAAATCCATCGGTAGGTATTGCGAAAAAAGAAAATTCTTTGCCTTTACGGAGGCCACTTCGAGAACATTTTCGAAACATAGATGAATTCAAAATAGTAATCATCGAAATGAATACCATTTTCAATTCCCAGGCTCAGAGATCTTTCATCATGTCACCACCTTAGTACCTTGTAATATTTTACTCATTACTTCACAACCAATTGCTTCAAATTCCGAAGTTTTTTATGAAGATTTTGTCCTGAGATGTGCGGGATACTGATGAGGCCCAACAAGGCCGAAACCGGTATATCTCTCATCTCAGTGACAAAATCTAATATCATTTCTCCAACCTCATGATAAAAGATCTCTGAGCCTGGGAATTGAAAATGGTATTCATTTCGATGATTACTCTTTTGAATTCATCTATGTTTCAAAAAGGTATTGCGGAATTGCAATTTTCGAAGCTGTCTTCGTAAACGTATTTATTCTCTCACACTGACTGCTAGACCTTTCATTTTTGTAGAAGCCAAAAAAGCTAGTATTCATCGATCCTAGACATCTATTGTCTACACATCTGATTGATATACAGGGTGAGTCTTTGACTTGTACATATATTCAAACCATAGATTGTTGAGATCAAAAGAAATACTTTTCTCGTATAGCATTTTTTCTGATTCAGCCTAGATGAAAAGATATAGCCATCTTAAACTTTCATGATGAGCTATATGCCACCCCTGGAAATATAACACTAAAAATTTTCCGAGCATTAGATCTACCACCTGAACCTTCGAGAAAATGTAGCAGAACTTTAATTCTGCGAATCTTCTGAACATGATTATATTCAGCCAAAGTAACCAATTTTTTTAATTTCGCTGAAATAGATTTTTTCAAATCATCAATTACTCGAAGAGTGCGCATTTCATGAGAATTCACTAGAAATACTTTTGTTTTCCGAAATGGCCAAATATTCATCAAATGGCATTCGACTAACTTCCGAGGGTCAGAATCATAGAATGTCTGCTATAATTATGGAATGGAATGGTATATCTTGATCATAACGAAAAAAATAAAACATGTGAGTTAATTAAATTTTGTATTCGTGAAATATTTGCCATATTAATGAGAACCTATATTCTGAAAATCATCTCATTCGATGAAATCGTTCATGAGATATATTCAAAAATTACATTTTTTTTTATGGATTTTCAACAGCCTGTATCTTTCTAACCGAGCCGAATCGGAAGAAATGGTAGAGACAAAAAGTGTTTCTTCTGACCTCGGGAATGTCCCGTTAAAATATATGTACAAGTCAAATACTCACCCTGTATATGGCTCTGCAGAGATCTCGTTAGTATTTCATATTTTGAAATGTCGATTTCTGTAGAAGGTGTGAAGGCCAATAAGAAATTTTCATTGATACCTTTAATTTTTCTTGAGTTCATCCAAGACTCAAACTTTTTGAAATCCTTGTCGTTAGCATCTCGGGACTTACTGTTTTCAACGGTTTTGTATTGTAGTGTCTCAGATCATCTTTGGTTGCTTCTTTATGATTTTATATAACTCCTTATGCGCAGTGTTGCCTCAAATAATTTTTTTTTTGTCGATGAGGATTCTCTTTCTTTATTAATCTTTGTTTGTCTAGGTTTTCTAGCTCTCAAGTACAGCGAGACTTACTTGGATGAGATGTATCGATGAACTGTGAATACAAATGAGACGAAACAATTTTAACTGGAATGATTTCTGTTGGAATTTTATACAGATAATATTAAATATTATATTCGCCTCTTAGTTGATGTTATTTCATAATAAAAAATCTGATGTTTTTATGTACCTATAACTAAGGAGGTCGCTGGGTTCATCAACACCATTGATGGCCTCCTTGGGATTTAAATGAACGAGTTGGGTAAAGAACAAAAGATCCTTGCGGTCGATGTTCCCGGAAGGCTGAACGAAGCCACAACGACCCCTGTTCATGATTATAATAACAATAATAATATGTACCTATAAGAAAGAGTTTCTGGAGAAGGAGAAAATTGAAAGAGAAACACTCTGGCAGAATCTCCCAGGGTTGGATCACTCCAAAAAGTTCCTTCGGAATTTTGAAACTGCAAGATCCAAAAGATATTTGGATCCTAGTAAGAACCAACTACACCTCCTCACTGGCTTTCTTACGGGACATATTCGCCTCAAAAAGCACTTGCTGAGAATGGGCGAATCGGACACTGATGATTGTAGATTCTGTGGGGAGGAGGAAGAAACTCCTGTTCACCTAGTCACAGAATGCTTTGGCATTGTAAGCCAAAGGAAACAATGCTTTGGTCAAGAGACCTGTAGGAGTGAGGAATAAGCCTTACTGAAGCCTTCCGAGATATTAGATTTCATAAGATCTCTGGGACTGGAAGGCGAGCTGTGAAGCTTTGTCAGGGGGCACAATAGACCATAAGGTCGCAGTGGACTGTAACCCCTTTTAAACTATTAACTATCTATCAATGTTGCTTGAAACGAATATTTTTAGTATTTCGTGAGTCTTATAGACGTGAATGCTGAATATAATAGTTCTTATGAATTTCCGTGTATTTCCAGAAACTTTTAGCTGGGGAAAAAATTCTGGGCAATAGCTCCATTGCAGGCTAAATACATCGCAAGTACCTACGGCCAATGGAACTATGCCGTACTGGGGATGCATCGATTCGTAAACATCGGATCGGAATACCTCGATTGCTTTCGTTTGTTTTACAGGAGATTTTCAGTTGTTTCGATATTTCACGATTTGCACCCTTATTTAGTCTTAATATGTGTTAGTGTTAGTGACGTAGTTTTTGTTAGGATCCGAACTTAGAGTGATTTGATCTTGATCGTTTTTTTCTGAAAATTGAATATTATATCAGAACAAAATGGCCAAAAATCAGGTTAGAAAATTCTGAAAAACATGCCAAGACAGTGCCCGTGGATGAGTGGTTTGGTGGAAAAGGAATCGGGAAATCATCTCTGCCGATGCAAGATAAAAGTTTACGAGACGCCACTGATGTCCTTTCATGGCTGTTTCGATATACGTTCTTATTCAAGTTTGTATCTGTTTATGTTCATCTGGTATAATAGTTCTTTATTAGACAACCAACTTTTTAGGTCATGTTGAAAATTGAACATAGCACCCCTCAGACCTCATCCTCAGCTGCACCTATGGTTGGATCGCAGCGCCACGCCAACTCCACTCCGACAGCTCTATGGTCGGCTGATTGACTGTGTACTAATCAGCTGACAGCTTAACTCATGCTCATTAATCGAATCAATTAATCTCTCCTTTTGTAATCCAGCTCTGACTGTGAATAGACCTCCTCTTGTGCTACCCTTGTAAATTTAATTTTCAAAAAGTCACCTCGCTTAATAACTGATCATCTCGTTCATTTCTTGGAGTAACTAATCAAAAAAGTGAGTGAATTCTCAGAATCCTTAATTGTTGCATATTCCATGTTATTTTCCTGCTCTTCATAGAGTTTGAAAATTTTTCTATGTTTCAGATACTAATATATTTGACTGCTCTGAGATATAAATTTTAGTATATTCTTGCAGTTCTCATAGATTTTGAAGATATCTCTAGACTCCTCACATGGATTATTTGTTCCAAGAATGAACATTTTCTGTGGTAATAAATACTAATTTGTTATATTCTCATGTGCATCTCACTATCTTAATCGATTCATCTCATTTCTCAACTATTCGCTTCTCATAACACTTGCTAATTATTGTTCTCGAGTTGCAGATGAATGAAAATCCTCAAACGCAAAGGTGAATCATGGAATCAGTCTTCTCTCTCAATAAAACCAAGTGAACTTCTCTGAAGTATTTGAACGATCAAGTAGTTCAAACACTGAACCTGATTGACAGTCTCAATCCCTGCTTCATCTTCAGCGATCTCCTCAAATATTGATAAAACCATTCAACTGGTATGATCTCCTCATTAAACATGAGAAAGTCTCAATTTCATTCATCTGAAGCACTTAACAAGTAAGATCTCAAGCCTTCTACTTTGTCAAACCAACAGGTTGGTAGTTATTAATTCATATATAGTACACTCATATTTTAATCCTCATAATTGTCAATTGTAGCCCCTATTTTTCTGATGAACACTAACTCTGCTTACTTAAAGCAGTTTGTTACTGTAAATGTGGTCTCAATTGATTAATACGCATTCTCTTTACAGACCAACGATATAGATCATAAATATTGATTTCTCAATCATGATTTGTAATAATCTAAATGAAGAACAGACTAAGACTACTAAGTTTTCAATACACGTATCTCTTCTAAGGCCTGATCTCACTTTTATTACTACGCTGTGTTTAATTTTGAATTAATAGAACTTTCTCACAGTCTAAGTCTGAATTCAGCTGACCTCTCATTTTGAACATCTCTAGATTACCTCTGTTTTTAGGTGAATAATTCACTCTGAGTTTACAGATGACTTTAATATTTATATTTTTTACTGTATTAACTTCATGCGGGTGACTCATTCATTTTATGATTGTGAATGATGTCAATTAATGTTTTTACACTACCATCTCCAAGTCAGTTATCTGGATACAGTCCTAAACAGTATTTTACAAAATCAGAACAACCCCGATTTTCAACAGGTCATTATGGTATTTTTTCAATGTATTTCTTCAATTTTTGATTCAAAATTGATTTCAATATTTGCACCTATTAACCCTTTTATCGCATGACCACCAGACAAGAAGAATGCTGGGATGTTTTTGATAAAAATAGACTATTGCAAAGGTCTGAGAAACTGCATCAAAGGTTTTTGAAACATGACTCATCATGACTCTGGAGGAATGAAACCAGATTTTGTTCTTGAGAGAAGAGATATAACGTCTTCAGCTTCCTTCAGGGAAAAAAATCTTCTTAAAAAAACTTCTACTTTTGAAGCAACAAGTATGTCTTCTGAGTAAATAAAAATAAATGACGGCATCTAGTGGCGTCAAAGGAAGTTTCACATCTCGAGTCACATACTAAAAAGATGTGCATACATCCTCTTTCACTCCATGAGATTTTAGGTTTTCTGTATTATACTTTGGGGATTGCTGTAAATCCTTCAGTTTCAAGATACTTCAGTTAGAAGTCTCAAAGTTGACACCCATACCTGAGGTGCGTTCCCTTCGTTTTGTCCTCTTATCCCAATTCCCTTACAACACAGTATCTAAGTAATGCGATATACATTATGAAAGATGCATGAATTTTTATGATATTTCCTTTTTTTCTTCCACCCCAGCCTCATGCAAAATTTAAGCCGGTGGTGCGTATGTAGCCCCAAGTGGGGCGGACAGAAATTTAAAATGAACTTCTTGCCACATTTACCGCTTGTAGGTCACAGGGGTTTCACTTGTATGTGTTGCCATAAAAGTAGGGTCGTGTGGCATGAATTATTCCCCGATCTGAATTTTTAAAATGGAACCGCGGGCGCAACGGCTGTTCGCACTTTGTGCCTCGATAAACATCTTTTTTCGCCATCGGGAAATTATGAATAAACAGGGGGTGAATTGACGCGCATAAAGGGTTGGAAATTGCCTCATCGACGCCTCTGCGAGTCTCGGTTTCAAAGGATAAAAGGGTTGTTATCTGGACGCCGTTATGTTTTTTAATTAGCTTGTTCATCTGAAAATATCCAGGAATTATTCTTTTTTCTGACTGTCGTTTGAAATGTATTCTAAGAGGATTTAGTATTTTCTATAACTGATTTTTAACGTCAATCATCTGAAAAATATGAATTTCTGCATTAATTTGACAAATTAAAGAATAGATGATTCTGAAGATTGGGTATTTTTTTGTAGTTCGAAGTTTCTTTGTTCGTTCAATGTTAGTTAACAATTTTTTTTCAATTGACTTGCTCTTCACAACATATTGCAATCATTTACTGGGAAACATTTCCATTTTTGAAAAATTCTCCGATTGATTTTGTTCAGGAGAATTGGAGTGACAACTGTTCGTTTTCAACATTAAATA
This sequence comes from Hippodamia convergens, assembly GCA_038502775.1. Classification (NCBI taxonomy): domain Eukaryota; kingdom Metazoa; phylum Arthropoda; class Insecta; order Coleoptera; family Coccinellidae; genus Hippodamia; species Hippodamia convergens. Next base: position 2,832,776 of record CM076607.1, read on the forward strand.
TTGCTAGGGATAGAATGAAACAATAAAGATGAAGCAATACAAATGGAAATTTATCAACAGGAAATAAAATAACAAAAATTTATTAGGAAAATTTTCGAAATAATAGAAAAAAGTTCCTTCGTAAAACATATGCACTATTTCGTCATGGGTCAATTCCTTTCAAAAAATTGTGGACCAACAATGAAAAAGTAGAAGAAGTGACATTGAACGATGGCCGCGAATACCTCAAACAATGAGAAAAAAAAAGTCTCAAATTGTGTTCACAATATTTCTTGTATTTGTGAAAAAACTAATACAGGAGAAACATCAAGACTAGAAATAAGAAAGCGTGAACATGAAAATATTTTTTATTATTATTATATTAACAAAATATAAGAGTAGAGGGAAATTCCTATAAACTCAAATAGAATTATACAGAAATAAAGTTCACATATATATGGATCTTGGTACGAAGAGATCCAGAATGAACAATCCGACAATTTTTCGGTGGACATGGTTCCCACTCGGATTAATTTCATTGACTTGTTGAGGAAAGAACTAATATCAGCATATTTTGAGATGAAGTAGATCAATATCACCATAAATAGTAACCACATCACATTGAAATATGGATCAATTATATTTCAGAAATGGCAATTTGAAATTCATTTCATACGCACATTGATACCAGATTGCATTTCAGAAAATATAAATTGTAGGTGATTCAGAAATAAAACAATGATAATAAATGAACTTTAATTTTCATGAGAAACATTCAATCTTTAACACAAAACTGAAAAAATTTTAAGCCATACAGCTCGGTCAATAATATTTTCAAGGTATGTTAGTCTTTTTTCAATAATCCCCGGTGGCACACTGATTGGAATTCTGAGACACTGTTGTCAATTGCATCACCAATTAAATATGTACTCAATTTGACTTATTTTCATCAAGTGTTATGTGCTTCCTGTGCTACGGTGTTAGGTGAGGAAACGATTGAGAAGGTTCAGCATATTTTTACTGAAATCCAGTGTTGAAGAAAAGAAAGAGCCAGCACCAAGAGATTTCACCAGATTAAATTGGTTTTATTCACACATGGAAACCGAGATGTAAACATACCTGATTGAATATGATATATGATTGACGATATTGTAACTATTATGAAAATGAGTAATATATGACTCAAAATCCGACTTAAATTCAAATAGTATTCAAACTTTCTGAATTACAATTTCTGAAATACAATTGACTAATCTGAATTTCATATGACATATTCTGAAATTCAATCGACTAGTCTGAATTACATTTGATTTTTTTTTATATTCAATTGACTTATCTGAAAATCAATTGACTCTTTGTGAAATTGGAGTGAATAATCTGGAATACAATTGACGGTTTCTGAATTACATTTGGAAGTGGTGTAGTATTGATCTGTGTCAGCATGTATAGAAAAATGTCAATGGATAAATGAAAAATTTTCACGATTCTGAAGAGTTTCATGAACTTAAGAAATTGTCTGACGAAGGAGTCTGATATAGACTCCAAAACGTTAAGTTTAAAAACTTCGAAGTCTTATTTTTTCATTTATGTTTTCCTCTTCTTTCATTTAGAAATTTTTCTAATTGATTTTTGTTTCAGAAACTGAGAGACAAAACCATGAAAAATAGGTAGACAGTATCGAATTTTATGAAGAAAACCTTTTTAGTGTAAAATTAAATGATGTTTGAGTTCACTTGAAAATTTGCTCAATAAATCTGATATTAGAAAAATAATGTTCAATACTACCTGGTAAGACATAATTTCAATTAGCGCCCTCCATGATTAATATTGATAATGAATTTGTGGGAATAGAACAATAAATTCTCAACGTGTACACCGAACGGAATAGCAAAAACTCATCACAAACTGGTATACAAAACCCACAAGCTCAGGTATCACCGTAAATTATTCGTCCATATACATTCCATGAATTATTAGATTAATGCCATCAAGAACTTACTCCATAGAGCCATTAACTTAAGTGCCTCTATATACCATGATCAAAAAAATATAAAAAAGGTAAAGAGCATATTGCAAGACAACAGACAACATTTCATAAACAGAGTATTTACAAATTTTGTACCAGAAATAAATAAGAGAAAAGAAAACATGATCAAAGCAACCAAAACTTACTACAAAATACCATATATCTCAGATATTTCACAAAAAATAAAAAGACAGTTAAAGAGAGACAACAAAGAACTGATTTTCTATAACATGAAGACGGTTGGAAAGTTATATAGCCACATTAAAGACACTACCAAAAAAGATAAAAAATCTTGGGTAATAAGGAATCTCATGTTTAGATTGTGATAAAATTCATGTTGTCTGACAAACTAGACAATATTTACACAATAGAATTAAACAACATAAATATGATATAAGGGATGTAGAGAATACCGAAAAGACGGCACTATGCTCACATTACTTCCAAGAAAATCATAGGTTTTGAATATGTGAGAATTCTTGACAATGAAAAACAGTCGAAAAAAACGATATGCTCTAGATAATTTATATTAACATGAATGAATCTGTCAATTTTAGATCAGACACAAATAATCTTAGCGTATTGTACAACTCGATATTAAATAACTATAAGAGTATAAAAAGAAAATAGACTGGTCTAGTTCACATAATTCTGGTTGCGTGAGTCATTTTAGTTCAGGGGTTATGATGGTTGGCTTTTGAATCTGTTTGTTATCTTTGTGAAAATTGATACCGTGTTTTGTTTTGAAATTACTGTACTTTTTGAGATCTTGCTATATCCAGCATATAGAGGTAGTTTATTTTATATAATATGTGTATTGTGTCGAAGTTATTTATTGTTTTATTTAATTCTAGGCCTGAAGAAGCAGATGAGAATCTGCGAAACTTCGCCGAATATATGCATTAAAGGATAATCTGTTGAGCATTTATTGTCCTATTTCCACAAATTCATTTTTAATACTACTTGGTAAGAACCGTGTATCTAGCGCTCTCTATGAGAGTCAGAGATACATACAAATTCATTGGATGAATCAACTTCCAAACCATATTCGTATAAAATTCATTACAACGTCGTTAGTAGTTTTGGCAAAATTGTAGAAAATGTGTATATATTTTTTGCTTTAACAACTCGTATTTTGACTACGGAAAAATTACTGAAGAAACCCCAATTATTTCTCAGTTTTTTAACTATCTTAAAGACGAGATCACCTTTTTTCGAAACACTCAGTACTCTTGATTTAGTTTATGAAGAAATTTTCCGGGTCTCTGTCCCCAATCCCAAGAATCTTGCAGGAGTTTATGTCGAAATGCGCCCTGACAGCCACCCGATGTGGAATATATCACCGGGGTTGGTTCATCCCCTAAGGCCAATGGTGTTAGGTAAACTTATTGAAAGCGGAAATGCTAAGACGGCAACTGCCAAATTCGGGGTAAATGGTATAAGGAGAACGCCTGGAGAAACAAAATTACAGGATCCGGTCTTAAATGGGGGTCGGATGGGGGTTTGAAAGAGATGATCTCCATCCCGGGGTGGCGGAGTTTGGGGGGGTGGAAATGAAGGGACATTTTTCCATTTTCTCTTGAGTTTTCGTCGCTGAAGAAATGATGGATGATGGTATTATCTTGTCTCTATGTTCTCTGTTTGAGAGCGTTCTCATCATGAGAGGAGTTTGGAACTGAGAACATGAAACTGTTGATGATGGAGATTCGGTACCTATCTTGAGTAATTATTTGAGATGTTCCTATGACTTTTTTCATTTCGTCTTACCAACATTTCGATATGCCCTCGCGAGTCTTCCACAGAGATTCTAAATATCAATTGCAAAATACTTAATTTGAAGGGTAAAATAATATTCCTTAATTGCATTTTTGTATCACCCAAAGATTTCTCTTTTTGTCATTGTTCTTTAGTATCATTCCCATCATGGATTTTTATTGAATTCACTATGAAAGTTGAAAAGTGCTATACTCTTACCTTTCCTGGGCAAGGAAACCCATTCACAGCCTCTTTATACGGGACGTTTCACGAGAAACTTTACATACTTCCACCATATATAAGGTAAACCATCAACCATAAGCATCTGATTCCCAATGTACAGGATGATTTATTTATTCTGACCGAAATTTCATTCGAATATATTTCTGGTTGTGTATATACCTATATCAGAATTGAATGATTTTTTCAGAATTTGTGACACTTTTCAGCTTCAGATGTAAACCGAATATCATATTTCCAGAGTCGTACTCAGAAATCAATTTTGACTGCTGGTGTGACAATGACCAGCCTATAAGCCACACTCTAATTTTTTTTAATTCATTGGAAATATATAAAAACAGCAATAGAATTCAATCATTGAAATTTTTGTCACGCCACTGCAAGTTTCATAATAATCTAACAAATCTTATAGAGTAGTAAATTTGTAGAGGACTATACTTTCTTGAATACATATATTAGGAATCGACAACATTCAATGAATTATTGTCATTATTGTCAAGATGTAATATGATGAAAAAAATGGTAGATGAAAAACTGAGGAACATTCATTTTTGATTTTCTCGAACATTATAAAATGTTTCATGAATGCATTTCTTGGATTCGGGCTTCTCAGGTTGGAATGACAATAAATAATTCTCATAATGTTCCTGTATCTTAAGATTTCTTCGATCATCATAACACGTTCATAGGTGTGACAGAAATCTGAATGATTGAATTCTATTCCTGTTTTAATGCATTTTAAACAAATTTAAAAAAAATTCAGAGAGTAGCTCATAGGGTGGTCCTTTCCATATCAGCAGTCAAGATTAATTTTTCTGAGTACGGTACTGGAAATATGATATTTGGTATACATAATCTAATAGGTGCTAAAAAAGTGTCACAAAATTTGAAAAAATCATTCAATATAGTCGAATTAAAATTCAGTCAGAATGAGTGAATCATTCTGTATATTGGCAAGTAAAAATTGAAGGCATTTCTAAGTTTCCTTTTCGTGATGCTGATGGTTGAGCCTATATATGGTTGAAGTATGTAAAATGTAAAGTTCCTCATGGACACCCTGTATGAAGAGTTCATTCATCATCCACATCAGACCGAGAAGATATCAAAACACTCTTAGAGAGAGATCGACGCTTATAGATAGATAGATAGCTTTATTTCCAATTACATTATTAGAGAATGGGAATGGTGTCAAAATATTACAACGCAAAAAAAACACGACAATGGAAAACAAGAATACAAAAGAATTGAACCCATCAACCCAAATAATCCCTCAAATCATACGGCTCAAGTGCCTCCAGAAATATAAACAAAAAAAGTCTTTCTTATCTGATTGACGTCGTTTTCGATTGTTTCCTTTTTCAGACATCTAATTTGGAGACAACCTGTTTCTTGTATTTTCAATAACTTTTTTTTTGTAGTAACGTTGTTTCCTTTTTTTCTGAGTATTTTCACTTCCATTTTTATTGTATATTTGGCTATTTGTTAATTCTTTTTCGAAGTACAGTACCTTCTGTGATAGCCGTTTATTATTCCATTTAAAGCAAAAATCTCTTCAGATAGTGATTTTCCACTTTCTGTCTTTCCTTTTCTGCCGCTCTTTCGCCCATATTTACTGCAGCATTCGACTGAGCAACCGAAATTTCAACACAATAACCTTGTCGGTCACTCAGTTTTTTCTTGTTTACACAAGAATCATGAAATGTTTCATCACGATTCAGACAAAAAGGAGTCTTATATTGCTTTTTCGCTCAACATTTCTTAGATCATATTATAATCTTCTTTTTTATGGCCTAGAATCTTGTTTCTTAAACTTAATTCAGGGTCACCTATTTTCACTATTGGAAACGTGTTAAATCCCTTTCCATAGCATTTTATTTTTTCATGCAGAGTACCTCATATTCCATAATATCATTTCTAATTTTTCATTGCAGAACTGTAGGAAATTACGCATAATGAAACCAGTATCAATGCTTCATTATCAACCGGCGCTGAGAACCTAACAAAATACCAAAGCGAATATATCAAGAGATCACTGCCTTATCAGTAGAACTAATGAAGCTTCGCGTTATTTCAATAATTAAATCGAATTTGGACGAGAGTTAACCTCGAAAAGTCGAGAATACATACTTTATTGCATAATCAACTACAAAATAAACATACAGACAACTTCAGTTCAGTAAAACAAATTGTATCGAATGGTTACCTACGATGCAAAACGAAGAGTTCAATTTCCACTTTCTCATGTGGAAGATCATCGAATATGTGGTTTGTTTTTTCAAGTGGTTGGTTTGTCATTTCAGCAATAGGAGATCAGACAGTGCAACCTGTTTAGTTGGACAAACAGCAATCGTTACTGGTGGTTGTTCAGGTGACTATTAATTATCTGCTCGAAGAATATTGAGATATATTCAAAGTATTCCGATGAAATGAGATGTTAGTGGATCAAGTTTCCTTGGAAACGTTTTTACTATGAAAAAAAAAAATAATATTGTCAGAAAAAACTCTTCTATCATCAATCTTCTCTATGTATCAATCTGACATAGTCCGAAAAGAAGGTATTTCACTGAAGCAATATACCCTGCCAATCGTTTAAATTGTGAAAAAAAAAGAACTCGTTGACCACAAGCAATAGAAAAACATAAATTCATTTTTAGCCTCAAGAAAATGACCTTTTTCATACGGAGAAATCACTCAGGAGATCTGCGTTGTTTTGGAGAAAATAATCCTTATCACCATACTGAAAATTAATGAAACTTTCTAGATCTTCACTTCCCGTGGTCAGGTAGGTTTTGAAAAACATTGATTGCGTGATTAAAAAATCATTTGTTTTGAAATTTCAATGAATTTCGGTGGCTCCAATCTAGTTTACTTTTGACCTTGATTGATCAGGAAATAATAATAGGAACAGATTGAAACTCATTGAATAAAGAAAATATTTCCGAGGAAATGGGGTGAGCTTTAAGGTTTAAGTTGATTTCGATTTCCGGCAAAACTACCCATGAAAAAAAGTTGAATGACATTGTATATCATATAAATATGTACAACTTCAGTGCCAAATTTTTTCACATTATCTAGAAATTGAGATGAAAAACACGAATAACCTGTTTTGTGTTTTTTATTTTTTGTCTTTTTATCTTTAACCAAAAACTTTTCAGATCCCAAAAACATTGTAATGTTTCGAAATATTTATTTTTTTGTCTTTTTTGAGTTAACATCGAAAAACCAGCCAGATTCTCGATCGGAAAATCTACTTCAAAATATCTGCTTTTACAAAAAAGTCGGTAAGCTTTTTGTTTGTTTTCTACACTCTGATGGTATAAAAAAGGTACATCACAATGGCAAATGTCCTGAGAAAATGAAAAGAACTTTACTGCAGCTGTGAAACTATAGTAGTTTAAAACATTGCCTCCGATAACATGTTTGAAAATAATGAAAATGTACACTATAATCATTTGAAAAACGTAATATCTAATGTTACATTGATAACCAACAGACTTAAAAATCTAGAAAATACAAGAATTGCAAAAAAACTTTCGAAGACAGTTGTTCTAAATATCGAATATACGATTTAAGAGGTATATTTAAAAAAATGTGACTTCTGACATCTGCAATGGATTTATGAGAACAATTACCATTTCACTGTAAATTGTTTTTATTACTATTAGAAAGTAAAAATTTCAACTCAAAAGGACAATGACTCTTCTGAAAAAGTAAATTTAAAAAAAGTGAAATTAGGCCGTTCTTTAGATATTGTTTCAGAATAAGGTGAAAAAGTAAATATTTTGAATGAAAAAAAACATTTTCTGTAGGATATAAAAGGGTATGTTTCACCAAATTCTGTGAAGATGAAAGGTTTCTTTGTGAAAGATAAAAAAACTCAAAATAAGGATAAAAGAATTTTTCACATACATTTTCTAATACAAAAGTAGTAGGTCTTATTCAGACCTAAAAGTTCGACAACACCTTTTTCTATAGGATGAGTAGTTCTACCGAAAATCGAGAATAATAGATATTGATAAGAGTGTAGAAGGCATTGATATTCTAACACGAGTTCAAAATTTAAAAACGAGCCACGAAGTGGCGAGTTTTTGAATGTACGAGTGTAAGATTAAGCCTTCTGTACGAGTATCATACATTATATTCTCTAATTCGCTGAAATTTGATCGAAATTATAAAATACATTGCCGTAAATATCGTATAGTGAATTTTGCATTGAAAAATATTGATTGGCAGAACTGTTTTCTTTCTCATAAATTGTCATGTCATCAATAAATATTACTGACACAATGCTACAATAAAATATTCTAACATTGTTTTGTTCTACGAGATTGGGCAGAATGAACGGATTTGACACATAATTAGAGAAACAATGTTTTACCCTTAACGTTTAAAAGCTTATCCCCTCCCCGACCTCAGATAGACCCTAACGTGATTTATATTTCCTTTGATTTTTGTTAAAGGTTGTACTACTATTATATTTTTCAACTTTCCACTTTTTCCGCAGGCACTAGTCTCTTTTTGAAATAGAATCAATTGAAATATCTCAAATAATAAAGAACTACCGACTTTTTTTGTACTTATTCATTGGGATCATATCAGTTGAAAAAATAAATGCTCAAAAATTAATCAACTATGCAACCATCAATTCAATAGTCCAAGAGCTAGTGAACCTTTTGACTAACGGTTTTTCTGTAAGGCTAGAAATTTTCATAGCGATAGTTCCTAGCATGCTGAGGACGGAAATCATCGCCTGGCACCCCTCACCCCTGCACGTCATCAAGATCTATATCTTTGAAAGTGTTAAAAAAATTTAAAAAAATAAACTTGTTCCTGTAAGCTTGAAACTTTCATACGATTTTGTTCGTTCATTGTGAAGTTCAAAAAAAAATTGACAGGTGATTTCGACGAGCACAAGTACCTGCCAGGCGACTCGAAAAGGGTGTAAAATACGAACAAAAATGAACTTTTTGATGTAAGGCTGAAATTTATATATGTGTTCGTCTGAGGGAATGAAAAAATAAGTTTAATTATTAATCTTCATCATCATCTGATATGTTATCATCAATTTTTCATCACATAGTACAGTCGTTTCAAGCGTAGTACACTGTGTGTCTTGAATTGGTTGAGTCTGCATTATAATAATAATAATAATAATTTATTTGCATTTCTACAGTTATAAATAAATTAGAAATGAGGTCAGATACATGTAACAATAATGAACATCATTTGAGGTTACTACAGGCAGCAAAGTATTCCTCTAGAGAATAAGGTTCAACACTAACCAGGTACATGTATGTTTTCTTTTTGAAGGCATTAAGTTCTTTAGTTATTCTTAGACTTTCAGGAAGTGAATTATATAATTTCATACACATATATTTACCATTATTCTGTGTTAAGCTGAGAGAATGCTTTGGAAATAAGTATGGTACTTTTCGTCTTGTGTTGTTTTCATTTAAATGTTGTGCAAAGAATTCAGGATATTTTCTTATAAATAATATACATCTATGAATATAGAGACCAACTACAGTTAATATGTTATCTTTCTTAAATACTCCCCTACAAGTTTCGCGGAATTTCAGCCTGTTGATTACTCTTATGGCCAACTTTTGGACCCTGAAAACCCTATACAACTGGTTACTATTTCCCCAAGTCACAATGCTATAAACAATTACAGACTGAAAGTTGGAAAAATATAAAATCATCAAAACATTCCTGTCTACACATTGCCTAAGTACATTAAAGGTATAAATAACTCTACTTAATTTTTGGCAGAGACTGCTGATGTGGGCATGCCATTTTAAATTAGAGTCCAGCTGTATTCCCAGAAATTTCACTGTTTTCAGGCACGGAACCATAACTCCTTGTAAATTAACCGATTCAGGAGGTTGCACTCCAGAACGATCACTGTGGAACACAGCACATTCAGTCTTGTTCACATTTAAATGAAGCTTATTGCTATAGCACCAGCTTCTTACGCACTCCATTATCTTCTCAGTTTTTCTGAATGTTTCTTCAATATTTCTGTCTAGTGCAATAATATTGGTATCGTCCGCATAGATAGTTGTTTCAGCTACTACATTACGAAGCTGTTGACTTGCCTCAAGATAAGATGGTAGATCGTTGATGTAGACGAGAATAGCAGCGGGCCCAGTGTGCTTCCCTGTACGACTCCCAGCTCAATCAAACCTTCACTTGACATAAAAACTTTTCCCCGGGTTGAGATAACTACCTTCTGCCTACGCCTTTCTAGATAGCTCCTGATGAGTTCCAGTTGCTTATCTCTAATTCCGTAGTGTTCCAGCTTCTTTAGCAGCTGTTGATGGTCGACAGAATCAAAGGCCTTTGACAGGTCCAAGAAAAGTCCTAGAGGAATAAATCCACTGTCCACAGCCTCGACTAGTTGACTTGTTAACTGAAAGATTGCAGTCTCTGTGTTTCTGTTCTTCCTGAAACCATGTTGGTGATATCTCAGCTATTATTGAAAATAGAGTCATGCGGTTTTCGAGACCCTGTGTCACTTTTTTGTAAAACTTTTAAATCCACAAACAGAAATATTCCATCTTCTTTTGTTTCTGGAATACAGTGCGATAATGATAATATTCACTTTTTGAAGATGTTATTATTTATCGGGCCCTGTATGAGAAAAAAAAGTATGAAAATGTTTTTAATAATGTTTTTACGGAGAAGTCAGTGGCGTAGCTTAAAAATTTTATCTAATAAAGGTTTTTAAGATATAGCTCAAACTTGAAATATTTCAAATGGAACACCTCGTATGTTTTAACGTCAAATCTTCTAATTTTTTTCTGATAAATCGATGTATCACAACCTCACCTTTAATAAATTTGAGCGTCAACCATCCGAAAAATGTATACAGGCGTCCGGCACTTTGGGACCCAGGTAACCCGCTCTATAATCCGGCATTTTATACAGCTGAATTCCGGATCACCGAGAGTAGTTTTTCCCGCTCGGCAGTCCGGACCTGACCTCGACAGTGATGTCACGTATTTGTTTTCTCTTGTTTCATAGTGTCCCTTGACAAAATAGCGGTCTTATTTTGCGAAAGTTGGATAGTAGTGAAAATCATATGAAGTTAGCTTTTTTTTTTCCTGTACAAATTCGATAATCCGGCATTTCCGATAATCCGGCATCAAGCGCCTACTGTATTTCTGTTTGTTTTTTTTTAAGTAAGACATGAATTCTTCCACACATGCATCAAAAAAACATTTTTCAGTTGATATTTTGGAATTATGTTCAAAATAGGATAAAATAAATGGGTTTAGATCACATGGCTTTTTGAAAAAGTAATGATTATATGCTTGTGAATATTGATTAAATGCGTGGGATATTTTTTTTAACTGAAATTTATTGAAGCTTAGGTCGTGATACAGTTTGACATTAAAATAAACATGGTGTTTCATATGAAAAATTTCATTCCGTTCCAATTCAATCTCAAAAATAATGCTTTGCAAAAATGTTTAGCTACGCCACTGACTTCTACGTGAAATATCATTATAAGAAGTTTAATTTTTTTTTCATTCTTATGCAGAGCCCGAGAAAAAATAACATCTTCAAAAAGTGAACATTATCATTATCGCACTGTATTCCAGAAACAAAAGAAGATGGAATATTTCTGTTTGTGGATTTAAAAGTTTTACAAAAAAGTGACACAGGGTTTCGAAAACCGCATGACTCTATTTTCAATAATAGCTGAGATATAATGCAGTCTCAACCAAGTTAAGACACAGTGTACTACGCTTGAAACGACTCCGACTGTACTATATGATGAAAAATTAATGATAACATATCAGATGATGATGAAGATTGATAATAAAACTTATTTTTTCATTCCCTCAGACGAACACATAAATAAATTTCAGCCTTACATAAAAATGTTCATTTTTGTTCGTATTTTACACCCTTTTCGAGTCGCCTGGCAGGTACTTGTGCTCGTCGAAATCGCCTGTCAATTTTTTTTTTGAACTTCACAATGAACGAACAAAATGATATGAAAGTTTCAAGCTTACAGGAACAAGTTTATTTTTTTATTTTTTTTAACACTTTCAAAGATATAAATCTTGATGACGTGCAGGGGTGAGGGGTGCCAGGCGATGATTTCCGTCCTCAGCATGCTAGGAACTATCGCTATAAAAATTTCTAGCCTTACAGGCAAACCGTTACTCAAAAGGTTCACTAGCTCTCGTACTACAAGCAACGTTTCGAAGTATATATCTTCTTTATCAGACAGAATTAACCCAGAATAAATTTCAGATGATGCTGAAGTTCACAATTATTCGCCAAATATCGGAAAATATAAATGACCATATTTCCCTAACTTCTCGAGGGTGTACCCCTGGACCTAGGTTGAGGGGAAATAGATTTTCAACTTTTCACCTTTAAAATGACGGCTTGAGTGTCTTCAAGGTGAGCTCCGTACTTCACCTTGAAAAGATATTGATATGCATAAATTGTGTTTTCAGTCAACGTCGTGATACGAATAAAAATTTCGATCGTACGATTTATGGGATGAATATAATCAGAAAGTTCATGTTTCTGAATCAATTAAACTATTGAAATAAAAAGGAATTCTACATTATGGTATCCTCGCATAATGACAACAGCTTATTATTTTCCAGGCGATTCTTTCTATGAAACAGAGTGTTTTTTCATCGATTGAATTGAAATACTAGCATAATAATTAGTTTCATACGAAATGACCTATGAGCATTTCATGAAAAAGAACAAATTTTACTTCACGAAATTTTTCGAAACATATTTAAATTCAAACTATAAAAAAAATGACTTGAACTTCATTGCCACAGTATACTACCACACGTATTCATTTGAAATGGAATAATCAATTCGAGTAACGTACAATTTCTGATACTTCTTTGTATTGTCTAATCTGTCTACTTCAATACTCATATCAATGTTTTTTCTCAATGTCGATTAGATTTGTTTGAATTTTTTGTTTCGTACATTTTCATACACTAATGCATTGTTCGTAATTTTCAAGTCACGGTCAACATTTTCACACGAATAAATGTTTCATTCTTGAAAAAGATCCATTCTTAGTATTAAAACGTTGACAGTTCTCACTTTCAATTTGCCATCTAGAAGCTGTTTTGGTCTTCTCAATAGGCCGTGGCCATGGATAGTTTCATCATGATCGTATTATGAATTGGGTGTCCTAAGAGGTCATTTGCTTCATTTTGTTTTCATATTTAAATTTTTCGTGTTTCTTTTCCGATCCTAGAATATTAAAATGCCTATATGGGTTTTCTATTATGAATCATGTTATTATTTCTGGTTTTTTTTTACTTGGGGGATTGAGTTGAACCGCTCTTTTATTAGCCTCATCCCCAGGAAAAAAAGCTATATCCGTCCGTGTCAATCTAATAGATGCGTTGTTTTTTATTATTATAACTCTCTTCGCTATCCAATGCTATATTTTTCCTGAAATAACTATTAATGAACGTAATTTAGAAATATTATGTATTCCTCAAGGGATTGGATTGGCAACAGCCACGCAGCTAGCCTCAAGAGGTTGCAGAGTAATCTTAGCAGACAAAGTGGTATCCGAAGAAGCACAAAAGAGGATTGTTGATCGAACAGGAAACCCAGACATAGTTCTGAAATTTCTGGACTTGGCTTCTTTTCAGTCCATAAGAGATTTCGCTGATGACATCAGGAAAACTAAGACAAAAATTGATATACTCATAAACAATGCCGGCATTGGAGCTTCAAGTAGAAAATGTGGTGAAGATGGGGTCAATTATGTCATGCAAATCAATTATTTCGGAGCCTTTCTCCTAACTCATCTTCTGTTAGGTAAGCAATTATGTTCTTTGATATGAATACCCTCCTTACGTCAGTTAGGTAATTTTTCATGGCTTGATACCAGTATTACCTCTATTTTATTGCAGCAATCAACAATCTCTTTATGAAAAACATATACGAGAATATCACTTAAATTAAGTAAACATTTAACAAGTGCCAACGAAACTGTTTATGACAAATAAGTGAGAAAAGATGATCGATTGAAAAAAACATACTTACTTTATTTAAATCTATAATATTCATGTCTCCAGTTGCAGCCATTTTACTTCATAATCTTCTTCTTCTTCTTCTTTCCCTTTTCTTAAGACTTATTCTTGTTTTTCCATGATCTGGAAGGGAAAATTTGGTTCATGAGATGAGATGTTTGGAAGAATCAAAATAATACATAATGCATTTCTGAAATGCATTTGATTAATTCTGAATAATCGGTTTCTTTTCTGCTTTTGTCTCTTTTCATTTCAGATTGAGAATTGCGAGTCGTTTTGGAAAGATTCTGTTTATCCGAGCCCATCGACGGATAACATGGAGATGATCACACTGATGTCATTCAAGATTTTTCTGATATTTAATATTTTATGTTATTTTTTTTACGGGGAGACAGGTTTTTTCGGCTGAGGTTTTTTCCCTGGCTGTATAGTATCGTATGATACTAGTGATGATAGTATCGTATAATTCTATAGTATCATACGAAGAATGTTATGATTCCCCGTTCTTTTTTTTTTCACGAAATATATGGAGCATGATCTGCATGGATCCTAGAAGAAAGTGTGGAAAATGATAAGGAGACAAAAAAAGGACATAAATGAATTCATTCGTATTTAAGATATGACCGAGGAATAATGGACGAAGCATTTTACCAATCTATATGGGGGATAAGAAGAAAACTACAGAGAAAGGAGTAATGCAGACAACAATGCTAATAGAACAGAAATTAAACTAGAAGAAGTACAGACAAGAATAGAAAGACTAAAGAATAGAAAAGCGTCGGGCCCCGATGGAATACACAGTGACAAATAAAATATTAGGGACCAATATTACACACTAAGTTAATAGAATTATTTAAGTAAAAATAGGGAAAGTTCTAGAAAAATGGAAAAAAACCCTTCTTCCGCCGATATTCAAAAAGAGTAACAGAAAAGACCTAGAAAACTACAGGGGCATCAGGTTAATGAATAGCATTCTGAAACTGCTAACAGAAATAATAAAAGACAAATTAAAAGAACAAAAAGACATAGCGGATGAACTACAAGGTTAAGAAAAAAAATCGCAGTACCGTAGATGCAACATTCATGCGGAAGTGGAATATAACAACCTGCATACTTGTGCTTTGTAGATCCAAAAAGTGCCTTTGATCGGGCAAGAAGAAATGACATCTTGAAAATTCTAGAAGAAAAATATGAAGACTGAAGATTACTTAAACTAATAGGAGAAAAAACAAAGACAACAGAATCATAATCATAACAACAAAAAGAGATTTCGAATCGCTACGTGATTTTCGGTGTTAATATCTGCTTTTCATCTGTGATGTTCATTTGGATATTAAAGCTTGAGATAACATTTTCTTATTTCAAGAATATTCATGTGATATTTTTCTGTTGAACTAATTTTTAATCATGCTTTTGTTTAAAATATTTCATGATCTAATTGTTGTTTATGTTTGTCTCATTAGTATATACAGCTTTTTTAATTTTGTTTGACCCTGTATGAAAAAATGCTGGTTATCGTTATTACAACATCAACTGAACTATTGCATCATAATCCAAAATTTTCCAGATCAACTGAAAGCATCGAGAGGAGCTAGGATCATCTTCACCTCTTCCATATTAGCTTTCATACATTCCCTTTCTTTGGAAACGCTAAACCCAACAGATTATGATGACCAAACTAGCATGAACAGACTTTTGTATGCGAATTCGAAGCTGTGCAACATATTGGCTGCCCAGAGTTTCGCTGATAAGTTGAAAAGTTTCGGCATCTATGTGTTCTCCGTCGACCCGGGCACTACCAGAACCCCAATCTATAGGAACTACGGAAAAAACTTGCCAGGAAGTTGGTTCAGGAAGCTGGTTCTGGAGTTCATCCTCCTCTTCGGTACAGTGAGTATAACTTTCATATTCATTCTTTCTTCTGTAAAGCACCGAATAAAAAACTCATCAACGTGGTTCCCCAAAAAACACCACGCACAAAAATTGACGCACATTATGGAAATCTCGAATTTATTCTACAACTGAAGGTGTTCTCAATGATAATTTTTTTATCAGAATTTTGCGAGCATATGTTATCTACTTTCAACGTTTTTCTTCAATACAGATGTTTTTTTCCCAGCAGGAATAAAACAAGATGATATTATCAGATTTTGAATGTTTTGGCTCCATTCTAAAATAAGTTGTTCTCGATCAATTCTAGTGATCAATAGTTTTTCTTTCATTTGATTTTCTACACTCGATTGCTATGCAACGCGAAACACGCAATTTTACCTAAGAGGAATGTGCCCAAGCGGTAGTTCTGCGAGAAGAAGGGTGGACATACACAAGAATTGCAGAAAGGTTTGGAGTTTCCCATACAAGTGTGTCCAGAATGTTGCAGCGATTCAGGGAGACAGGTATGAATGTCCGAAGACCAGGACAGGGTAGACCACGGGTAACAACTGCCATTCAAGAACGTTACTTGATAGTTTCTTCGTTGATACAACGGTTTGCAACCGCTCGCCTCCTTCAAAATCAGCTTGAGCAAACTCATGGGGTGCAAATTAGCACTCAGACAATAAGAAATCGCCTCAGAGAATATGATTCAAGACCGCGTGTCGCGGCAAGAGGTCCAGCTCTTACCCCAGCCCATCGAAGGGAACGTTTGGATTTTGCGAGAGAGCATATCCATTGAGAAGAGGCCGATTGAGAAAGAGTTCTCTTCACAGATGAGTCTTGATTTTGCCTCTACCATTGTGATCGACGTTCCCTTGTGCTCAGTGCATAGGATCGACTATGGTATGGGGTGGAATATCTTTGACTGCTCGCACAGACCTAGTGGTCGTTGATAATGGAGCTATGAATGCTGATAAGTATATAAGGAACCTTCTTGAAGAGCATGTAGTGCCATTTGCCCCATACATTGGTGAAAATTTCATTTTTATGGACGATAATGCCAGACCCCATCGTGCGCGCATCGTTCAGGAGTACCTTGAAGAGGTTGAAGTCTCTCGAATGGAATGGCCAGCAAGAAGTCCAGATCTCAATCCGATTGGGCAGGTTTCGGACAACCTCAATAGAAGGCTGAGAAATTCAGAAAATCATCGAGCTACTCTTATTGACTTAGGAATCCAACTCGGAGAAATCTGGGAAGGATTAGATCAAAACATTTTAAGATCACTCATTTTGAGTATGAACCGTCGTTGCCGAGCTGTAATTGCCTCAAGGGGTGAAAATACCAAGTATTAAATCACTTATCAGCATTTCAGTATTTAAAAAATGGTTCATTTCTCTTCTCTCACATAAGATTCGGTGAAATCCTGAATTTTTCTTCCATTTAATGTGTCTTGTTTCGATCAAAACCTTCCCGAGAGAACATAAAAAATAAGTTATGAAGTCAATGTAGAGTTAACTTTCATTAAAATTGAGATTTAATTTTGTTGCGCAGTGTATTTGTAAGACATGAACTGTCCTTTTGTTCATTTTATGTAAGAAGATCAGGATGTTTTCCCTGTTTTCTTTAGAATCTCTGGGAGCAAATGTGGACTTAAATGATTGATGCCTGTTCAATATGCAATTTCTCCTTTCATTCCAGGATGTCGACATGGCTGCCCAGAGCTCGTTCCACGTGGCTAGCCAGTCGAAATACAGGCTGAAAAATGGACACCATTACTTCCGATGTAGGCCTTTCACGAAGCCTTGGATATGCTACGACCAGAAAATTTGCGATGAAATATGGAAGAGATCAGAAGAGATCGTCCGGTTGAGGCCTGAGGAAAAAATCAATGTAGATAGATGATCGTCGTGATCGCGAGAAGATAATTAAGTAGGCTGTTATATGCACAGAGTTATTCACTCTGATTTACGTTTTATCATAATTGTTTATAGAAAAATAAAGTAACATGTAGGAGTTTTGTGATTATAACTGAATTTTCATGAGAAATTATCGAAAACACAGCTTTCATCTTGAACAAAAATGAGGAACACCTTCAATAATTTAAAGAGAAGATAGTTCTCTCATTTCTGAAGAAAAAAATATTCAAAATTTTAATTTACATCACACGATATGCCAATAATTGTAATACTAAAGAAGTTTTTTTTTTGGAAGTGTGGGAGCACTTTTTTTTCTTTTTCTTCAGCATGCCTTCTGCACTTGCCATTGCAAAAAAAAAATTTCAAGGAGGAATTTCGATCTAGTAATGAACGTAATGGAATAAGTACCTACACCAATTCTCGAAAATGCATCGAAAAATCAACTTAATTGGAAAATAACAAAACAAATTTAGGACTCATGATGCCATTGTTAGAACTGAACCAAAGGAAAGGGATCTAACTGCAAGCAGCAGCTTTCATTAAAAAAAAAATTATCAAAATCGGTTCAACCAGTCCAAATTTCTGATAACCCCTTCCTTTTTTCAGATCGATCAAAAACAAGAAAATAGTTACGTTACCTCTTTTTTGTTCAATTTATTCATCGAAATTAAACTGCTCCACATGAGTTAGGGATATTGACTTAAATTCCAAAAAAATATAGTTTTGAATGAGATTTTGTGATGAAAATTCATATTAATATAATTTCAAGTTGCAGGAAATGAAATTAATTTTAGCCTGTAGGTCTGCAGCGAATACAGGGTGGTAAAGAAAAATCCAGTAAAATAACGAAATTTCATTCCCATTGAATTTAAGCATTTTTAAACTATCAATACAATGTATGGCCTCCGCGGGCATCAATAACAGCGTGACATCTTCTTTGCATACTACATACGAGGTTGTTGAGCATTTCTTGAATTTGGTTTCATAAACGGGGCAGAAGCTCACTCAGATCATTTAAGGATTCTGGGGTAGGTTGATGATTATCCCTTCTTCTTTGGAGCATATCCCATGCATGTTCTATGCAATTCAAATCTGATGAGTGCGGAGGTATTGGTAAATGTGGAATATCAAGCTCCTCGTGCGCATTCTCAAGTATGGCTGCACGGTGCGGTCTAGCGTTATCGTCTAGAAATTGAAAAGTTTCACCAATAACAGCGTGAAAATATGAAAAAATATTGTCAACGACATGCTTCCTATAGTGTGAAGTCATATTCCCAAGACATATCCCTGCCTATACTATACACTACCCCCTTGGAATGGATGGACTTCTTGGACATAGCGACGATTACGGGGTATGCTTGGGATTGTCCATACCCTTATTCTCCGATAATCTGAAAATCCTCCATATCTGGATTCTTCAGTCAAAAGGACACTATACGCCTTTGATCGTTCCAATTGATAAGTTGCCTTGCCCATTCCAGTCTTTGACGCTCATGGTCACGTCTCGTGTTAAGGGAATTCCTCTCAATGGACGTCTAGAATCTGGATTCACCTTTTTCAAACGTCGTAGGGTGGTTTCGATGCATTTTGAAGAGTATTCCGATCCTGAGCATGTGTTGTTTTTCGTCGCCCACCAAGCCTTGGTCTTCCGAACACGGAACCTGTCTGCCTGAACCTATTCCAAGGTCGAAATATCACACTTTGGCTGACTTGGAGCCTTTCCGCTGCAACAACCTGAGTAAGTCCACTCTGTAGCATTCCAATAGCCCTATTCGCCTCAGCGTTTGTTAATTTACGGCATTTTCAGAAAACTCGTTTCAAATTGAAGCCGTTGATAAACTGACTCCATCACAAAATAAGAAAATAAGAACATTCATGAAGCATATGTAAAGATCCATACTTCAGAAAAAAAGCGACCAGATTGACGAAATGTCTCATACTGATTTTTATTGGATCGATTCAATTTTTTATTGAGTTTCAAATGATTTTACAGCGATTTTCTCGAAGATTAGATACTTTTCAAAACGATTGAATACGATATCCCTAACTCTTGTGCAGCAGAATATTAGATAGCGAGCATAAATTTTTCTGAGAATAGATAGTTACTGAGTAATGGTTCGAATTTTCTGCACCTGAATATATTGCATCAATTAATATTATTTGTGTTTTTATATCAAATGTGTGGGACAATATTACTTCAGTAAGCATGGTCAAAATCAGGAATTATAGAGAAGAAATATAGAGATGAAGAAAGTTAATTCAATCCAATTTGTTCTCTAACGTGTGGCATATCCGCATTAAACTTTTTCAAGATAAAACCGTATCCTCGAAGACAAATGCTTTCGTGAAGAGGTTAAATTGCAATCAGTTGGAGTGCTTGTTGTTCCCAACAAATGATGCCGTCCACTTTTTGCTCTCAAAACTCCGAACCCTAATCCTTCACCATTTTCTCCTTTGTTTTCAATATCGTTTATAATTCCTTTTTTGCCGAGATCATCGTTTCTGTTTCATACATATTTATTTGAGGGGAGGCGGTACTGACAGATTGAGGTCTGGGCACGAAAAACCAACCTATGGGACCCCATTAATCAAACTCCAGGCCATTATCTCGAAAAAATTGATGGAAAAAGCAAGCTCGGTATTTTATCGCTATATTTCATATGGTCGGTTCGAGAGGGCAAAATGGATAATTGATTGCCCAAATTCATTTCTCATAAGTATCACTTGGGTCGTCCTGAAGATACCAGGGGTAGCTGGAAATGCTACGGGAAGAAAAACAATACAGGGACTACACGATAAAATGTACATAATTGCGTGTTAGATAGAGCGTATCCAGGACAACCACAAAAAAAAAATTGAAATATGGGGTAAGGCCCATATGATGATTTATGGATTTCGACATATTTTATCATTTATCAGGCATAACTTTTCTTCAAATTTTGAAGTTATTGTCATCTCAGGTCATTAAACTTGAGGTTGCCGTATCTTGTTAGGATTCCAATGTGGAGTTGTAGCTAATATCCAGCAGATCGATCTCGCAGTATCAAAGTTTAAAAGAAACTTCTCTGAATGATCCAAACCAGGAAGATTTTTCAGAATGTTTCGGCTTCTTCTTTCCTCTCTCTTTCAGGTACATTTACCTATGCCGGTCAAGGGAAATTGAAGGAAGTTTGTTGGCCTCTTCATTTATTTTGATAATTTCTGGATGACCGATCAGTTTATATTAACCAAACTGATACAGACAAAAGGCCTACTGCTCCAAACTACTTTGCAATTCAACACTTTGCAGTTTTCAAATAAAATACGTTGCACGAAAAGCATTCTGAAGTAAATAGTGCAGAGTGAAATGTTGTAAAATAGTTTCTCTATTTCAGTATCGTAATGAGTTCATTACAGTACTAAAAGTAGTGCTGTAATGAAACTCATTACAGCATTGTTTTCAGTTCTATTTTTCGTTTTATGGTTGTCAGTACTGACCTCCGATCGAATCAAGTTTCGAATCAAATCAATTCAAATTCCGTGATCTGTCAAATTTCGTATGTCACACCAACTGCCAAGATACAATACAAAAGTCACTAATCAGAATTTTCATTTGAATTTCGAGAGTATTTCACAAAAATTGACTGAAATAGAGAAAATACCGTCTAATACTCGTTGCAGAAGGCAATTCCAACACTCATGCTATCGAAAACTCGCTCCTTCGTCGCTCGTTTTCGAACTTCGCATTCGTGTTGGAATAGGAGCTCATTCTGCAACTTGTTTTAGAATATACTATTCTCTATTTCAGTATCGTAATGAGTTCATTACAGTACTGAAAGTAGTGCTGTAATGAAACTCATTACAGCATTGTTTTCAGTTATATTTTTCGTTTTCTGGTTGTCAGTACTGACTTCCGATGGAATCAAGTTTCGAATCAAATCAATTCAAATTCCGTGATCTGTCAAATTTCGTTTGTCACACCAACTGCCAAGATACAATACAAAAGTCACTAATCTGAATTTTCATTTGAATTTTGAGAGTATTTCACAAAAATTGACTGAAATAGAGAAAATACCGTCTAATACTCGTTGCAGAAGGTGATTCCAACACTCATGCTATCGAAAACTCGCTCCTTCGTCGCTCGTTTTCGAACTTCTTATTCGTGTTGGAATAGGAGCTTAGTCTGCAATTTGTTTTAGAATATACTATTGCAATGTAGGTTCGCAACTTGTCACTTCGCAATTTTCACTTTTCAAATGAAATACGTTGCACAAAAAGCATTCAGAATTGAAAAGTGCGAAGTGAAAAGCTGCAGAGTAGTTTGGTCTTTATTTTCACAATTATAATTCAATTAGAGGAAGTAAATAATAATTTCGTGGTTAGCTAGTTAAAGTAAAAAATGGCCAGTTATGATGATGCATACTCAACCCAATTAGTCTTTAACTTTGTTACATTCTTCATAGATATGCCCTCCAAAAATTGTGTTTTCATGGAACGGCACACAAACCTTTTTTTTCTCAAAACCATCAAAAATGAATATTTTGATGAAACCTGCATTCATCGCTGGCTATTGAAATTCTCAATAGATAAAGCACTTGTGAAACAGTGCCGAAGCCTTTAAAAATGGCAAAACTTTAGAAAAATAAATTGTACGAATGGAAGAGGGTGATGAGCATAAGGTTTCAAGGGTAAAAAACGGTCCTATGGAAAAAAGTTGAATTGCGTCAACACCCACAGGAGCCATCGCAATGGCTTTCAATAGATGAAGCTCTTGTAAAACAGTACCGGAGCCTTTGAAAATGGTAAAAATAAAAAAAAAATATTGTACATTACCTTTACGAAAACGGCTTTCTGACTCACCTTGGGCAATATTCCCCAGAAAAATTGAGCAAGGCCAGGTCGGGGTAGTTCGCTAAGAGATATCAGCGAACGGCCCCGTCTTGAAAAGAAACACATTTCCGGGGACTTTGTCCAAGAGGACCTCCACGAGGACGGCATTTCGACTCACCTCGAGCAATATTCCGCGGAAAATCTGATCAAGACCAGGCGGGGTAGTTCGCTAAGAGATCTTCGCGAACGGCCCCGTCTTGGGAAGAAACACATTTCTGGGGACTTTGACTAAAAGGACCTCCACGAGGACAGCATTTCGACCCACCTCGAGCAATGTTCCCCCGAAAATCTGATGTATAGGATTGCTGATGACCATAAGGTTTTAAGGGTAGAAAACGGTCCTATAGAAAAAAGTTGAATTGCGTCAACACCCGCAGTAGCCATCGCAATGGCTCTCAATAGATAAGCACTTGTAAAACAGTGCCGAAGCCTTTGAAATAGTAAAAAATTAAGAAAAATATTGTGCGAATAGGATAGGGTGACGAGGATAAGGTTTGAGGGGTAAAAAACGGTCCTATAGAAAAAAGTTGAATTGCGTCAACCCCCGCAAGGGCCATGGCAATAGCTTCTGAGGTTCTAGCTGCTCTAAATATTGAATAGTTGAAGACCAGATTTAAATATTGTCCTGATTTCGTAGATAATTGGATATTTTTTTATTGTTTCAGGAGTCAACTTCAAGTCTGAGTCGTGAAGGTGATAGCTCGTATGAAAGAAGAAAGAATTGGAGTTCCTATTGAATACCCGTGTAAAGTCGAGTGCATGAAAATTACAGAATTTCAAATTTCTAGATTCACTAAAATTTAAGAAAAAATGAAAACTCAATTTTAGTCACCCATTTTTGTGGGTGATATCTCGGAAAAAGTGGGCTGAAGAAATTTATTCCTAAAAACTTAATTTGGGTTTTCTCTCCCAGTCTCTGAAACAAGAAACAATAAGAAAAATATTTAGAATAATAGAAGTAATGCCCCTGCGTTAAAATTTGAACACTAGTTTGTCAGGAGCCAAAACTTTAAAAGAAGAAATTGTTGCCTAAAAATGAACAAAAAGAAAAAACATTGAACTTTGAAGCGTAACGTTTCGGAGTCTAAATAAAACTTCTTCGTCAGACAATTACTGGATTTCATATAACTCCGTAGAATCGTGACAATATTTTAATTTTTTGATTGACATTTGTCTATATATGATGAACATAGATTAATATTGATTACTAGATGTTGATATCGTTATTTTATTTCAAAATTCTCTGAAACCAGCACCTTTTTCAATAAATCTATCCAAATTCGATCTATTCGTACTGAACAATGGGCGAGATTATTAGCCTCATCCAACGAAATACAAGCTGACTCCTTGATTTTTCTTTCATAATCATCAGATTCCGTCATTAGAATTCTTGTGCCATTCCAATTCATCATGTGATTGCCAGTATTGGAATACACATGATCTGCTATCTGCGATCTAACAATATCTCTATTTTTTATGTTTTTCTTATGTTCGCGTTTTCTAATTTCTAATGGTCTTGATGTTTCTCCTGTATAAAATTTTTCACAAATACAGGGAATATTGTAAATACAATTTCTTGATTTTTAGTTCTCATTCAAAGGTTTAGTTTTTGTTAATAGAGATCGTAAATCATTTTTTGATTCGAAAACAGCAAAACACTTCTCATGTTGAATTTAGAACCAATTCTTTTAGTTTTTTCTGCAAGTCCATTAACATAAGGAATCAAATTTATTAAAATTGGTTGTTCTTGACGGTTTGTTATTGGTTCCTGATTGTTATTATCAATTGACGCAAAATTGTTCTTTCTAAATTTGAAATAGTTTTTTCTATGAAATATTCTGGATATTGATTATCCTCAAGAATATCTCTAATGAAATTAATTTTGCGTCAAAACTATAATAACAATCAGGAACCTACAACGAACCGTCAAGAACAACCAATTTCAATAAATTCAATTCCTCATGCTGATGGACTTTCAGAAAAAATTAAAAGAATTGGTTCTAAATTCCACATGAGAGTTGCTTTCGAAGCAAAAACTGATTTAAGATAGTTATCAACAAAAACTAAACCTTTGAATAAGAACCAAAAATTAAGAAATTGTTTTTACAATATTCCCTGTATTTGTGGAAAATGTTATACAGGAGAAACAACAAGACCATTAGAGATTAGAAAACGTGAACATAAGAATAACATAAAAAATAGAGATATTGGTAGATCGCAGATAGCACATCATGTGTGTTCCAATACGGCAATCACATGATGAATCGGAGTGGCACAAGAATTCTAATGACTGAACCTGATATTTATAAAAGAAAAATCAAGGAGTCAGCTTGTATTTTGTTAGATGAGGCTGATAATCTCGCCAATTGTTCAGTACGAATAGATCGAATTTGGATGGATTTATTGAAAAAAGAACTGGTTTCAGGGAATTTTGAAATAAAATAATGATATCAACATCTAGTTATCAATATTTATCTATGTTCATCATATATTAACAAATGTCAATCAAAAAATCAAAATTTTGTCACGATTCTACGAAGTTGTATGAAAACTAGTAATTGTCTGACGAAGGAGTCTGATTCAGACTCCGAAACGTTACGCTTCAAAGTTCAAATTTTTTTTTTTGTTCATTTTTAGGCAACAACTTCTTGTAAAGTTTTGGCCTCTAACAAATTAGTGCTCGAATTTTTAAGCAGGGGCATTTCGTCTATTATCCAAAAAAAAATTTCTAATTGTTTCTTCTTTCAGAGTCTAGGAGAGAAAACCCAAATTAAGTTTTCAGGAATATGCAAACACCTCCCATACAATATTTCAGTAGATATCTGAGGAAATTTAGTTATAGGAAACACACAACGAATTTCATACCAGCAATCAACACCCTGTATTTGTCACATACATTGAAAAATAGTTCTGTCCTGTAATGGATTCCCACAAAAATAGAACTACACGAACTTATTCTTTTCACGATTTCCAGTAAGTCTCCCCTCAATCATACTCGTCTTCTGCGTCGTCCCTAGCGATTTATGAATTCCGTAAAAAGCCCGTGATTAATACAAGAACAGACAGGGTTCTTAGTGGCGTGAAAGACAAAGGGATGCTGACTCTATTAAGGCCCCTCGTCACGTCTTTTCACGTCGAATCGAAGCATAAGAAAGGGCCTACCAATAAATGGTGTTAAGACGTCGGAGTGTGATAGTTTTACAAATATCTTCTGACGTCCTCTTGTTTCTTCTCCTTCATCATCGCTTCACTGGAAGGACTTATGACAGGTGAAATAATGGACAACAAATTATTATATCCCTCCCATTTCTATTACGTGTAGCATGGCAAAAAATCCTTTTTCAATGGACAAATCTAGTCGAACACAAATATACAGTGGGGTCTTTATCAAATTCTCATGATATTTTTTCATTTTTCCTGTTTCGCACCCAGGTTCATCATTTCAATTCGTTCTGGAAGTGAGTGAACCCATTTTCATGATCACTTCAACTACAACCGGACGACAGAAAGTCAACTGTTCGCGGCTTTTTATATTATAAAGTACCATGCAAATACTGCTCAGTGACTGATAACATGCGTATTATTGTTTCTTATGCAGGAGATCAATTAATGTACACATGTGTCTACGTTTTTGTGTGGAAGTGTCTATGTTTTTAGTGCAGTTGTCAGGTGTGATTCGTTCGCACAAGAGTTAATGAACGAGAGAAAAGTACAGTTACTATATTTTACGAGTAAATACTGGAGAGAGTGACATGAAATTCATGTAGAGGCAAAATCGTCTCCTAAGTAAGATATTTATTCCCTATTAATAATTCAGGGGTGACAACCCCTATCCCTAGAGTTGGGGAGTTTATGGCTCACAATTGTGCTCAGAATATGCCCTCCTCCGAAAAAAAAATTGATCTGCTCCGGCATTTTTTCTCGAAATAGTCCTGTCGTGACAAATTTGCCTGGCAATCTTATCACTTAAATAAAAACAATAAACCAGCAAAAACTGTTTCTTCTTGTTCGGAAGAATACAGGTGAATTTGAAGTTAATCATTTTCAGCAGGAGTTGAGAATATTGAGTGGAAAATGCCGGAACATCAAAGTTTTCAGTTTGAGCAGCCAATAACATTACCCCTACTTCGAGAAACTCAGTCGAACCAAAGACTTTCGATGTATGTTTAATAGATGTGACCATTTGTTTCAGAGGACACCAAAATTGTGAATATATCGAATATATATATATATATATATATATTCTTATGAAAAAGAGAGCTAAAATAATACAATAAATGTTGAAACAAAACGTACCTAAGCTGAGGTAAAAAAAAATGGGGTATCATAACATTCTTCGTATGATACTATAGAGTCATACGATACTATCATCACTATTATTATACGATACTATACAGCCAGGGGAAAAAATCCAGCCGAAAAAACCTGTCTCCCCGTAAAAAAATAACATAAAATATTAAATATCAGGAGAATCTTGAAAGACATCAGTGTGATCATCTTCATGTTATCCGTCGATGGGCTCGGATATACAGATTCTTCCCAAAACGACTCGCAATCTTAATCTGAAATGAAAAAAGACAAAAGCAGAAAAGAAACCGATTATTCAGAATAAATCAAATGCATTCTAGAAATGCATTTGTTACTTTAAAAAATATCAACATTCAGATTTCTTGGCCAAATAATCTTGGGAGGTTAATAAATATTTATGACAGAAATGTCACAAAATTTGAAAGAAATGAAAAAGCTCCATCAATTTCCCCTTTCCGAAAGTGTTGAAATTCACGAAACTGATAATTTTTTAACATAACAAGCTAAACTTATAAAAAATCAATTAATACATAACTTTTAACTGTCCTCTTTCACGAGGATTATTTTCTGTTGCCGTGTGGGTTTCTTGCAGAAGAATCACTTCGATACCATGTTCATCAGCTAATTGGGAGACGTAATCACACTTGTCTTTCGAAATTCCTTCGATATTCAAATTCAAATTCCACAAATTCTCGCTCTCTGGTCGTGAGGGTTTTTCAAACCGGATACGACCTTCCAGGTGATAATTTTTCGGCACTTCAGATGTTTGAAGACCGCTACGGGACCCCAATGTAAGGCAATCATCTCCCATAGATAAACCAAACATGTTATAACACAAGAAAACAGAATATTTTTCAGGAGCAGAAACTAAGACATATTCCGAGAATTATCATAATATTGTCTTCATAATGAATTTCAAATTGGCAAAATACTCACTTCAAAGTAATAAGTATGACAAACCGTATAATTCTGTATTTCGTAGATATCAACAATATCGTTATAATCCGTTTTTCTAGTAGTTTTCTGGTTTTGTGAATACTTTTACAGATTTGTGTAGGTATTCACTTCAGGACCTGTTTCCTAATAACCAGTTTCAACAGTTCTCTGTGCCATTGAGACTGAATTACTTTGAAGACCATCTATCAAAAAAAACATTACATACTTACTACATATTCTGGGAACTTGGAGTTCGTAGTTGAAAATCTCGATTTCACGACAAAAAATATAAGTTCCTAATGAATCTTCAAGTTATTTCTTCAGTTCGGGCAACGAAAGAGAAACAGAATTCCAATTACTGATGAAATTTCCAAATCAGTTTCCGGTGATCAAACCGATTGGGAGAGAAATTCTATTCGAAGGCAGACTGATTTTTTAGATTTGTCTTAATTGCGAATCCGTTTAACTGTAATTGTTTGCTCCATCTAGAAAGTTGTCTTCAATCCTGAGTAAAAGGGATAAGTTCAGACGATTAAGAAACGGAAAATATAGAGGTCCAGGGGCGGGTTATTTTGGAGGGTGCAGAAAAATTTTTTCAAGCAAAAATTATTCATAATATTTTTATCAGATCAACACATTTCGAAGTTGTTGATTTTCAATGAATCTTGAACTAACAGATAAACCAATTTGACATGCATTATACAGAAACATACAGTCAAGAAACTGAATGATACCATGGAAATTTAACACAGTAATATTATTTTACTAACGTCTAATGATGATAATTGTTGATGATG
Organism: Hippodamia convergens; assembly: GCA_038502775.1. Lineage (NCBI taxonomy): Eukaryota > Metazoa > Arthropoda > Insecta > Coleoptera > Coccinellidae > Hippodamia > Hippodamia convergens. The sequence goes on from CM076607.1 coordinate 2,861,521, forward strand.
CTTTCTTATATATTTATCTAAACTTTATTCATATTTTCTGAAATTTTTGGTTTTTTCTCCGAGTCCCTGGAATAAGCAGCAATTAAAAAATTTAAAAAAAAGAAGAAAGACTTCTGCGTAAGACTTGTGCATTAATTTGTCCCGGCAAAACCAAGAAATAACACTTGAAAATATCAAACTTTGTGAAGTTTCGGAGTCTATATCAGACTCCCTCATCAGACGAATACTGGTCTCCATGTTTTTGTATTGACAAAAATGTCAATTGGTAAATAAAGACTTCTCACTATTCTGAATATTATCATGAGTTTGTCTGATGAAGGAGTCTGATATAGACCTCAAAACGTTATACCTATTTTGATAGTTCGATGTTTTATTTTTGTTTTATTGTTAGACGACGACTTTTCGAGAGGATTTGGTTTCCTGGAAAATTAGTGAACAAGTATTAGTCAGGAGTGTTTCTTCTATTATTTGAAAAAAAAATTAATTTATTCAGAGGCTAGAAGAGACATAATTGAAATTTCAGAAAAAATTCAGAGACCTCCTTCAATATATTTCGATCCATATTTAATTTATATGTCATTTTATCACACATGAAAATTGAAGCTTCATCAAAAATAATTACTATTGCATTACAGAAAGCTTTAAATATGGAAGATTCAAAATATATAGAAGAAGACAACCTACTTCTTGAAAATTTCTTGGAATTTGGGAATATTGTTCTCGATATTGTCTGCCTCAGAAATCAAAGTTGAGCACACTTAAAAAAAATTTCTGTGAGGAAATTGACTGGAAATATTTCTAGCATATGATGCCAATGAAATTAATAAGATTGCCATACTTTCAACACTTGTTTCTCTGATCGTGAGATGTATGAAAATATTCTTCTTACATCATTTATATTTCAATGCGAAGGTTTTAAAAAATCAGACGAAATACTGATAGATGTTTAGCTATTTGAGTCTTTAATGAGACCTTTCATTAACAAAGGTTTCACAATGGCAATCTTGTTGGTCAGGAAAATGGCGAGAATGCCCTTATTCAATAAACGGTCTTCATAGCCCAGCACAAATTATTTTTTGAAGATTTAACAGTTCTCCAGACTTCTTCGTTTATTTCGATTTCTGATAGCCCCCGAGATAGGAACAACTCTTAAGGGGTTATATATGAAGCAAAATTATCAGGTATTGAAGCCATCTTGAATTTTAGAAGATGTGTTTCTGTACCTGGCTGAGAACTCAAACAAGATTTCATTTATTAAATGATATACCAAGAACATTTTCACTTGCAAAATCGTGCATATTCTAAAATTTAACAGAACGAATGCAAAGATTTTCGGCCTTCGGACCTGTTTCATAAACCTGTTCATTAATTTTCTTTCTGAGAGGTCAACGAAAATAGCTCTGAGAAGGAACACGATGTGCAGTTAAGTCCAAAAGTTGTTATTGAGTCTACCCAGTTGCAATTTATTACCGGAAAACAACATTTGGTGCAACTGTTCTCACGTCAACAAACTTTCTAATGTTGGGGGTGAAATATGACATGGACTTTATTATGGTTATGTTCCCGCTTCTGAGTGGAAAAGATTTTTCATCGAAATGAAAAACGGGGGAATTCAATGTGAAGAAAACAAATATTCAAAGTGGGTCTGAGAAATCGATTTAATGTTTGTAGATAGCTTTTTCAGCTTGTTCGCAGTATATTTGAACATTATGATGAGTTATTCAGAATGATCGTATGATTTGTGAAGGTACAGAATAAATCTTGTATTATTTGAAAATTTTTTGTTGTTTCTTGTTTCAGAGACTGGGAGGGAACCCTAAGAAAAGTTTCACAAAAATGGAAATTATAAATCAAACTAATTTTTGAAGATCCAGCATACGAGGTGTTTTTGGAACCTTCGTGTGAAGTATGTACAGGGTATCCCAAATTGATTGATTTTGGATGTTTCTGTTATTTCTAGTCTGGATAGATAAAAACTTTGAAAGGAGTCCTAGGCTCGATTTTCGTGAAAACACCATTAGTGAAAACCGTTTCACGATATCTTCATTTGTTCTGAAGGTATAACAAAATCTCAATATTGTGCCGATTTCGAAGATGTGCCATTACTTTTTCATTTTCGAAAATATCTAAAGACGATGGAAACTTTTCTCGAGCACTTTTACACTGAGAGTTGGACACTTCATTCAATTTTTTTCATCTCAATTTTTTTATGTTATAAGATGAAAAAAGAATGCTTCCTTGAAATAAGTTGCTTTTTTCACCCTTAGTAGATGGGATAAAAAAAATTTATTATGATGTCTTCTTTCCATTGAAGTGTTCGTACAAAGTTTCAATCATTTTCAGTTAATTTCGTAAATGAAACAGTTATGGCACATTTTCGAATATAAAATATGAAAATTCAGTCTCATCTTAAAAAAATGAAGATTTCGTGAAACGGTATTCACGAAAATCGGGCGTGGGACTCCTCTCAACGTTTCTGCCTATGTAGTCCAGTATCAGAAACAAAAATCAAGCAATTTTCGATACCCTGTACAGTTCAACAGTATTTAAAATTTTTGTCGATATTTTCAGAACCTACTTCAACTGTTTCTTTCAATCCTAAAAAAAGGCATTTTCAAATATTTGAGATTTTTAAAAAAAATTTTCTTTAATTTTTTCATGATCTCCAAAACATTCAAAATTGAGTAAAAAGTGAAAAAAATTATTAATTCATTTTTGAAAAGAAAGAGTCAACTTCAAGGAACAAAAACCTTGTTCCTTTAATTTTTTTTAGAATTTCAATCAATCGGTCCAGGAAAACCGCTGAATCGACCGATCTACCGATTTGAAAGAGTTTTTGGGGTACATTAGGCTGTGAAATGTTCTCATGACCTTTGCTTTTCCCCCAATATTGACGAAGATACAGTCCCTCAACCAAAAAATGGCAAAATGGCATTTTTTTGCTTTTTTTTCACATTATGGTTATAGGTGAAAAAAAATTTTTTTAATCAGACATGAATGATTTTCATGGGCGCCCGCAGGGGGGGCCAGGGGGGGCCTGGGCCCCTCTGAGAATTTGATCCTCTATCGAATTAATAACTCCCTGAGGCGTGTTGAGCACTTTTTGGGTGAAAAAAATCATGGAAAGTTTTCGAAGACGATGAATTTCATGTTTTTGTTTACCTAAAACGAAGTAATAAATTCATAAACTACCCCATGCTTATCGGCATTCTCTTCAATCGCTACCAGACGTTCGTTTTATGACCGGTTTTTTTAGGCGGCTTCTTTGATGGGGGATTCTTCCTGCGACAATCGGGACTACTCTCATATTTCAATAATTATTGTCCATTCTCCAATCAGATTATTTTTTCCGAGAAGGCGGAAATATAGAATCTTTTCATTAGTATTTTCATTCTAGAGAAAGATGTATTCGAATTCGAAACAATCCTATTCACAGAGTATTCTTCGTTTTGAGTGTCTTTGACTCCAAATTTTGTTATCGAGGGTAACTTCTTTGATTATTTACGTAGATGATTTTTTCGTTTGGCGCCTCTCAATATGAAATTTCAACTATTATAATTATAGAATATTGATAAGAACTGTAAAAAAAATCGAAATGTGGCAGCCTTTGGGTCTGCGGATAGAAGTGAAAACAAAGTAACAAGTGAATTGTATCGTAGAGCGTCGACCCATTAGATTTTTATTTGCGAATAATTTTTGATTTGTGAGGAAGTATTAATGATCAATTTGAACTTCCCTGATCCCTGATCATAAACACTCCTTTGTAAACCAAAATTACTTCAAAAATGATGATCAAATTGTTCGACGATACAGTTTACAAGTTGCTCAGATTTCACTTCTATCGGCAGTCCCAGAAGACTGTTTTTTCTTGTTTCTTGAGAGTCATTTTACTTATGTTTCTATATATATTTTCATATATTTTCATAATTTGATGAATTTACCTTTGGAAAATATGGATATTCTAAAATTTTTCCAAAGGAGATCGAATGCCGATGACGATCGCTATAAGGCACCCAAAAAAAAAACTTTATACATCGTATTATCTTATACATATTGCCTTATATTGTTGAGGTGGAAAACTTAATCATTTTTTACAAATTCTGCGGGCGCTCATGCATGAATATAAAAAACGAAATAGAAAGAAATGGAATACTGATGTCGCATGCGCCTTATCGTTTTTCGACGATTTTTTTTGCCCCCCTGAGAATAAATTCTGCGGGCGCCCATGATGATTTTTGTTGTAAATTTTCTGCAGGAAAAGAAACTGGCTGTCAGTTTGCTAGGCTTGCAGTAGTCACGGATATATCACCAGTTGAGTGGATGAAGGCGCTTTTTTCAAAATTTTATATCTCGAAAACAAATGGTCATTTTCGAGGGTAGTGAAAAACGAATTAAAGCTGAATGAACAGGCAATGCGGACTTTGCATT